>SEMN01002073.1:0-15850 GCA_005408345.1 Macquaria australasica | reverse complement strand
GGTGTTTGCGGGTGTGAAATGGGGAGATGGGCCCAGCCCAGGTTGTGGTGTGGGTGTATTAAGTGGCTGTAAGCTGAGGGCTGTGGGGAGTGATAAGTGGTGAGATGAGGGAGGGGGAGGGCTGTAGGCAGGGAGGGTAGATGGTAATGAAGAATACGTTCAGGTCATCTGCCCACTTCTGATCCCCCGCGGGCCGGGGCTTGGAGTCCATATGGTTTTAAGGCCCTTCCAAACTCCTCTGGTGTTATTTTTCTGCAGTTGACTCTCCAACTTTCTCCTGTAGCTGTTTTTCCCCTCCCTGATCCTCCTCCTTAGCTCTCGCTGAACTCTCTTCAACTCATCCTTGTTACCCGATACAAAAACTCTTTTTTTCCTTGAGGAGAGCCTTAATATCAGGAGTAATCCAGGGTTTATTGTTAGCAAAACAACGTACAGTCCTAGTGGGGATGGTGTTTTCCACACAGAAGTTTATGTAGTCCGTCAGACAGTCTGTAAGGTTGTCAATATCCTCCCCATGAGCGTCACTAAAAATGTCCCATACAGTAGTGTCAAAACAGTCCTTTAAAGCATCCTCTGCTCCGTTAGACCACTTCTTCACTGTGCGTGGGACAGCAGGCAGCCTGCGCACAAGAGGTCTGTAGACAGGCCTGAGATGCACAAGGTTGTGATCAGATCTGCCCAGGGGGGGGAGACTCAATGAGATGTATGCATCCTTGGTGTTGGCATAACATAAGTCCAGTATTCTGTTGTCTCTGGTATGGCACGTAACATACTGAGTGAATGTGGGTAGAGAGGAAGACGGAGGGGCATGATTAAAATCACCAGAGATGACGAGGAGGGCATCTGGGTGTTGTGTCTGCAGCCTGCTTACTGCTGAGAGCAGGACATCACAGGCTGCCTCAGCGTTAACAGAGGGGGGAATATAAGCTACCATCACGATGGCATGTGAGAATTCCCTCGGTAGATAGTTTGGCCTCATGCTAACAGCTAGCAGTTCAATGTTCTTGTCGCAGGTTTGCTCTTTAACAGTGATGTGCCCAGGGTTACACCATCTGTCATTAACAAGCACTGCCAGCCCTCCTCCCTTCCTCTTACCGCTCTCCATCGTCCTGTCCGCCCGAAAAAGTTGGAAGCCATTAACTGAAACGTCCGTATCCGGAGTTAGCGCGGTTAGCCAAGTCTCCGTGAATAGCATGATGCTACACTCCCGGTATTCCCTCTGATGCCGGGTCAGCGCCGCCAGCTCGTCCATCTTATTGGTGATAAATCTTACATTCCCCATGATAATCGATGGGAGGACGGGTGTATAACGTCTTCTCCTGGCGCGGCGCTGAGCCCCCGCTCGGCTTCCCCGTCTCCTCCTCCTAAGCTCGCGGGGCACATCAGGTCTCTCCCCGGGTGGTAGCACCGTTGTGTGGCGGAGAGCTAACAGCTGATCCCTGGTGTAAACAATGGAGTCACCATGGCAGCCGGCGGTAACTATGGACGCTGTCTCTAAGGGCATCAGCAGTCTTGTTTCCATAAACGATCAACAAAAATATCCAAAAAACTCCAAAGACGCCAAAAAATAGCAAAACAACAAGTACTAAAAATACATAGCAAATACATACAGATATATAGCAAAAAAAGAACGAGTATACTTCATTAGCAAACTAGTAAACTCAAAAAAAACTCAAACCGCGAACGGGAGCTGCTGCAACAGGCTGCCACTCACAGCGGCGCCAGAACAAAAAAAAAAAAAAAAATGCTGTCAGCTTTGACTTTTTCAATATTGAACCAAGACCATGAGCTTCCCCTAACCTTGACTTGGAAGTGCTTTATTTGCCCAAACACAATCAAAAAGGTCTTAATAATTAGGTGCTCGGTGTGGATATTTTATGTAGAACAAAAGAAAGATACATTCACTATGAACATTTTGTGGTTGTAGTGAACAATATAGTACTTTAAATACACACTGTTTCTCCTTATGTTGATAAAAAACGTAATCCAGGTAGCGTTATGTATTTAATATCAATTGTATATTAACTTCCTTTTTAGGAGACAGTGTTCATGCACACAAAGTCCTGCCACATTTTATTAAAATACCACTGGTATCAGAGTTTTGGTTTGAAATTGGAACTTAAATTAGAAATCTCCGTCAAGCAATTTTCCATTACAAAAATGTCAGCAATATATACTCTGAAACCTTCCCCCATTGCTTTTTGTAAGCTTAATGCTAGAAAATGAATTACCACTTAAAGTTTACTTAGAATTACACTATTCTGGCTGAGGTATCCTGTTTAATTGAACAGTTGCACAGTATACAGAAAGTCAGACCACAGTTTTCTCTCTTGATACTGTGGCAGGGAGGGTCATGGATGAATCTACAAGACATTTCAGTTGAGCTGCACAAACGATGATTGATTGTTCCCTTTTTAACTCTGAACTCTTCCTATATCTGAGTAAATGAATGAGCCGCACCGAACGTGCTGGATGCAGGCATTCAGCACGTTTGGTGCAGCTGAGTTCTGGACGGGCCCAGTTGTCCGCCTGCATAGGCAAAGGGTAGAGTCCAACCCAAGGGCGCGGAATCGAAGAGCAACTAAGGGCTTTCCTGAAAAAGAGACTGATCTTTGACAGAAGACTACGACAAAAGAAGTAGCCCAATGGGGTGGCAGCGTCCGATGTCAATGGCGAAAAACTTCACTTCCTCCCGTCCTAAGTCTATCCTGTCTTAATTCTTTCCTTTGTTCCAATTTCTTTCTAAAGAATTAAGTTTACCACATGTCTAATTTTCCCAGTTTTTTTAAGCTTGCCTCCACAGTTGCTGAAAGATACCAAACACCTCTTGTGAGTAAACAGGATATCCTTGCACATGCGATATCATCCACTAAGTGATAATTGATCGACAGTGTTAAACCAGTCTTAAATGTCATAAATGGCAATCATGTACAACCTGTTATTATGACAAGTGACACATAAAATTACCCCATGCATATAAATGTATACATATGTATGAGGGGACACACACCTAAATGTGTCCCTGCACAACATAGAACTTAAAAGTACTTTGTCTAGTGTTAATACAATAATCAATTCATAAAAATAAATCACAAATACTATATGTAAACAAAACATATCAAATTATGACATAAATAATATTTACGGCAGTTAAACTGGGTCTCAGAAACCGTAACAGCTACAGTTCCCAAACCTGGCAGATAGGTTGGAAATCTCACCCACTACTCAGACAAAAGAAATTATACCGATTGGCCAGATGGTGACGCTATAACAAACCGCCATTTAGAATTTTAGAGTCTGTTTTTTCGCTACTTCTTCTACAAATTTTGAGCAATGTGCATCAAAATCGGCACATAGCATATCTGAACCAATCCCGAAAAAAGTACCTTTTCGGATTTTTGATATTCCATATGATTTTGAAATTGAAATTTTTAAACCTGTGTTTTTAAGTTAAATTTTACATAAACGCACATAAATCAAAATTGGCCTAAGCTATTGTAACCAAACTTGGTGCATGGGTTCGGATGCTAGGTCAGAGCTTCGCTGCACAGTCCTGGGATATTCTGCCACTATGGGATGCCACAGATGCAAAAAGTTTATATCTCATAATTAGCTGCGCAGATTTGAGTGAAAATGTTTCCACATGTTCTACGGTCATGTTCAGGTCATTGTGGTCATGATTGGCAAAACAGGGAGTGAATTATAGGCATAAACTCATGTTTTCATCTATATTGCAATCAAAACTCCAAAAATCATTTAATTTCACCGTAAGTCCTAGAGAGCTGACATTTTTTCAGCACATACACCACTGATTTGTGCCAAATGTTTGCTTCACTGTGGTGACGGTGAGTCCACAGTGATATAATATCTTTCTGTAATTTGTACTGTATGCATAACATTTTCTTTTTTGTTCAGTTTTGGATCAAAATATTTGACAATACACCTGAAATCAGCAGAATGATGTGATCTTTTTTAGAATTCTCAACAATATTTTGACTGTTGTGTTTTAAGTTTAAACAGACAAAAATACCCCAGTCTAGCACATGTGATGTCACTGCCTCAAGCTGTGAGATGGTGTGTGGTTACCATGTCTCCCTAGTGGTGCAGTCAGCAAGTCACCTTCTCTGGCGATGCAAAAGTCTAGGGTTCAAATCACCATGTGGCCAAGTCCTACTTACCAACAATGTAGCAATTCATGCATGTGGTATGTTTTCAAGTGCTTACTGCAGTCATATCAAGTTGAAGGTTGTCTGTTGTGACCCCATGAAAATTTCTTATTTTTCTCTGCTAAGTGTGCAGCAAAAACCGTAAGACCTAAAATCACCAAAATTGGCAGATGGATACAATGGATACGGTACTAATGTGGTGTGTAGCTGTGCCCTAAGTAATGTTTTGGGGGGTTTTTTGCCTGTGGTGGAGGGTGGATAGAGGGCCTTCAGACATCAGTATGCTTCAAAAGGAAGTGCTTGTCAGATTGTCTAACAGCTTCTGAAACCTCCCTCCTGATGGCAGAATCGGCAGGGGGTCTATGTCCAACAATTTTTGTAACAGACATTCTGACATACACTGCTCTCTTTTTTTCCATTCATCATTCAACTACTTCTGTCACTTTTCACATGTGCAACTGAGTGCAACACAATGAATGCATTTGTGGAGAGACTGTCCAAAAGTGTGCGCTATTATCCCAATTTGTCATCACATCTCGCCCCTCTCTATGACGACAGGCCTTTGAGTGTGGCATTCTGAGCAGGTATTAACCTGTTTGCCTTTAGACGTTGTCGGAAGACATGTTGTAACACCTTTCATCCAATGGTTACGGTTCGCTTCTGAATTAGAGGTATACATTTCTTAATTGACAACCTCACACCCCAGTACACAACACACACACACACACACACACACACACGCACACAAAATCAAGCACAGGTAATTATGTCACTAATTTTATTCTGTAGTTTGTCACTCACTTGAGAATGTATCTTATGTTTTCCATAGAAATCTTACCTCATAGAGCCTTTGTACAAACAGGAAGGGGACACCATTTTATGCAGAGAAAAATTATTCAATAGACATGAATTCTAAACAGGCATTTTAACAACGTTCCTGTACTCCTAACCCCCTCCAGCACTGAGCATGAATGACCAGCTGTCACAATCCAGATCTACCAGGCTGGCTCTCTGTTAAGTCCTACAGCTGTTCACTCACAGTCTGAGCGTCTATCAGCAGAGTGCGGTGGAAATTGAAACAGAGCATTTTGTTCCCTCCTTCTGTACACATTTTCCAATCTGACACTTGTTTGTCAGAACACTGTTCAGCACCACCCCCTATCTCTTCAAGCCACAAACCAACAGAGAAGGTGCCAGTGCTGGTGTCCTCCTCATAAAGCAAACATGGCTCTTCTTTCTGAATGCTCAGTAGAAGGTTGCAGAAATTACAGAGTCCTTAGTTTAGAGCTCAGATAATGATGCATCTCTCTATTCATCTTTGTCTCCCTGTCTTTCTGTCTGTGTTATTACATCAGTCATATTTTCTAAAGCCACAGCACTCACATCACAAAATAACAGGAACAACTAGCAAGAGAAAGTGCAGCGTCTTGGAAGCAGTTACGGGTTCATGGTCTCCTCTCATAAGCAGAAAACAGCAAGGCATGATGGAAGTTAATGAGCTGTCGCACTCTGTTCTCTGCAGTGCTCCAGGACAGGGCTTAATGGAGAAGTGCACTTCTTTTTATCTGTCAGTCTTTAGAATTTTCTCTCGCTCTTTCCCTGCGCATTTCAATTTCATACTCCATTCTTAAGACTGCTCTCTCTGGTTCTCTCTCTCATCCCACTCTCATTTGTCGCTTCCTCCTTCTCCCTCCCCTGTGTTAAGCACTCAAACTTCCCCACTCTTTCCTTTTTGACCTGACACTTGGGCATTTACCAGAAAAAGACATATTTTTGAGTTGGTGTAACTAAAATCACAACTAAAAGGAGAGTGAACATTAGACATTTACATGTTCAGCATTTACTGTATAAGTTGATGATATGTCAGTGTTGTGTTTTCAGCTTTTTCCGCCACCACCAAGGGGCCAAATAAATCAATAAGGGCAGCCATACGACGCATGTAGCATGCAACTGTCGTATTTCCCAAAGTTGACACTCACCACAAAAACAGCTATGTTATAAGCGACTGTGCCGTGAATGCTTCTTCTGTCTGTATGACACAGGGGCAGAATGTATAAAACTGTCGATTCACCACTAAAACTGTGTACGTACAAAGACTTAACTCACAGTGTGGTTGTGGCTACCTATAATTAATCCCACCTGTGTATATTGATTGTGAAATTGCCAGAATACACGCTGAAAAAGGGCGTCTTGCCCAAAATGTCCATGTGGCAATATTAAAAAGTCAAATTCAGTCTTTTTCATTACGTACAAAAACAGAAATAGGCATATGCAGTCTTTTTGTCAGATTTATAAAGTTCTGCCTAGTTCTTTTTTATAAATCTTAATCATTGTGGAACTGGGAGCCACATTTCCAGTTCTGCCTGCTCCACTACTCATTAGACATGTCAATGAAAAGCGGCAGAAAAGTAGTGCAATTTCAGCAAATGTGTTGCATCAGCCAGGTTCTCCTACAGCGGCAGAGGAGCTGTCATTATGCACAACTGTCACGCATGGCTGTGGCTATTTATAGCAACAGTACCATTAATTCATCACAACTACCTGTATACCATCATTGGCGGTGAGCTCAATCATCATTATTGAATGTCAGAAGGATGATCAATGATTAAATTATGGAGCTCATATTGAAACAGACTTTACAAAGTACTTCACAATTGAGGATAAAATTAAAGGATAATTCACGCTGGGAAATAATGGCTCAAAGGTAGAAGGATATTTATTTAAAGGCATGGGGAAGCTTGGGCTGGTAGCTGAGTTGAGCAGGAGTCCAGGGCAGGAAAACAAGGCTGACACAACGACGAACAGGAGACGGGACTGCAGGGTGAGGAGAAACAAGATTAGTCTCAGGTTAACGAGCAAATATCTCTAAGTAGGCTGAAAACACAGACTGATTGGGCAGGTACTACAATTTGGCAAGGTGGATATGGCAGAGCTGAATCTTTGTAGAAGTCTAAATTACAGGATGGGATGCAGCTGGTGGGGCTCTGCTCTGGCTCCAGCACACCTGTCTCTACTTAGACAATCACACAGACACACAGGGAGGGAGAAAAAAAGAGAGACTGCAGGCTAGGCAGAGGTGGAGGGTGTGACACATGGTGTAGAATGCTGGTTTTACTGTAAGTTTATGTCTGTCACCTTTTCATATCACCATCAGCTATCTCTATCTTTTCTCTATCTCTTTTTGTGTGTACACATAGTTTACATCTGGCCCCTGGTGTGTGATAAGGGAATCAAATTGACACGGTTCAAATGACACAACGCTGCATCTCTTCAGTGCGGTTGCCAGGCTGGCAAGTCTGTGAGGTACCAAGTACTTGAGCTGAATGCTAACATCAGCATGCTAAAATGCTCACAATAACAACGTGGTGATGTTTAACAAGTAATGCCTTTACCTTGGTCACCATTTTAATTCAGCCTATTAGCATGCTAACCTTTGCTAATTAACACTTAACACAAAGTACAGACTGATGAGAATGTCATTCATTTTGCAGGTATTTGGTCATAAGCCAAAGTAATGGACAAATACACATTTTTACCTAATGATGGTCTAAGAGGGTGTAAAAGTTAAAAACATCAACAAAGTTGTTACAATTCATCTTGTAGCAAAATGTCTGTACCAAATTTTATAACAATCCATCCAATAGATGTTGAGACACTTCACAAAAATGTCAACCTGTTAATATTAAGATAAAAAGTCAGGGGATCAGTTAAGCCATCAGGATACAATCATCTGGGGACAGTGAGTGTCTGTACAAAATTCCATGGCAATCCATGCAAAATTTAAAATATTACAAATAGTGGACCAAAAGATATTGCCATTCCTTTAGCCACGCTGCTAAACATATACTGTATAATACAACATGAATCTTTTCTAATCTAATTTAGTTGACAAACAATCACCACTCAAGGTTAACTTATTCACTTGCTCTGGAGCTTTCAACCTATTCACTTTATCAGCAGTTCATTCCATGGTCAAGAATAACTAGCAAGTTCAACTTTTAAGCCAACTTGGACAAAAAGTCCGAAAAGTGCTCAGAATGGTGGAATGTTTGGGCATCTGCAGGTCAGTGACAGCTGGTCAAATTCCATCTGCTGATGAAGACTGTGGCTGTATTCGAAACCACCTACTACACACTACTGACAGTATGCAGTATGTACTACATCCTGTTTTTCATAGTAGTATTCATTATGAAACTGTCAAATTGATTTATTTTGCATTAGGATGCTAGGCCAGGCTTAGCCGGAAGTTAACAATAGCACAGTACCTCAAACCTCCCTCCTCAGACCTCTCTCATGCAGGTATTATCACCGCCTGCAATAAATCATTCATTCATTAATATCTGAATATGATACAGCAACACATGCGCATACAATCTGTGACCAGCTATAGCATAACAAAATGACAATGGATATACTAACTTGCAAAATATCTAAAAGAATAATAATGATAATAACAATAATCAATAATGAGGAAGAAAACTGTATGGTGTTTTATAGTTAGTTACTGATCACATGTCGCAAGTCTATTAGAACATTTGTTAGAAAGCTAGACGCTAGCGGCTAAAAAGCTACCATCACAGACTGTATGCAGTAAACCGCAGGCTGTTAGCTAACTGGCTAATGTAACCAGGGTCTATCTACTCTTGATTACAGTTTATAAAACAGCAAATACATTTCTTATATCGCTCATAGTGATAACAGAATGAATGATTTCTGTAGCCAATCTAAATAAACATTAACTGACAAATTATAGAGCCAACGGTCCAAGACTTCTTAAAAATTACACATTACACAAAGACACTACGGATAAATTAGTACACATAGATAATTACTCTGGATGTCAATTTAGTTACCGTCTCTCTCTCTGATAGGCTATACATTAATATTTACAGGTCTGACTTGTTCCCCCGGTGATGGACTTTATAACTGCATTGTTACCATGGATACTGTGTAGCTTAGTAATAAATATGAAATATAAAATAATCATCATAAAAATACGAAAATAACACATATGTACAACTTACATCTATCAAATAAAGGTAACATTACTGACAAAATTAAATTCTATATTATAAGATTTTGCTATTGGACAAAGTAACAATTTAAACCTCAAATGATGTATTTAATGTAACATGCAAGAAGCATATGTTACATCGCACCCCCACTAAATTCAAGCATCACATGAAAATAATAAGTTTGCTTTGTACATGAAACCTTAAGGAGACTCAGAATTAGTAAGTTAGTGAGTAACTAACTCATACAGATGTATTACTTTTCAAGATATTTCTTAAACAAATTAGAGGAGTAGGAGAAACTGGCCAGGTAACTCTACTCAACATTCATACAATGTGCCCGTATACACATTTTTACATCCTCAAATGCACCTTTAATAATATTCAAATACACATAGTGATAGGCTAACCCAAAACCTTGTTAAAAGTTAAGGGTTTTTTATTTTATTTTAATAAATAAATACATTTAGATTAAACTACTTTGACCTGGGGTTCATATATGTATGGAAAGAAGGAATCAATGACCACACATAAATCTGACGTGGCTGACGTGCTCACGTGCTCAGGTGAACCTATTGTCTCATTTCCGGTTGCCGGTGTTTCTGTGTTACTGATTGCAAAGTTCGCTGCTCCAGCTAAACCCAGTTAATTTTGATATTTTCTTTACTATAGCGGTTAATTACCCGATATACATTTAAGGATACACTAGCTCTGTTTAAGCACTCATATCTCTCTCCTGTTAGCGACTTTCCGCTAATCCCACAGTTGTTTACACGCTAGTTAGTTGCTACTTTAGCTCAGTTAGCGATGGTGTCTCTCTCTCCTTCTCCCTCTCCTGCTCTCTCTTGCTCGGTGTGTCAGATGTTTAGTTACTCCTCTGCCTCCTTTAGCGATAATGATACATGTAACAAATGTAGTTTATTCACTGTGCTGGAGGCGAGGCTCAGTGAGTTAGTCGCGGCTCCGCACCATGGAGAGTCAGTCAGCCGTAGCTAGCCAGCCCCTAGCCGCTGCGAGCCGACCAGAGGCAGCTTCTGCTAGCCGTCTCCCGGCAACTCCCAAGCAGCCGGGAAGCCAGGGAGGCTGGGTGACTGTCCGAAAGAAGCATAGCCCTAAACCAAAGCCCACAGTTCACCACCGACCCGTTCACGTTTCTAACAGGTTCTCTCCAATCAGCGACACACCCGCTGAGAAACCAACTCTGATTATTGGCAGCTCCATTTTGCGAAACGTGAAATTAGCGACACCAGCGACCATAGTCAAATGCCTCCCAGGGGCCAGAGCGGGCGACGTTGAATCCTATTTAAAACTGCTGGCTAAGGATAAATGTAAATATGCTAAAATTGTTATTCACGCCGGCGGTAATGACACCCGATTGCGCCAATCGGAGGTCACGAAAATTAATGTTGAGTCGGTGTGTACATATGCAAAGACAATGTCGGACTCCGTAGTTTTCTCTGGGCCCCTACCTAATCTTACTAGCGATGACATGTATAGCCGCATGTCATCATTCAACCGCTGGTTGTCGAGGTGGTGTCCAGGTAATGATGTGGGCTTTGTAGATAATTGGTAGACTTTCTGGAGAAGACCTGGTCTGATTAGGAGAGATGGCATTCATCCCACTTTGGATGGAGCCGCTCTCATATCTAGAAATCTGGCCGAATTTATTAGTGGCCCAAAACCATGACAGCTCAGAGTTCAGACCATAGACTTAATACAGTCTGTGGTCCAGACCAGGAGGCAGAGTTGCAGTCCTACACACTTCTCTGCGCTTCCATTAGAGCAGTTACCCACCCTAAACTCCACAGAGAGGGTGTCTGCCCCCCGACCACTTAAATTATTTAAATCAAAAGTAAACAGAAGAGGAGTTATACATAAAAACCTAATAAAAAGTAAAACCACCACTGCAACAGTACAACAAAATAGGAGAATTAAATGTGGACTCTTAAACATCAGATCTCTCTCATCTAAAGCTGTTCTAGTAAATGATCTAATATCAGATCATAATATTGATTTATTTTGTCTTACTGAAACCTGGCTGTGTCACGATGAATATGTTAGCCTAAATGAATCCACTCCCCCCAGTCACATTAATACTCACATTCCTCGAGGCTCAGGCCGAGGAGGTGGAGTTGCATCCATCTTCGACTCAAGCCTATTAATCAAACCTAAACCTAAACTAAATTATAACTCGTTCGAAAGCCTTGTTCTTAGCCTTTCACACCCAACCTGGAAAACACTACAGCCAATTCTATTTGTTATAGTGTACCGAGCTCCTGGACCGTACTCTGAATTTTTATCTGAATTCTCAGAGTTCTTATCAGGTTTAGTCCTTAAAACAGATAAAATAATTATTGTAGGTGATTTTAATATTCATGTGGATGTAGAAAATGATAGCCTTAGTGCTGCGTTTATCTCATTATTAGATTCGATTGGCTTCTGTCAGAGTGTACATAAACCCACTCACTGTTTTAACCACACCCTCGACCTTGTTCTTGCTTATGGCATTGAAATTGAACATCTAATAGTCTTTCCACAGAATCCTTTTTTATCAGACTATTTTCTATTAACTTTTGAATTCCTATTACTGGACTACATGCCATTAGGCAAACATTCCTACACTAGATGTCTATCTGATAGTGCTGTAGCTAAATTTAAGGAAGTGATTCCATCGGCATTTAATTCTGTTCCATGTCTCAATGTAACTGATGGCTCCTATGCTAACTTTAGTCCGTCCCAAATTGATCATCTTGTTGATAGTGCTGCAGGCTCACTACGAATAACACTCGACTCTATCGCCCCTCTAAAAAAGAAGATAATAAAACAGAGGAGGTTAGCTCCATGGTATGACCCGCAAACCCGCAAATTAAAACAAACATCGCGAAAACTTGAAAGGAAATGGCGTTCCACCAATCTGGAAGAATCACGTTTAGCCTGGCAAGTTAGTCTTAAAATTTAAAGGAAGGCCCTCCGTAATGCCAGAGCAGCCTACTACTCATCATTAATAGAGGAAAATAAGAACAACCCCAGGTTTCTGTTCAGCACTGTAGCCAGGCTGACAGAGAGTCACAGCTCTGTTGAGCCATGTATTCCTATAGACCTCAGTAGTAATGACTTCATGAGCTTCTTTAATGATAAAATTCTAACTATTAAAGACAAAATTCAGCACCTCCTGCCCTCAGTTGGTACTGACTTATCTTCAAACACAGGAACCTTAGAAACAACTGTAAAACCTGTACATTTAGACTGCTTTTCTCACATCAACCTTAATCAACTAACTTCCATGATTTCCTCATCTAAACCATCAACGTGTCTCTTAGACCCCGTCCCAACTAGGCTGCTTAAAGAAATTTTACCCTTAGCACTCATTTACTAGATATGATCAATCTGTCCTTATTAAAAGGCTATGTGCCACAGTCCTTTAAAGTAGCTGTAATTAAACCTCTTCTTAAAAAGCCCACTCTTGATCCAGGGATTTTGTCAAATTATAGACCTATATCTAACCCTCCTTTTCTCTCTAAGATCCTTGAGAAAGCAGTCGCCAATCAGTTGTGTGACTTTCTACACAACAACAAGCTGTTTGAGGATTTTCAGTCAGGATTTAGAGTGCATCATAGCACAGAGACAGCACTGGTGAAAGTTACAAATGACCTTCTAATTGCATCCGACAAAGGACTTGTCTCTGTACTTGTCTTACTAGATCTTAGTGCTGCATTTGATACCATTGACCATCACATTCTATTACAGAGACTAGAACATTTAATTGGCATTAAAGGCACCGCACTAAGCTGGTTTAAATCCTATTTATCAGATCGATATCAGTTTGTACATGTTAATGATGAATCCTCTATGCACGCCAAAGTTAGTCACGGAGTTCCACAAGGTTCTGTGCTTGGACCAATTCTATTTACCTTATATATGCTTCCTTTAGGCAACATTATTAGGAAGCACTCCATAAATTTTCATTGTTATGCAGATGATCCCAATTATACTTATCGATCAAGCCAGATGAAACCAATCAATTAGCTAAACGTCAAGCATGCCTTAAGGACATAAAAACCTGGATGACCTGCAATTTTCTGATGTTAAACCGAAGTTATTGTACTTGGCCCTGAACACCTTCGAAACACATTATCTAAAGATAGTTTCTCTAGATGGCATTGCCCTGGCCTCCAGCACCACGGTAAGGAATTTCGGAGTTATCTTTGATCAGGATATGTCCTTTAACTCCCACATAAAACAAACTTCAAGAACTGCCTTTTTTCACTTACGTAACATTGCAAAAATCAGGCACATCCTGTCTCAAAAGATGCAGAAAAACTAGTCCATGCATTTGTTACATCTAGGCTGGATTATTGTAACTCTCTATTAACAGCCTGCCCCAATAAGTCCCTTAAGACTCTCCAGCTGATTCAGAATGCTGCGGCACGTTTGCTGACAAGAACCAGAAAAAGAGATCATATTTCGCCAATATTAGCTTCTCTACACTGGCTCCCTGTAAAATCCAGAATAGAATTTAAAATCCTTCTCCTCACCTTCAAAGCCCTTAATGGTCAGGCACCATCATATCTTAAAGAGCTCATAGTACCCTATTACCCCACTAGAGCACTGCGCTCCCAGAATGCAGGGTTCCTTGTGGTTCCTAGAGTATCTAAAAGTAGAATGGGAGTCAGAGCCTTCAGCTATCAAGCTCCTCTCCTGTGGAACCAGATCCCAGTTTGTGTACGGGAGGCGGACAACCTCCTCACATTTAAGAGTAGGCTTAAGACTTTCCTCTTTGATAAAGCTTATAGTAGGGCTGACTCAGGTGACCCCTGAGCCACCCCTTAGTCTTGCTGCTATAGGCCTAGACTGCCGGGGGACTTCCTATGATGCACTGAGCTCCTCTCTCCTCCTCTTCCTCTCCATCTGTACGCCCTCATATCCCAATCAATGCTTGTTATTAATTCAACTTCTTCCCATAGTTGTGTGCTTTCTCTCCTCTCTCTCTCCCCTTCTGTTGCTTTCTGCAGGTATTTCTGCCTCCGGAGCTGTGAGTCTGGATCTGTGGTTGCGGCCACCTGCTGCCCCCGTGCTCCTGCTCTGCACCCGCTGCTGCTATTACTGTTGTTGCTATTATTATTAGTATTGCTATTATAATGTTGCTCTTAGTGTTGTTTCTGTTGGTGTTAACATCAATGCCATTACCACAGCTATTGCTTTACATCCCTATGTGGAACTGTATTGTGCTGCTGTATGTTCTCTTTCCTCCTGCTCTCTCTTATTCTCAGGTAGACTACAGTTTGCTGTGCCCTCCCCTCAGGGAAAGTACAGTTCCGAAGACTCATAAAAACAGTTTAACCTGTGTTAGAGCACCAATTTCCTTAAGCTCTCCAATGGAAATGTGTCAGTATATTATGTATTTCAAAGCAGATGAACTGGTTTTGAAAGCGTGGTATCTTAAATGCATGACTCCATTTGTGGAGATACTGTACTACATCAAAGCAGAACAAATTAATGTGTCACTTCCACTTCTGCTCTCTTTAGTCAAAAGGAAATGTTGTATGAAGTTAGGCTATGTAGCCCTGCAAGAACTCATTCTATTACAACTGACAACAAAATCATGACAAATCAAACCCTGCATAATACTGATGCATTTACATATACAATTTAAAGACATACAACAAAAACAAGTTATACATTATGAGAAGAAGCTAAAAAATTAATTTTTCCACACTATATGAAGTACAACATATCACACAGTGTCGCTGGCAGGCAAAGAAAAGGTCCCACACCTCCACTACATATACGCTAGAGGCATGAGCTATTCTGGGAGTGGAGCTGCGTGTTATTTAGCATAGCTATAGCCTGGTGAGACATCGGCAGACACACCTCAATCACTGTGCAGCTACTCTTAAATCCTAATCCTCTCCCACTGGTGTGACGCACAGGCACATTTCCCAAAATACTCCTGATCATCAGTCATATTGTGGCTTTGGGCAGAGACATCTGAAACTCTTGAGCACCTGGGTCATGCAAAACAAATATTGCATTATTAATTTGAATTTGTACATTGTAGAGACATGGGGTGTCCATAGGGCATAAAAAGATTTTAAATGAAGTGTTAATGTTTTATTTTATTTATTTTAAGTGAAGACAGAGGTGAAAGTACGTATCTAAACGTCCTTGGAGCATAGTGTTGGTTCTGGCAGGGTACTGACGTCACACTTGCATCATTTGATTGGCACCAGGCGTTTTCAATTCAATTCAGTGTTATTTATATAGTACCATATCATAACAAAGTTATCTCAGGGCACTTTTTCGAGTAGAGCAAGTCTAGACCGACTCTTTATATTTACAGAGACCCAACAGTTCCCACCATGAGCAAGCACTATGCGACAGTGGCAAGGAAAAACTCCCGCTGGCAAAGGGTAGAAACACGACAGAACCAGCGGGCTCTGGGTGTGATCACGTATTCTGCCTCCGGTTGGGTTGAAGGGGGAGGGGGGGGGAGCGGGAGAGAGAGAGCAGGAGGAAAGAGAACATACAGCAACACAATACAGTTCCACACAGGGATGCAAAGCAATAGCCGCGGCAATGGCATTGATGTTAACACCAACAGAAACAACACTAAGAGCAACATTATAATAGCAATACTAATAATAAGAGTAACAACAGTAATAGCAGCAGCGG
>SEMN01002072.1:0-15864 GCA_005408345.1 Macquaria australasica | reverse complement strand
TTAGAGACTCTAGGAACCACAAGGAACCCTGCATTCTGGGAGCGCAGTGCTCTAGTGGGGTAATAGGGTACTATGAGCTTTTTAAGATATGATGGTGCCTGACCATTTAGGGCTTTGAAGGTGAGGAGAAGGATTTTAAATTCTATCCTGGATTTTACAGGGAGCCAGTGTAGAGAAGCTAATATTGGAGAAATATGATCTTTTTTTCTGGTTCTTGTCAGTAAACGTGCCGCAGCATTCTGAATCAGCTGGAGAGTCTTAAGGGATTTATTGGGGCAGCCTGATAATAGAGAGTTGCAATAGTCCAGCCTAGACGCAACAAATGCATGGACTAGTTTTTCTGCATCTTTTTGAGATAGGATGTGTCTGATTTTTGCAATGTTACGTAAATGAAAAAAGGCAGTTCTTGAAGTTTGTTTTATTTTGGAGTTAAAGGACATATCCTGATCAAAGATAACTCCAAGATTCCTTACGGTTTCGCTTGAGGCCAGGGCAATGCCATCTAGAGAAACTATATCTTTAGATAATGTGTTTCGAAGGTGTTCGGGGCCAAGTACAATAACTTCGGTTTTGTCTGAGTTTAACATCAGAAAATTGCAGGTCATCCAGGCCTTTATGTCCTTAAGGCATGCCTGAAGTTTAGCTAATTGATTGGTTTCATCTGGCTTGATTGATAAATACAATTGGGTATCATCTGCATAATAATGAAAATTTATGGAGTGCTTCCTAATAATATTGCCTAAAGGAAGCATATACAAGGTAAATAGAATTGGTCCAAGCACAGAACCTTGTGGAACTCCGTGACTAACTTTGGCGTGCATAGAGGATTCATCATTAACGTGTACAAACTGATATCGATCTGATAAATAGGATTTAAACCAGCTTAGTGCAGTACCTTAATGCCAATAAAATGTTCTAGTCTCTGTAATAGAATTTGATGGTCAATGGTATCGAATGCAGCACTAAGATTCAGTAAGACAAGTACAGAGACAAGTCCTTTTGTCTGATGCAAATTAGGAAGGTCATTTTGTAACTTCTCACCAGTGCTGTCTCTGGGTGCTATGATGCACTCTAAATCCTGACTGAAAATCCTCAAACAGCTTGTTGTTGTGTAGAAAGTCACACAACTGATTACTACTGCTTTCTCAAGGACCTAGAGAGAAAAGGGAGGCTAGATGGATAGGTCTATAATTTGACAAAACTCGGGATCAAGAGTGGGCTTTTAAGAAGAGGCTTAATTACAGCTACTTTAAAAGGACTGTGGCACATAGCCTTTAAATAAGGACAGATTGATCATATCTAGTACATAAGTGCTAACTAAGGGTAAAATTTCTTTAAGCAGCCTAGTTGGGACGGGGTCTAAGAGACACGCTGATGGCTTAGATGAGGAAATCATGGAAGTTAGTTGATTACGGTTGATGGGAGAAAAGCAGTCTAAATGTACAGGTTTTACAGTTGTTTCTAAGGTTCCTGTGTTTGAAGATAAGTCAGTACCAACTGAGGGCAGGAGGTGCTGAATTTTTTTTCTAATAGTTAGAATTTTATCTTTAAAGAAGCTCATGAAGTCATTACTACTGAGGTCTATAGGAATACATGGCTCAACAGAGCTGTGACTCTCTGGAATGAATAAGTAATACTGCAATAAGACAAACTTTCACTTCATGTACTGTATAAATGTCCTTTTCAACTACACGCCACACATTCCTACTCTCTCTTACAAATGCACACATGTGAAAAACTGGCCAAACACACTCTGAAAAGGTGAAAGACTGAACAACTTCTTTATTGTTGGTGTCTCAGTCTGTTTTAACTCACTCTCTCTCTCTCAGAGTCCAGCACTCCTCCTTTTCTGACAGATCTAGTCTTTATGTATCAACACTGTATCTCCAAAATCTTTGACTGGTAAAATGCTAATTCACACTCTAATGCACAATCCCCACCCATTCTGCCTGCACAATATATATTCTTCATAACAGCCTTTGCAGTCAAGTAGACTCAGTCAAGTTTCCACCATGACAGTACAAAGTTTCCTCCTCTTGGCTCTCATCTCAGGTGAATGAAATCCAGTGGCAGAGGAGAAAAGGAGATTTGGATGTCTGCTGGCTCCCCATCATCTAAACTCTGTGTCTCTTTCAGCTGCTCAGGGCCAGTTCCTCACCTCCTCAGAGCCAGTGGTCAGCAGAGCTGGAGAACCAGTCACTCTGTCCTGTAAAGTGGAAGGACTTGCTCTGGCTTGGCTGCATTGGATTCGTCAGAAACCAGGGAAAGGACTGGAATGGATTGGACGTGGTTTTCCATCACCAAAGACACTTCCAAAAATCTGGTGTACTTAGAGGTGAAGAGTCTAAAACAAGAAGACTCTGCAGTTTATTATTGTGCACAGTGACACACCAGACTACAAAGCTGTACAAAAACTGAACAACACTGATCTCTGTATGAGGAGCACTGAAGCATGTCAGGACTTTGAAAACACATTTCCCATTGAATGATGGACAATGAACAATGGAACACATTTCATCTATAAATACGTATTTGTCACTGTGTTGGGACATCATGACTCACAGAAATGTCTGCATTCATAAGAAGACAACCTTACTGTAATTACAACATAAATGCAATTACAGTGAAAACTGCTTTAAAAAGCTCTGTATCATACAAAATTCAGGTTTTCTACATTAACCTACACCAACTTCATGAGATTTAAGACATTTATTTTTTTACAGTAAATTATATCCTTAAATTAACCATCTAGATTGTGACATTTAAGTCCATATAAGCTCATTTATAAAAATGTGTTCCATAAATAAAAAAACAATTTCTCTATCTAGTCTGGTCACTCGAGGAGACACACTGTTTACACCTTCAACTGATTTAAATACAATTTTAAAGATTCAACAATATGCAAATAAAGGTTTCTTATAAGGAAGTGAAGTGTGTGTGTGTGTGTCAGTGAGAGGACAGAAGAGCTCACATCAGTTCAGCTTCAACATCAACATGTTCTCTGTAGCTCTGATACTGCTGCTGGCAGCTGGATCCTGTGAGGAGCTTTCAGTGAATTCACACTAATAAACACATTAGAAACACTGAATAGTCAGATGAATGATGGAGATAATGTTGATTTCTGTTTCCACAGGTGTGAACAGTATTGATCTCATCCAGCCAGACTCAATGGTTGTGCAGCCTGAACAGTCTTTGACCATCAGCTGTCAGGTCTCTGATTATTCTTTGACTGATAACAGCTATGCAACAGGTTGGAAAGTGTGAAGGAAAACCAATGGACTGGATTTTACATCGCCGGGGAGGAGGAGACTTTTACCAAAATAATGCTCTGAAGAACAACTTAATTTACCACACACACACTTCCACTAGATCGGTGACAGGACAGAATCTGCAGCCTGAGGACACAGCTGTGTATTACTGTGTACGTCAGCCCACAGTGATACAAACCACTGACAGACCTGCACAAATAGCCAACAACAATAATATATTTGTCCAAATCAAAGCCCAGTTCCTACTTTCATCTGGTCTAATGATGTTAACCACTGATCTAAGTAAAAATTGGTCTACATATATTAAATGTCTCCCTTGAGTTGCTGGATTGTGATATTTATGAACAGATTCCAATGAATATTGTTCATACAATTTAATAAAAGATCCAAGTCCTATCAAGCTGTATCCTCCCTGTGAGGAGGAGTCAATGCAAAACTCAGATGTCTTCCACCTCTACTTATCTGACTGCAGAGAGGATGACAGAGAACAGTGGACACAGTTTAACATGATGGACTATAGGACAGGACTGCTGCTTTTAACTATCTGCTGGGCAGGTGAAGATCTGCACTGATCTTGATCTGAAATAGTTTCCATTTGTGTCACCAGCTTATTTCACTTGATGTTTGTTTTATCCTCTTGACAGGTGTTGATGGTCAGACTCTGACAGAATCTGAACCAGCGGTTAAAAGGCCTGGAGAATCCCACAGATTGACCTGTACAGCCTCTGGATATAACTTTGGAGGCTATGCTATGAACTGGGTCAGACAGGCTCCTGGAAAAGGACTGGAGTGGGTTGCCAGACTTAGTAATGCTGGTGGCGACATCCACTACTCTCAGTCAGTCAAAGGCCAGTTTACCATCTCCAGAGACAACAGCAGACAGCAGGTGTATCTGCAGATGAACAGTCTGAAGACTGAAGATTCTGCTGTTTATTATTGTGCTCGAGACTCACAGTGACTGGAGTTGGTTGAGCAGCTGTACAAAATCCTACAGTACTCATCTTTACTGGGCTGATAGATCCGGAGAAAGAAATAACACAATAATGTCTGTAAATGATGTGGAATCTAAAGTGAGTCATAATATGAGAGTGAAAATTAATGTTGCAGTTTCCCTTATAAAATCACTAGAGGGCAGTCAGTGTCAAGTTTCTCTCTCCTCTGTTACTAAAAGGAGACACTCAGATCTTAACTGACTGACACTCGAATCCTGGACTGAACTAAAGCTCAACACTCCTGCTGCTCATGAACACTGGATATTGTGATATTTGAAACTTTTCAACCTTTAACAAAAGTCATGTATTAATTTGATTCAGCACATATCTCAAAAGAATTTTGAAAAACATTCATATTGCTCTATGATTCAAATCAATACCTAAATAAAAAACACTCTTTCCTCACATACTGTAGTTTCATTAAAATGTATTTTATTTGGCCATAATAACAATAATATAAGAAAACAGCAACTATAAACCACACAGCATGATATTTGACTAAAACTGTTTTCTGTTTTTGACACAACTACACACTGATGGTAAAATGTGTTGATAATTACAGAAAGTAACTTATAAATGCATGAACTGCCATAATTTTCATCTAAGCTAAATGATTTAGTTTTTGGCATTTTGTGTTAAACAGGTTTCAGTTCCTGAGCAGCTGTTTCCCTTTAGAGGCTCCAAGTTTCTCTGTGTGTCTGTGTCTTCAAACATCTGCAAACACTGAAACCATTTAAAGTCTTTTATGCAAACTTGCAAACCAGCACTGTCACATTTAAGTTTTCATACTATTTACATGATCCTGCTGCTGTCACTGTGTTTCTGTTTGCAGCAAAGAAATAGGTACAGAAAGTAAACAAATAAATGAAATAATAAATGCTACATTTACAAAAGAGTTGTGCTCATACGTTTGAAGTCATGAATGTGATGTAGGACAGGACAGTAAATCAATTCTCTCAGGAAAACAGCTCACATCATATTTAAAGTGGGTTTTAATAATTAGAAAACATGCTAAACACACTGTAAACATGGCTTATAGAAAGCAACATTCTTGGTGGTTTCTCCTTTTGTTTCCATGGGTGCACATCATCATTGTTATTGTAATGCTGATTATACTGAATATGTTTTCCATTATCCATGATTATACATGATGACAATAGTAATCATGATCTTTATTGTTGTTTGCAATAGTAGAATAATTTACATAATGTTTTAATATTGAATTGTTGTCAACACAATACATTTAGGCATGTTAGGATTTGCCATGATGGCAGCAGACAGAGGACCCAAATGCAGACAGGCAGGAAGGTTGAAGATGTCCAAAAGTTTATTTCACAACAAAAACTCACGAATATCCACTTGACAACAGGTAGGGACACTTGACAACACTCAGGGAATCACTGGAACATAGCTTGACGAGGAACAGAACGCATGAAACAGAAGTCAGGCAACCGCAAACTAATGACCCGACAAAGAACAAAGGGAAAGGGACCGGTATGAATAGTGGCGGAGACAACGAGGGAAGTAGACACAGGTGCAAACAATCAAAAAAGGCGGGAAATAGAACAAAGACAGGAAGTAAATAATACACAAGAGACAAGACCAGAGAACTTCAAAATAAAACAGGAAGCACACAAAACACACACAAGTCCAACTGAGAGTCCTTCGGATCTTTATAGAACGGGACCTGGACCGGCGCTGGAGGCTGCGACTGCAGCTGGACCTGGACCGGCGCTGGAGGCTGCGACTGCAGCTGGAGGCTGCGGCTGCAGCTGGACTTGGACTCGAGGCTGCGGCTGCATTCAGTTGTTCCCAGTTGTTCCCAGTTTCCATCAGGTTCCATTAAAAGAATCCATCCATTTTCTATACCACTTATCCTCAGAGGGTCGCAGCGGGGCTGGAGCCAATCCCAGCTGACATTAGGTGAGAGGCGGGGTACACCCAGGACTGGTCGCCAGTCAATCACAGGGATCACACATACATTCACACTCACACCTACAGACAATTTTGGAATCATCAATTAACCTAACCTGCATGTTTTTGGATGGTGGGAGGAAGCCGGAGTGCCCAGCCGACCAGTGGGATCAAACCCAGAACCCTCTTGCTGTGAGGCGACAGTTTGAACGTAGACTAAAATCCTCACATTGCTGTAAAGAGTAAAATACTTCCTGTTAGTAAATATGGGTAATCAACATTAACCAATTCAGTTCAGATTAAAAAAAAAAGAATTTTGGTCCAATATTATTGTTCATAAGGTTTATTCACAAGACAAATCCCAAACATTTACTGTCTAGACCTGCTGTATATAAATGATGCCATATAAATAAAACTGAATTGAATTGAATAAATGCTACAAGCAAAATCACACAACTGAAAACTTGTTGGATTTCAGTTTCCTGATATGACTCTGTTGCCAAATTTGTTCCTCACTTCTGGCCATAAAATGACAAAAAAATGTATCACAATACTGTGTTCCGATGTTCTGTGTGCCATTAATTCATGTAAGAAACGGCTCATATGTTGCTTATACTGTCTGTTTGTTACAAGCTGTGTGCTCAGAATCAGGCACCAAATCCACTCAGTTCTCGTGTGTCTTGTCCAACCAGCCCTCAATTAAAAAAACACATGTATGAAGCAAATATTAGGCAGAACACTCCTGTAGTTATTATTTTAATATAATCAACAAAAATAATGTCTAAGTAGATCAAATCCCTTCAGTCAATAAATATCAATTTTACTCCTTTTATTTTTCAGCACTGTGAGGCGGAGTCAATGCAAATCTTGATCACTTCCATCTTTATTTATCTCACTGCAAACTGAAGAAGAGAAGAGAGACCAAACCACTGACCAGACATACAACACATTGTCACTATGTACGTGGTTGCACAGTGACACGAACCACCAAAACCTGCACAAATACCCAGCAGCCTAAAGACCACATTTCCTCATGAAATAATCAAGAATGAAGCTTTTCACAACAAAAGTCTATTTTAAAAAGTCACAATAATTAAGACGCTTTGTGTCAGGTATACCATGTTACTGAATTTTTATGATTTGTTAGTTATTATTACATTTTGTGTCACATGTTATAAAAAAAAAAAAAAAAGTCCAGTTTTCTGATATTGTATCCAACATCCAACAATCAGCTACATTAAAAAATGAACAAATAATCAAATTAAACTATAACAGAGTGCCTGTACATGAGCCATTGTTGTTTACAATGGTACAATAATTTACATAATGCTTTAATATTAAATTGTTGTCAATACATTTAGGCATTAATAGTTTACAGTAAAGTTCACAGTTGATTCATTTCTGTAAATGCAGGGAGATTTTCAAAATGTTACAGTTGAGTGTGTAATGAAATTAAAATATCATATGTAAAGCAGAGGTGATTTCCAGGCATGTTTTCTCTCTGCAGATATAATAACAGTCAACAGACTCTTCTATTGGCTCCAGTTAGACCAACATTGATGCTTCATATGTTTGATTCTATGCAAACTCAGTGACCTTCCTTGTTACTCAGCTATAAAAACTTGACATCAGGCTGTCAGTGGAGTTCACAGCACGTCAGTTTCAACATAAACCATGTTTTCTGTAGCTCTGCTGCTGCTGTTGGCAGCTGGATGTGAGTCTCTCTGGATTTCTCAAAGTCAACAGTTCTACTTTTGCAGTTTAACTTGATCATTTGTTACAAAACATTTTCTTTTTTTAACAGGTGTGAAGTGTGAACAGTTGACACAGCCAGCCTCTGTGACTGTGCAGCCAGGTCAACGTCTGACCATCACCTGTCAGGTCTCTTATTCTGTTAGCAGCTATCGCACAGCTTGGATCAGACAGCCTTCAGGGAAAGGACTGGAGTGGATTGGAAGTGCACATGCTGGATACACCACATACTACAAAGATTCACTAAAGAACAAGTTCAGTATCGACTTAGACTCTTCCAGCAACACAGTGACTCTAAACGGACAGAATGTGCAGCCTGAAGACACTGCTGTGTATTACTGTGCCAGAGATCCACAATAACACAAACCATCAGTAGACCTGAACAAAAACCCCTCAGTGTCTGAACACTTGTAACATGAAGCCACCAGAGGAGGAGCCCTCAGACCACTAATGATTTCAACACCAGCTCACTGTTAAAGAGAGAAACAGACATATTCAGCAATGAAAAAGAATAAGGAATATAACATTTTTTTTATAATATACAATAATATTAAATATACAGTGGAAACATTTTCCAAAAAGTGTATTTTCTTTTTGACTCACAATGTTTATGTGAATTAATGACAGCATTGTTTCAGCTCACAACTGCATTTTAAAACATTCTGCATCCAACAAGAAATTAAACAAATAATGTAACTTTTTCATTTTCACAAAACAAGACACAGAATATCGATGATGAATGCATTAATTAGTTTATTGAATCAGTATTATTCAGCCTCTCCATGTTCAGTTTGACCTAAATGATTAAAAATTAAGAACTGAATTACTATTTAATAAAAATCAAATGATTATTGTGGTGGAAGTGAACTTTGTGTCTGTCAGATTCTGTAACATGAAAATCACTCTGTGAACCTGAAGTGAGATTAAGATGGATACAAATAAAACATGTCACCTCATGTTTTGGCAAAGTCAAGATTTTGTGTCATGATAATTCAGTTGCAAATATGTTTAAAATAGTTTTTTGTTTGAGGATACTTGATAAACCTCAACAACAAATCTTTTGAAGACAATTCAAATTAAACAAGTTTCAAATTTAGATTGCCTAAATCAGATTTATGTGGCTGGTGTTGCAACTCCTACGTGATTGTTTTTCAAATCCAACTAACAAAAGGCCAGACTCTATCCTCTCTGTGAGGACGAGTCAATGCAAAACCTAGTTGTCTTCCACCTTTACTAATCTGACTGCAGAGAGGATGACAAACCTTTTAGTTTTCACTGCAACTTTTGTTTTACTCAAAGTAACAAAGTTTATATGTCTGACTGGACAATATATCTGTAATAACCGAAAAACATGGGTATTCATGGTATCCATGTACTGAGGGGTTACATGTTTTTCCTCAATTTGATTTGAAAGTTTTATTAAAATTTTTCTTCAAATACAATTCATATATTCTTCAATACTCACTTTAGGGATATTGTAAAATTGATCAACTACTGTCAAAGTCTTCATATGATACAGACAGTGCTTAATAATGAAGCAACCAACTTTAATAATGTGTTTGTCAACCTATTGCACATTTTACACTGAAACCCTCAAGAGGGACTGTTGGAGGAATGACTCATGTACCGTAAACATTTATTCTCCAGGAACAGTAACTGAGATCCAAGTCAAATTCAGTTCCACACTGTGAGGAGGAGTCAATGCAAAACTCAGATGTCTTCCACCTCTACTTATCTGACTGCAGAGAGGATGACAGAGAACAGTGGACACACAGTTTAGCATGATGGACTATAGGACAGGACTGCTGCTTTTAACTATCTGCTGGGCAGGTGAAGATCTGCACTGATCTTGATTTGACATAGTTTCCATTTGTGTCACCAGCTTATTTCACTTGATGTATTTTATCCTCTTAACAGGTGTTGATGGTCAGACTCTGACAGAATCTGAACCAGTGGTTAAAAGGCCTGGAGAATCCCACAGATTGACCTGTACAGCCTCTGGATTCACATTCAGTGACTACTATATGCACTGGTTCAGACAGGCTCCTGGAAAAAGATTGGAGTGGATCGCTTATATCAGTGGTGGCAGTAGCGACATCCACTACTCTCAGTCAGTTCAGGGCCGGTTTACCATCTCCAGAGACAATAGCAGACAGCAGGTGTATCTGCAGATGAACAGTCTGAAGACTGAAGATTCTGCTGTTTATTATTGTGCTCGAGACTCACAGTGACTGGAGTTGGTTGAGGAGCTGTACAAAATCCTAGAGTACTCATCTTTCAGGCTGGCAGAGCCCAAGCATGAAGTATTTTTCATAACATTGTTACATATATAACAATAAATTAATGTTTTTCCCTGCATTATACACATTCCTGAAAGCACATCACTTGTTCATAAAAGGGCCAAAAACAGCACAACAATCTGGTTGCTGAAATTAAACTACTTCAAATACTATACATTTCTACAAATTAAGTCAAAACAATGTCTGTGAATTATGTGGAATCTAATGTGAGTCATAATATGAGAGTGAACACGAGAGTGATATAATCTGATCCAGTGGTTAAAAGTTAATCAATTGGACCATTAAAGCCACACATCACTTTAATAAAACAGTGCAGTGGTTGTTTAACTGCAAGAATTCAGCTGAATTATTTGATGTAAAAAGCTCAATAGTTCACAAAAATAACTCAGAGACTCACTTTCTTTATTTTCTTGTTTGTAATTTCAAACCACAAAAGAAATTGCCTTGTTACCGTGATATTGTTGATGCTGTTATGATTTAGATAATGTCATATCTTAATCATAACAGCATTAACAGTTTCAGAGAATCAGTACTCATGGCGACGTTAAAAAACTGAAACTACGTGTTAATGTATCTTCACTACAATTCAGTGCAGTTACACGTTCCCTTCCTCTGAGTTGAAAAAAAAACAACCTTTTTTTTTATTACTATGTACGTGGTTGCACAGTGACACAAACCACCAAAACCTGCACAAATACCCAGCAGCCTACAGACCATCAAGCATGAAGCTTTTCATAACACAAGTCTATTTAAAAAAATCACATTAATTAATACGCTGTGTGTCAGGTAAACCATGTTTTTCAATTTTTATGATTTGTTATTATTTTATTACATTTTGTTCTTTAAGTTAAATGTCATATAAAAATAAAATAAAATGTCCTGTTTTCTGACATTGTATCCAACATCCAACAATCAGCTACGTTAAAAACTGAACAAATAATAAACAATACAATTGAATTAAACTATAACAGAGTACCTATACATGAGCCATTGTTGTTTGCAATATTACAATAATTTACATAATGTTGTAATATTGAATTGTTGTCAACACAATACATTTAGGCATTAACAGTTAAAAGCAAAGTTGACAGTTTTTTTCGTGTCTGTAAATGCAGGGAGATTTTCAAAATGTTACAGTTGAGTGTGTAATGAAATTAAAATATCATATGTAAAGCTGAGGTGATTTCCAGGCATGTTTTCACTCTGCAGATATAATAACAGTCAACAGACTCTTCTATTGGCTCCAGTTAGACCAACATTGATGCTTCATATGTTTGATTCTATGCAAACTCAGTGACCTTCCTTGTTTCTCAGCTATAAAAACTTGACATCAGGCTGTCAGTGGAGTTCACAGCACGTCAGTTTCAACATAAACCATGTTTTCTGTAGCTCTGCTGCTGCTGTTGGCAGCTGGATGTGAGTCTCTCTGGATTTGTCAAAGTCAACAGTTCTTCTTCTGTAGTTTAACTTGATCATTTGTTACAAAACATTTTCTTTTTTTAACAGGTGTGAAGTGTGAACAGTTGACACAGCCAGCCTCTGTGACTGTGCAGCCAGGTCAACGTCTGACCATCACCTGTCAGGTCTCTTATTCTCTTAGCAGCTACTGGACAGCTTGGATCAGACAGCCTGCAGGGAAAGGACTGGAGTGGATTGGAAGCAGAGTTGGCTCCACCACATACTACAAAGATTCACTAAAGAACAAGTTCAGTATCGTCTTAGACTCTTCCAGCAACACAGTGACTCTAAACGGACAGAATGTGCAGCCTGAAGACACTGCTGTGTATTACTGTGCCCGAAGAGACACAGTGAGAGACAATAATAGGAGAGTCATACAAAAACTACTTCCTCTATTTATCACCACTGGGAACATTGGTGTTGAACATTGAAAATTAATGTTGAGTCGGTGTGTACATATGCAAAAACAATGTCGGACTCCGTAGTTTTCTCTGGGCCCCTGCCTAATCTTACTAGCGATGACATGTATAGCCGCATGTCATCATTCAACCGCTGGTTGTCGAGGTGGTGTCCAGGTAATGATGTGGGCTTTGTTGATAATTGGCGGACTTTCTGGAGAAGACCTGGTCTGATTAGGAGAGATGGCATTCATCCCACTTTGGATGGAGCCGCTCTCATATCTAGAAATCTGGCCGAATTTATTAGTGGCCCAAAGCCATGACAGCTCAGAGTTCAGACCATAGACTTAATACAGTCTGTGGTCCAGACCAGGAGGCAGAGTTGCAGTCCTACACGCTTCTCTGCGCTTCCATTAGAGCAGTTACCCACCCTAAACTCCACAGAGAGGTTGTCTGCCCCCAGACCACTTAAATTATTTAAATCAAAAGTAAACAGAAGAAGAGTTACACATAAAAACCTAATAAAAAGTAAAACCACCACTGCAACAGTACAACAAAATAGGAGAATTAAATGTGGACTCTTAAACATCAGATCTCTCTCATCTAAAGCTGTTCTAGTAAACGATCTAATATCAGATCATAATATTGATTTATTTTGTCTTACTGAAACCTGGCTGTGTCACGATGAATATGTTAGCCTAAATGAATCCACTCCCCCCAGTCACATTAATACTCACATTCCTCGAGGCTCAGGCCGAGGAGGTGGAGTTGCAGCCATCTTCGACTCAAGCCTATTAATCAAACCTAAACCTAAATTAAATTATACCTCGTTCGAAAGCCTAGTTCTTAGCCTTTCACACCCAACCTGGAAAACAGTACAGCCAATTCTATTTGTTATAGTGTACCGAGCTCCTGGACCGTACTCTGAATTTTTATCTGAATTCTCAGAGTTCTTATCAGGTTTAGTCCTTAAAACAGATAAAATAATTATTGTAGGTGATTTTAATATTCATGTGGATGTAGAAAATGATAGCCTTAGTGCTGCGTTTATCTCATTACTAGATTCGATTGGCTTCTGTCAGAGTGTACATGAACCCACTCACTGTTTTAACCACACCCTCGACCTTGTTCTTGTTTATGGGATTGAAATTGAACATCTAATAGTCTTTCCACAGAATTCTTTTTTATCAGACCATTTTCTATTAACTTTTGAATTTCTATTACTGGACTACACACCATTAGGCAAACATTCCTACACTAGATGTCTATCTGATAGTGCTGTAGCTAAATTTAAGGAAGTGATTCCATCGGCATTGAATTCAGTTCCATGTCTCAATGTAACAGATGACTCCTATGCTAACTTTAGTCCCTCCCAAATTGATCATCTTGTTGATAGTGCTGCAGGCTCACTACGAATAACACTCGACTCTATCGCCCCTCTAAAAAAGAAGATAATAAAACAGAGGAGGTTAGCTCCATGGTATAACCCGCAAACCCGCAAATTAAAACAAACATCGCTAAAACTTGAAAGGAATTGGCGTTCCACCAATCTGGAAGAATCACGTTTAGCCTGGCAAGATAGTCTTAAAATTTATAGGAAGGCCCTCCGTAATGCCAGAGCAGCCTACTACTCATCATTAATAGAGGAAAATAAGAACAACCCCAGGTTTCTGTTCAGCACTGTAGCCAGGCTGACAGAGAGTCACAGCTCTGTTGAGCCATGTATTCCTATAGACCTCAGTAGTAATGACTTCATGAGCTTCTTTAAAGATAAAATTCTAACTATTAGAGAAAAATTCAGCACCTCCTGCCCTCAGTTGGTACTGACTTATCTTCAAACACAGGAACCTTAGAAACAACTGTAAAACCTGTACATTTAGACTGCTTTTCTCCCATCAACCGTAATCAACTAACTTCCATGATTTCCTCATCTAAGCCATCAACGTGTCTCTTAGACCCCGTCCCAACTAGGCTGCTTAAAGAAATTTTACCCTTAGTTAGCACTTATTTACTAGATATTATCAATCTGTCCTTATTAAAAGGCTATGTGCCACAGTCCTTTAAAGTAGCTGTAATTAAGCCTCTTCTTAAAAAGCCCACTCTTGATCCAGGGATTTTGTCAAATTATAGACCTATATCTAACCCTCCTTTTCTCTCTAAGGTCCTTGAGAAAGCAGTCGCCAATCAGTTGTGTGACTTTCTACACAACAACAAGCTGTTTGAGGATTTTCAGTCAGGATTTAGAGTGCATCATAGCACAGAGACAGCACTGGTGAAAGTTACAAATGACCTTCTAATTGCATCAGACAAAGGACTTGTCTCTGTACTTGTCTTACTAGATCTTAGTGCTGCATTCGATACCATTGACCATCACATTCTATTACAGAGACTAGAACATTTTATTGGCATTAAAGGTACTGCACTAAGCTGGTTTAAATCCTATTTATCAGATCGATATCAGTTTGTACACGTTAATGATGAATCCTCTATGCACGCCAAAGTTAGTCACGGAGTTCCACAAGGTTCTGTGCTTGGACCAATTCTATTTACCTTGTATATGCTTCCTTTGGGCAATATTATTAGGCAATATTATTAGGAAGCACTCCGTAAATTTTCATTGTTATGATGATACCCACTGTATTTATCGATCAAGCCAGATGAAAACCAATCAATTAGCTAAACTTCAGGCATGCCTTAAGGACATAAAAGGCCTGGATGACCTTGCAATTTTCTGATGTTAAAACTCAGACAAAACCGGTTATTGTACTTGGCCCCGAACACCTTCGAAACACATTATCTAAAGATATAGTTTCTCTAGATGGCATTGCCATGGCCTCCAGCGAAACCGTAAGGAATCTTGGAGTTATCTTTGATCAGGATATGTCCTTTAACTCCCAAATAAAACAAACTTCAAGAACTGCCTTTTTTCATTTACTTAACATTGCAAAAATCAGGCACATCCTATCTCAAAAAGATGCAGAAAAACTAGTCCATGCATTTGTTACGTCTAGGCTGGACTATTGCAACTCTCTAAATCCCTTAAGACTCTCCAGCTGATTCAGAATGCTGCGGCACGTTTACTGACAAGAACCAGAAAAAGAGAGCATATTTCTCCAATATTAGCTTCTCTACACTGGCTCCCTGTAAAATCCAGAATAGAATTTAAAAATCCTTCTCCTCACCTTCAAAGCCCTAAATAGTCAGGCACCATCATATCTTAAAGAGCTCATAGTACCCTATTACCCCACTAGAGCACTGCGCTCCCAGAATGCAGGGTTCCTTGTGGTTCCTAGAGTCTCTAAAAGTAGAATGGGAGCCAGAGTCTTCAGCTATCAAGCTCCTCTCCTGTGGAACCAGATCCCAGTTTGTGTACGGGAGGCGGACAACCTCCTCACATTTAAGAGTAGGCTTAAGACTTTCCTCTTTGATAAAGCTTATAGTAGGGCTGACTCAGGTGGCCCCTGAGCCCCCTTAGTTATGCTGCTATAGGCCTAGACTGCCGGGGGACTTCCTATGATGCACTGAGCTCCTTTCTCCTCCTCTTCCTCTCCATCTGTACACCCTCATATCCCATCAATGCTTGTTATTAATTCAACTTCTTCCCGTAGTTGTGTGCTTTCTCTCCTCTCTCTCTCTCCCTCCACTTCTGTTGCTTTCTGCAGGTGTTTCTGCCTCTGGAGCTGTGGAGTCTGGGTCTGTGGTTGCTGCCGCCTGCTGCCCCCGTGCTCCTGCTCTGCACCTGCTGATGCTATTACTGTTGTTGCTGTTGTTATTAGTATTA
>SEMN01002071.1:0-15883 GCA_005408345.1 Macquaria australasica | reverse complement strand
ATATATATATATATATTTATATAATATGTTATTTGCTCACTTCTCCAAAGGAAATACACAATTTCCACCACACTCCCCGTGAAGGCTTCGTGGTTAACCATCCCTACAACCACGTACTTTGGCATGGTACCCAGAAAGAGGTTCTCCTGGTTACATATTCTAGAATTCTGAGGGAAAGAGTAGATTTTTACGTTAATGCGCGATAGAGGGTATAGGGCGTTACCCTTCATTAAAGCAGACGCGTGACCTAAACGAATGGCTGGGGCGACCGTCACTTTTTTCATAAGGAGAGACGCGCCTAGTATTCTCAAACAGAAAGTCGAGTTGCCGGGTCTCATGAGGCAAAAGTCATCGCTGGCGTGGGTCAGTTTAATTCTCAAGTCTACAGAGTTCAAAAGAAGCCTCTCACAGAAAAAATATGTCCCCGTGGAGAGGACCCAGCAGTTGAACCTCTCTAGAACCGACCTCTCTGATTTAGACCTCTATTAGGCCCGTTATTGATCACTATAGAGTCTATAGCCCTGGCCGTGTCTTTGTAAAATAGGCCCACGCTGAATTGTCCGTTTAACGTATCTGCTGAATAGTTGAGCAGAGTTTCGATCATAGCCCTGTAAGGGTGCATGGCGCTAGACTGTGAAATCAGAGTAACGTCGCATTGGCTAAAAATGGTATTCAGAGGATAGTTGATGAGCGCCACCGGCTCTCCGTCCTGCAGGTCGGTACCGTCCGCATTGGTAATTTTCAGGCGGAGGTGCAAGTGTCGTTCAGATCCAAATACTTTTCACCGTCTCTGGGGATAAAGAACTCAATGGGGCCTCTTATCAGTAATGGTGGATAAAGGTAAAACTTCCACGTAGACCTTATCTTCGATAGAAAGCTGTGTCATGGGGGCTGAAAATAAATCCAGCTCCCCCATAGTACACTCACCGGATTTATGATGTAACAGGGCCATGGTTTCTCTTTTCTAAAATATGTCGCTGCTCCGGACTGAGCTCCTCCCTTTAGGTAGGTTTCTTCTGACTGATTTTCTCTTTTTTGAGTTTCTGTGTTTTTTACTTCCCTCCGTAACGCCATCTCCTGGCGGTCTCTTCCTCAGTCTCCATGTCAAAACCACCTGATCCATCTTGACTCTGGTTCTTGGCTAATTTCCCCATCGTTTCGCTTATCACGTCGGAGGCAATGTTGGAGGCGGCCGATTTCAGATGAGGTTTAGCAATGGCAAAACCTCTTTTCACCAGAGGTGATACAAAACGAAACAATTTTGAAAATATAGAGCCTATACCTCGGCCGTACATGACGGGCGCTCCGTAAAAACCGGGCAGAGTGCCGCCTACTTGATTTTCATAATAACTCACAAAACGATGAGGATCCGATCTCAAAGACACCTGCGCCATGATTGATCCCTAAGGCAAAGCTTTTACGGGCCTAAAATGCAGTTTCACGATACTTTTCCCGTAGGTAAAGTTTACTGGGACGTTCTGATCTAATCTCAATGTGAATGTTTTCAATATGTTTCTTCGCCACAGGTAGATAGTCGGCGGGGTTAAAACACTGTGTGACTATGTCACCAAACGTCCCCTCTACTTTAACCGTGCGTAGGAGAGGAGCATAAACGTCACCCACCATCTGATGACGGACCATGTCGCTTTAACAGTAAATCTGATAGAACCCCGACTTTTTATCAGCCGGACAGGGAGCCAGTCTTGCATCAAACTTAAACCATTCTCCCGGTTTGAATCCCAGCATGTAAGCCACAGGTGGAAAAAAGCATAGATGGTATTGACCGCCTGCTTGACATTCATATCTTTTTTGAATTGAACTATAATTTAATTGAATATCAGTACCAACTTTTTTAAGAAAAGCTTCCACCTCTTTCTCAAGCTGAGGCAGGTCCGTGTAATAACCTCCCCTAAACTTTTGGCAGTGGACCTTGGACTCTTGATTCTCGGGGTTAGGTTTTCTCCTCCATTCAAAGTAGGCATCGTCTTGAAGAACGTTAAACCAGGTGTGCGGGTATGAAATCTCCGTCAAGGCTACCTGCCACAGGCCCTCTAAATTAATATGCTGTGCTAAATCCACCCTAAAACTAGAACTTGTATTGTTTTTAAATACATTGAGGCTGGCGTTGGAGGGTAGCATCACATAAAACCCCTCGTCTGACATCTGATCCATGATGTAATGAAACAAATGAGAAAAGATCGTTTTTCACTTGAGAGGCTTTGACCCAGCTGTTGAATTTTTTGGGCCAGTTTTTCCAGCGTACTAAAACCTGTTTTTCACCCCCGACGGTACATCGTCTCAGAATTTTCTCCACCCGATACAGCTTGTCTTTAGCCAATTTTACTTTTTGCAGCTCTGCCTCGTAAAATGATCCTTCGATAGGTTCTCTGTCGTAATCTTTGAGTCTGTATGGGGGGGAAACCGGGGAATGCAATCGGATATCGTAAACACTTCGTCCATAAAACTCTGTTCATATTTTTTATCAAACACGAGATCTCCCTTCTTACTTTTGTGATAGCTGTGGTTGTAGCTTTTCACCGTGTCTTGTAAGACGTCGAGGTATTGTCGGGTGTTTTTAGCCATAAAATATCTCCACATTCTAGTTTTTAGCGTGCGATTAAATCTGTTATGGTTAGGGCTGTGTCTCTTCCCTTCCTCTTGTGGTCCTGTTTTCTCTCTCCCTTGTGTTCCTGGTTTTCTGTCTGTCTCTCTGTGTGTGTCTGTGTCTGGGCATGGCTGTGAGATTTCAGCTCCACCTGCACGACTGGGGCTCATCACCTAATCATCCCTGCAGCACTTATATACCCGGCTCTACTCTCCAGACTTCGCCAGATTGTTCCGTTTGCCAGTTTGACACTGCCTCTACCCCAGCCCGCCCAGCCAGTCCTCCCTCCCGGATTTCCCCTCGCCTGCTCTGCCTGTCTTCACCTCCATACCACGGGGCGTTTTCCTGACTCCACTGGCTCCCCTGCCTCTCCGTCTCCAGCCACCCTCCCTTACCACCACCCAACTGCAATAAACTGTTGTGACTCTGCAATTCGCCAGTGTTTCATGTTCACTGTTTCGGGGTCCCTTTTGACTTGCCTTTTAACAAAATCTTTCAATTACAGAAGCCTTTAGATCACTGGCTGTGGCAAAATGTACGATACCGTGTTTCTTCATCAAAGCCTCAAAACTCTTGTTAAAAAACTCTTTACCGGCGTTCGTTTGCAGCTTTTCCGGCGTCTGACTGTCTTTTAAGACGGACTCAAAGGCCCTAACCACCTCGGCCGTGGTTTTTTTTTCAAGACACGTACGTAAGCCTTTTTTGAAAATACGTCTATGACTGTTAATAAATAATTAAACCCGTCATGTTCTGCCAAGGCTTGCATGTCACAAAGGTCGGCTTGAAATTGGTTTAAAGGTCTAGGGACAAACACTCTGTTTCTGGTAAAATGTGTTCTGGCGGGTTTATGCAGAGTATAGGCGTCCTGCTCTGATAAAAAATCTTTGACGTTTTCAAGTTTGACTTTCTTGCCTGTTTCATCTCGCACAGCCGTGCGGAGACATTCTACGCCTCCAAAGCTGCCTGGATGAGCGGGGTTGTAATACACTTTTTTCATGAAACGTTTCTCTGCCATCCTGTTTGTCGCCTTGCCTTCAGCAGTATCTGAGGTTTTACTGAAAAACACAGACGTGAGGGTGCTTCTTTATTCTGTTCTTTATTAATCCATCGTTTACAAATTAAAAAAAACAATGTAAAGTGTATGCATTTTTATTACCAAACACAAATGTAACACTAATTTAAAAGACAGAAAAAAAGACAAAACTAACATTTTAATATCTTTAAGGCTTGGTCTAATATGGAACGATCTAGAGCATTGTGAATAGTATAGTGTAATCTTTTCAATGCAGCCGCGATATTCACAGACGCGTTGTTTTGCAGATAGAAACATGCCACATCGACAAACAAGGCATACAGGCTGAACAAATAACAAACTTTTATATCGGCTGTATCTTTACTCCATTCTGTCACAATTTTTCCAAAGGTGTCTGACAAACAAGATTCACTTATACACAGGGTGCGCTGTACAATCAGTTCCCATGCATGCGCAGCAGACATTGAATGGTAGAAATGAATTGGGGGGTCCAGAGTCTTTGCATCAGCCAGTAAGTGGATCAAGTAAAAATCATCCTCCAGTACTTCGTGTTGTCTCTGGCTGGGGTGGTCGGTCAGACAGCCGTGGCAGGTGTCTCTCCGGTAGTTGCCCAGAGTAATGTTGAGCAGATGGAGCACGGCGGTTTTTACAGCGTTGATGAACATGGAGGACACCCATCCATCGACTTCATCTTCCTCGGGGGTTGCTTCTCCCGGAGGAGATGTGGGAGGAGGCGTCGACAGGGGTGTGGGAGAGTCAGGTGCCTGGGACTCCTCAAATCCGTTGTCCGTATCCTCTGAGTCGGGGGAACCGTCGGGTGAGTCGCACTCATCCGGAGAGGGTGGATTCAGAGAAGGCTCTGTCGGAGTCTTCTTCACCATCCTCATACGAACGGGTTTGGGGCAATCATAAGTTGGCCTGTCATTGCTCCCAAAAGGTTGTTAGACTGGTCTGGCGCAGGTTTCATCTGGTGCTCTCCATCTTTTCTTTTTTTTTTTTTCTCCTGTTGCTCGATGTCTGACTGTCCCCAACAGGTACTCCTTATATTGCGTGGTTAGGGTTGTGGAGGCGTGGTTAAGGCTGTGGAGGCGTGGTCTAAAAGATCATAGCTCTCTTTGTGACTAGAGTGTCCCTCCAGTTGCGACAGCTGCGAAAGAGAAAGGTGAATCGCTCAGATTCTTCTTACATCTTTTCAGACCAAGCAGCGACCGGCAGGTCTAACAATGTCTGAAATACCCCACAATCAGAATTAAAACACTCCAAGACGAAATGCTCTACAGCTTCCTTTTCCCCGGACCTGCGGAGGCTGATGCGGAAGAACCATCAACCAGAGGGTGAAGTTTTGGTCTGCCACACAGCGCAGGTAACAATTTTTCTCTGAGCTTCTTCATACTCCATGTCGAAAGATTCCAATCTTGCTCGTTTAGCGGGTGTAGCGACGGTTTGCTCTTCATCCGTCGTCTCCTTACTCCTAGTAGGGCGTGGGCTGACACTTGGCACACATTTGAATCGGTTTCCCAAACAGCAAATCCCTTCCACCGCCCCCCCTGTCAGAAAGCGGCCCCTTTGTCATCCCCCCCTGTCAGAAAGCGGCCCCTTTGTCATCCCCCCTTTGTCATCCCCCCTTTGTCATCACCCCCTGTCAGAAAGCGGCCCCTTTGTCATCCCCCCCCTGTCAGAAAGCAGCCCCTTTGTCAATTTGACAATTGTGAAACAAATACGTCCCCGTTTGTCAGCACGCCAAACATCAAGCGGTTTCCCGAACGTCAAAATTGCGAGGGATAGAGCAGCGTTCATGGCTCACTATGGAGCTGGCTGTGGACGTGATTCATTACCTCCAGAGATTTCAGGGGCTCATCAGCTTAGCCTTCCCGGCAGAGAGTGTGCGTTCCTCTGCGTAAAACTCGCTGAGCAACGGCCTATGGAGGACCGTGATTTTTGATTTAATACGGTGCCCTGGAACTGGCTGATGGGCAGAGGGGCCCGTGTGTCACGGGCTCACCCCGGTCTCATGGAACTGGCTGACGCGCAGAGGGGCCCTTGCGTCACGGGCTATGAACGCGCTTCACAGCCTCCAGAGATGTCTGCTGCGCTTTAGCAGAGACAGCCCGGCAGACAGTGCGTCTCCCGTGCGGAGGGCGGGTGAAGTGAGTAAGCAGGACACCGACCAAACGGTTTATAAGATTTACTACGGCAACAGCGGCAAAAGCAAACGAACTTTATTCATTTTAATTCCTTTATTTTTGTGTATCATTATTGCCGCTAGAGTCTTTTTTTTCAGCCCCGAGCACTGCTCTCCTGGTCCCGCGGGACCGGACAGCTGGTCCGTGGGCAGCTTTCAGTCTGTCGCCCAAGGGGCTGATGAGTACCACCGCCTTCTTGCACCGCTCCGTGGCTCTCCTTGTCGGCGTCTGGTGAGGAAACAAACACACACCCAGTGAGAGACGCATCAAGATCGGCCAGGCCTCCACTTTATATACGGGACAAAATAATTTAAAATACGGGACAAAATAGACCGATGCCTACGCTCTCTGTCCCGGGGGTCACGGAGGTGGAGGCAGCGGGGGGGCTGCTGGATGATGTGGCCTCTTCGAAACGACGGCGCATCTGCCTGGACTGCGCAACATCCAGGTTCAGAGCGAAAAACTTGTCCGCGGTGGAGGTGTTGTGGCACATGAATGTGGCCATCTTGTCTCTGACCTCCGCCGAATGTACATTCTTGGCCTGCGAGACGGTGGTGGAGGAGGGGGACTCGTAAAGATCGCTACTGCCGGCAAAGGTTAAACTGAGGTGGGCACCGCCGTGGCGCAGTGCGACTCATGTGTGCGGAGACGGCGGTCCTGAGGTCGATGAAGCTGGGCTTTCCCGGCAATCCCATCTCCGCCCAGGCACCCTGCATGTATCGAACGAGATTCCGTGCCGGCCCTATTCCAGCCGCAAACAACACGCGATCAGACATGGGCCTGCAGCGCTCGCGCAGCTCCAGCCACGTCTCCCGCCACTGGTATTCTTCGGGCCGGAAAAAAATCTGGGCCGCCCCGAAGTCCCTGCTGGTCTTGTGGTTGCTGACCTGCAATGCGGAGGGGGGGGGGGGGAAATACATTAAATTAAATTAAAAAAACAAAAAAACACTCATTTAGACGCCCCGTCAGATCGAACTCAAATTTCGGGCACACGTCAGCGGAGACCCCCATACTTACCGAGACCACAAAACCCTCGGCGGACCCGTCGCCGGTGGTCTTCGCTGCTTCCACTTCCTCCACCGTCATGTTGGTCAGGACTCCGGGACGGTGCCCGTAGATGCATGCCACAATCGCGGAGAAGTATCCGTAGAAGCTATACCTCAGCGCTTGTGAGCCGTTCTTCTTCATTTCATCTGAGCGGAGGACACGCCAAAAGTAAGCCACCTCAGAGATGCATTTACCCGCCCGCCCGCCCGGGCTAAACAGCCGGTTACATACCCAGCAGTGCGGGGATTCGTGCCCCAGCCGTGTCCCGGCTCTTTTTCAGGCTATCCCTGGAGACGACCTTCGCCATCTTCTCCGCCTTCACCTGCATTTGGTGCAGGACCACCTTTTTTGTGATGTTGGTGAGGGCCGATTTGACGGCACTCACCACGCCGGTCAGCTGGGCCTGGGACAGGCGGCAGAGGGGAGGAGGGGTCTCCTTCATATATTGGAGGAATTGGTACACGTTTCTCATATAAAAGTTCGCCGTTGTCACCGTCTTGCCCGTAGTCAGGAGATGGGAGGACCATCTGTTAAATTAAAAAGAAAAAAAAGCACAAAGCACAAGGTCAGGGACCACGGGCCGGGCAGCAACCCGAGAAATGATTATGAAAGCCGGTCACACTCACTCACTTTCTGATCTGGGCCCTGTCATCCAGAAACATCCAGCTGCGTAGGTTGCGTTTTCCCGTGGCCATGAAATAAACAAAAGACTTCACGCGGCTCACCTTGGAGTAGGCGTTTTTGAGATGCTTGGTAGAAGGGCAGATTCCCTCCTGGTAATGTTGGTAATCCTCCAAGTAACTCGCAATGTATTTGGGGAAGATCAGATGGCGCAGACCCAGCATTCTTCCACTACTTTGGATAAGCCCGCGCACGACTCCTTCCTTCGGTCTTTTGGTCAGCGATGGCCCGCTGTAATCCCCCTCACCCCATCCTTCCTCCTCATCCACCACCACAGCCCGTTCCTCCTCTGCGGCCCGTTCCCCCCCCCCCTCCTCCTCCTCATCATCATCATCCGCCGCCCCCTGCAGCAGATCCGTCCGCTCTGTCACCACGCCGGACTTGGGCGTTCTGCGACCGGAGACGGCCTGTGACAGCCGCCTGTATTTTTTCCGGAGGTCGGCCAGTTCCATAACCAGCCTCTGGTTCTTCCTCCACCTCTCCGTGCATCCCGGGTCGCTGCACGTGGGCGGCCGCGGCTCTTCCTGCACCCGGCAGGCCAAACGCGCGTCATCGCCCTCCTCTCGTGCCACCAGGTCCAAGCCGGAGACCATGGCAGGTGAGGGGGTTTTGGCACGGAGCGCAGCCAGGAGGGCGATAGTTTTATTGCTCCTTACCCTATTTAAGTGGACCTCCACCTCTTCTTTGCTGATCTCCGGGTGGCTTTCCCTCAGGTGCCTGTCCAGTCTCGTGCTTTTGTACGCGCATCCAGAGACCGGACAGGCAAGGTCCCTGATGTTTACCCTTCGGGCGGCGTGGTTTAGGAGAATCCTCAGCTCATCCAGGTTCGCCACATTGTGTGTCCGTCTGAAGTGATTGGACAGTGCCGCAAAAGCCTTGAAACAGAGAGGGCAGGTGGAGGACTTCTTTGGAAGTGTCATTGCTGAAGAAAAAAAAAAGCGATTAGACCGCTGTGATAAACGTGCAATTTCCCACCGAAATCGGGGAGAAAAGAAACACAACCTACCTCCAGCGTGTTCTGCGGAAAATGAGGGAAAACCAAAGCCGAAACTTCACTCTTATGTGCGGAGTGAATTTCCAAATCCGGCTGGAGACTGTCTGTGACTGGCTGAGACCAGAGACAAAGGTGAAACCGTTTGCCATTTGGCGTGCAGATAATTGAGCCGTTGCAGGCCACCATGTGAGCAAAAAACACGCCCTCGTTGGCCTCACGTGAGACAGGAACGATGCCTCTATCCTGGGCAGATAATTCTGAAGCACCCCCTGAATAATAACTAAAAATAAATAATGATGATAATAATAATCACAGTTCTCCACAGGCCGTGTCTCGCCGCGTTTTACGCCCGGGAGACGCACTGCCTGCTGGCCTGTCTCTGCTAAAGCGCCGCTGACATCTCTGGAGGTTGTGAAGCGCGTTCACAGCCATCTCTCCACAGGCCGTGTCTCGCCGCGTTTTACGCCCGGGAGACGCACTGCCTGCTGGCCTGTCTCTGCTAAAGCGCCGCTGACATCTCTGGAGGTTGTGAAGCGCGTTCACAGCCATCTCTCCACAGGAACGTAATTTCCTCCGGCGGACCATCCAGCCCTTAGCTTAAGTCTAACAGCCACAGCCACAAACACCGGGAACTCGCACAGCCTCTCCCCGGCGATGACAGGCCATCCCCGGGCGCACTTCCTCCGGGCTGTTCAGCCACCTCTGGGGCCTACACGCAGCACCTTGCACACCGGTCGAACCGGCGGACCCACACTTAAGCACCCCCCCCACCCTCCAGACAGTTAGCCGCAGCCACACGCGTTCCGTGGTCCTGGTAGGCTGCATTGTACTTAGAAATTTAAAAACACTGCTTAATAGAATGAAGCGTGGTACCAGGACAGCATAGTACCAGGACCGCGTAGTACCAGGACCACGTACTCTCTGCCACAGCGCCCTGGGCTTGGGAGATCTGCCGGGCGGATCCGCTGCCACCAGCCCGACTTCCCTTCCTCCCAGTAGGGCGTGGGCTGACACTTGGCACACATTTGAATCGTTTTCCCAAACAGCAAATCCCTTCCACCGCCCCCCCTGTCAGAAAGCGGCCCCTTTGTCATCCCCCCCTGTCAGAAAGGGGCCCCTTTGTCATTCCCCCTTTGTCATCCCCCCCTGTCAGAAAGCGGCCCCTTTGTCATTCCCCCTTTGTCATCCCCCCCTGTCAGAAAGCGGCCCCTTTGTCATCCCCCCCCTGTCAGAAAGCAGCCCCTTTGTCAATTTGATAATTGTGAAACAAATACGTCCCCGTTTGTCAGCACGCCAAACATCAAGCGGTTTCCCGAACGTCAAAATCGCGAGGTATAGAGCAGCGTTCATGGCTGGCTGTGGATGTGATTCACTACCTCCAGAGATTTCAGGGGCTCATCAGCTTAGCCTTCCCGGCAGAGAGTGTGCGATCCTCTGCGTAAAACTCGCTGAGCAACGGCCTATGGAGGACCGTGATTTTTATTTTATTTTAAATTTAATTCAGCAGGGGGGGGAGAGCTTCAGTGTTATGCGCAAAGGATAGAGCAGCGTTCATGGCTGGCTGTGGATGTGATTCACTACCTCCAGAGATTTCAGGGGCTCATCAGCTTAGCCTTCCCGGCAGAGAGTGTGCGATCCTCTGCATAAGACTCGCTGAGCAACGGCCTATGGAGGACCGTGATTTTTTATTTTATTTTAATTCAGCAGGGGGGGGAGAGCTTCAGTGTTATGCGCAAAGGATAGAGCAGCGTTTATGGCTGGCTGTGGATGTGATTCACTACCTCCAGAGATTTCAGGGGCTCATCAGCTTAGCCTTCCCGGCAGAGAGTGTGCGATCCTCTGCATAAAACTCGCTGAGCAACGGCCTATGGAGGACCGTGATTTTTTATTTTATTTTAATTCAGCAGGGGGGGGAGAGCTTCAGTGTTATGCGCAAAGGATAGAGCAGCGTTTATGGCTGGCTGTGGATGTGATTCACTACCTCCAGAGATTTCAGGGGCTCATCAGCTTAGCCTTCCCGGCAGAGAGTGTGCGATCCTCTGCATAAGACTCGCTGAGCAACGGCCTATGGAGGACCGTGATTTTTTATTTTATTTTAATTCAGCAGGGGGGGGAGAGCTTCAGTGTTATGCGCAAAGGATAGAGCAGCGTTTATGGCTGGCTGTGGATGTGATTCACTACCTCCAGAGATTTCAGGGGCTCATCAGCTTAGCCTTCCCGGCAGAGAGTGTGCGATCCTCTGCATAAAACTCGCTGAGCAACGGCCTATGGAGGACCGTGATTTTTTATTTTATTTTAATTCAGCAGGGGGGGAGAGCTTCAGTGTTATGCGCAAAGGATAGAGCAGCGTTTATGGCTGGCTGTGGATGCGATTCACTACCTCCAGAGATTTCAGGGGCTCATCAGCTTAGCCTTCCCGGCAGAGAGTGTGCGATCCTCTGCATAAAACTCGCTGAGCAACGGCCTATGGAGGACCGTGATTTTTTATTTTATTTTAATTCAGCAGGGGGGGGAGAGCTTCAGTGTTATGCGCAAAGGATAGAGCAGCGTTTATGGCTGGCTGTGGATGTGATTCACTACCTCCAGAGATTTCAGGGGCTCATCAGCTTAGCCTTCCCGGCAGAGAGTGTGCGATCCTCTGCATAAGACTCGCTGAGCAACGGCCTATGGAGGACCGTGATTTTTTATTTTATTTTAATTCAGCAGGGGGGGGAGAGCTTCAGTGTTATGCGCAAAGGATAGAGCAGCGTTTATGGCTGGCTGTGGATGTGATTCACTACCTCCAGAGATTTCAGGGGCTCATCAGCTTAGCCTTCCCGGCAGAGAGTGTGCGATCCTCTGCATAAGACTCGCTGAGCAACGGCCTATGGAGGACCGTGATTTTTTATTTAATACGGTGCCCTGGAACTGGCTGATGGGCCCGTGTGTCACGGGCTCACCCCGGTCTCATGGAACTGGCTGACGCGCAGAGGGGCCCGTGCGTCACGGGCTATGAACGCGCTTCACAGCCTCCAGAGATGTCAGCTGCGCTTTAGCAGAGACAGCCCGGCAGACAGTGCGTCTCCCGTGCGGAGGGCGGGTGAAGTGAGTAAGCAGGACACCGACCAAACGGTTTATAAGATTTACTACGGCAACAGCGGCAAAAGCAAACGAACTTTATTCATTTTAATTCCTTTATTTTTGTGTATCATTATTGCCGCTAGAGTCTTTTTTTTCAGCCCCGAGCGCTGCTCTCCTGGTCCCGCGGGACCGGACAGCTGGTCCGTGGGCAGCTTTCAGTCTGTCGCCCAAGGGGCTGATGAGTACCACCGCCTTCTTGCACCGCTCCGTGGCTCTCCTTGTCGGCGTCTGGTGAGGAAACAAATACACACCCAGTGAGAGAAGCATCAAGATCGGCCAGGCCTCCACTTTATATACGGGACAAAATAATTTAAAATACGGGACAAAATAGACCGATGCTTACGCTCTCTGTCCCGGGGGTCACGGAGGTGGAGGCAGCGGGGGGGCTGCTGGATGATGTGGCCTCTTCGAAACGACGGCGCATCTGCCTGGACTGCGCAACATCCAGGTTCAGAGCGTAAAACTTGTCCGCGGTGGAGGTGTTGTGGCACATGAATGTGGCCATCTTGTCTCTGACCTCCGCCGAATGTACATTCTTGGCCTGCGAGACGGTGGTGGAGGAGGGGGACTCGTAAAGATCGCTACTGCCGGCAAAGGTTAAACTGAGGTGGGCACCGCCGTGGCGCAGTGCGACTCACGTGTGCGGAGACGGCGGTCCTGAGGTCGATGAAGCTGGGCTTTCCCGGCAATCCCATCTCCGCCCAGGCACCCTGCATGTATCGAACGAGATTCCGTGCCGGCCCTATTCCAGCCGCAAACAACACGCGATCAGACATGGGCCTGCAGCGCTCGCGCAGCTCCAGCCACGTCTCCAGCCACTGGTATTCTTCGGGCCGGAAAAAAATCTGGGCCGCCCCGAAGTCCCTGCTGGTCTTGTGGTTGCTGACCTGCAATGCGGAGGGGGGGGGGAGAAATACATTAAATTAAATTAAATTAAATTAAATTAAAAAAAAAAAAAAAAACACACATTTAGACGCCCCGTCAGATCGAACTCAAATTTCGGGCACACGTCAGCGGAGACCCCCGTACTTACCGAGACCACAAAGCCCTCGGCGGACCGGTCGCCGGTGGTCTTCGCTGCTTCCACTTCCTCCACCGTCATGTTGGTCAGGACTCCGGGACGGTGCCCGTAGATGCATGCCACAAACGCGGAGAAGTATCCGTAGAAGCTATACCTCAGCGCTTGTGAGCCGTTCTTCTTCATTTCATCTGAGCAGAGGACACGCCAAAAGTAAGCCACCTCAGAGATGCATTTACCCGCCCGCCCGCCCGGGCTAAACAGCCGGTTACATACCCAGCAGTGCGGGGATTCGTGCCCCAGCCGTGTCCCGGCACTTTTTCAGGCTATCCCTGGAGACGACCTTCGCCATCTTCTCCGCCTTCACCTGCATTTGGTGCAGGACCACCTTTTTTGTGATGTTGGTGAGGGCCGATTTGACGTCTCTCACCACGCCAGTCAGCTGGGCCTGGGACAGGCGGCAGAGGGGAGGGGGGGTCTCCTTCATATATTGGAGGAATTGGTACACGTTTCTCATATAAAAGTTCGCCGTTGTCACCGCCTTGCCCGTAGTCAGGAGATGGGAGGACCATCTGTTAAATTAAAAAAAAAGAAAAAAGGAAAAAAAAGCACAAAGCACAAGGTCAGGGACCACGGGCCGGGCAGCAACCCGAGAAATGATTATGAAAGCCGGTCACACTCACTTTCTGATCTGGGCCCCGTCATCCAGAAACATCCAGCTGCGTAGGTTGCGTTTTCCCGTGGCCATGAAATAAACAAAAGACTTCACGCGGCTCACCTTGGAGTAGGCGTTTTCGAGATGCTTGGTAGAAGGGCAGATTCCCTCCTGGTAATGTTGGTAATCCTCCAAGTAACTCGCAATGTATTTGGGGAAGATCAGATGGCGCAGACCCGGCATTCTTCCACTACTTTGGATAAGCCCGCGCACGACTCCTTCCTTCGGTCTTTTGGTCAGCGATGGCCCGCTGTAATCCCCCTCACCCGATCCTTCCTCCTCATCCACCACCACCACAGCCCGTTCCTCCTCTGCGGCCCGTTCCCCCCCCTCCTCCTCCTCCTCATCATCATCCGCCGCCCCCTGCAGCAGATCCGTCCGCTCTGTCACCACGCCGGACTCGGGCGTTCTGCGACCAGAGACGGCCTGTGACAGCCGCCTGTATTTTTTCCGGAGGTCGGCCAGTTCCATAACCAGCCTCTGGTTCTTCCTCCACATCTCCGTGCATCCCGGGTCGCTGCACGTGGGCAGCCGCGTCCCTTCCTGCACCCGGCATGCCAAACGCGCGTCATCGCCCTCCTCTCGTGCCACCAGGTCCAAGCCGGAGACCATGGCAGGTGAGGGGGTTTTGGCACGGAGCGCAGCCAGGAGGGCGATAGTTTTATTGCTCCTTACCCTATTTAAGTGGACCTCCACCTCTTCTTTGCTGAGCTCCGGGTGGCTTTCCCTCAGGTGCCTGTCCAGTCTCGTGCTTTTGTACGCGCATCCAGAGACCGGACAGGCAAGGTCCCTGATGTTTACCCTTCGGGCGGCGTGGTTTAGGAGAATCCTCCGCTCATCCAGGTTCGCCACATTGTGTGTCCGTCTGAAGTGATTGGACAGTGCCGCAAAAGCCTTGAAACAGAGAGGGCAGGTGGAGGACTTCTTTGGAAGTGTCATTGCTGAAGAAAAAAAAAAAGCGATTAGACCGCTGTGATAAACGTGCAATTTCCCACCGAAATCGGGGAGAAGAGAAACACAACCTACCTCCAGCGTGTTCTGTGGAAAATGAGGGAAAACCAAAGCCGAAACTTCACTCTTATATGCGGAGTGAATTTCCAAATCCGGCTGGAGACTGTCTGTGACTGGCTGAGACCAGAGACAAAGGTGAAACCGTTTGCCATTTGGCGTGCAGATAATTGAGCCGTTGCAGGCCACCACGTGAGCCAAAAAACACGCCCTCGTTGGCCTCACGTGAGACAGGAACGATGCCTCTATCCTGGGCAGATAATTCTGAAGCACCCCCTGAATAATAACTAAAAATAAATAATGATGATAATAATAATCACAGTTCTCCACAGGCCGTGTCTCGCCGCGTTTTGCGCCCGGGAGACGCACTGCCTGCTGGCCTGTCTCTGCTAAAGCGCCGCTGACATCTCTGGAGGTTGTGAAGCGCGTTCACAGCCATCTCTCCAAAGGAACGTAATGTCCGGCGATGACAGGCCGTCCCCGGGGCGGACATCCGCATACAGCCGTGCGTAATTTCCTCCGGCAGACCATCCAGCCCTTAGATTAAGTCCAAAAGCCCCATTGACAAACACCGGGCACTCGCACAGCCTCTCCCCGGCGATGACAGGCCGTCCCCGGGGCGGACATCCGCATACAGCCGTGCGTAATTTCCTCCGGCAGACCATCCAGCCCTTAGATTAAGTCCAAAAGCCCCATCGACAAACACCGGGCACTCGCACAGCCTCTCCCCGGCGATGACAGGCCGTCCCCGGGGCGGACATCCGCATACAGCCGTGCGTAATTTCCTCCGACAGACCATCCAGCCCTTAGATTAAGTCAAACAGCCCCATCGACAAACACCGGGCACTCGCACAGCCTCTCCCCGGCGATGACAGGCCGTCCCCGGGCGGACATCCGCATACAGCCGTGCGTAATTTCCTCCGGCAGACCATCCAGCCCTTAGATTAAGTCTAACAGCCCCATCGACAAACACCGGGCACTCGCACAGCCTCTCCCCGGCGATGACAGGCCGTCCCCGGGCGCACTTCCTCCGGGCTGTTCAACCACCTCTGGGGCCTACACGCAGCACCTTGCACCCCGGTCGAACCGGCGGACCCACACTTAAGCACCCCCCCCACCCTCCAGACAGTTAGCCGCAGCCACACGCGTTCCGTGGTCCTGGTAGGCTGCATTGTACTTAGAATTTTAAAAACACTGCTTAATAGAATGAAGCGTGGTACCAGGACAGCATAGTACCAGGACCGCGTAGTACCCGGACCACGTACTCTCTGCCACAGCGCCCTGGGCTTGGGAGATCTGCCGGGCGGATCCGCTGCCACCAGCCCGACTTCCCTTCCTCATACTAGGTGCCTACCCGTACAGACCTTCTGATACAGAGAAGCGGTAGCCGCAGGACTTTTCTATATTATATTCCAATATTTCAAGACTAGACATTGCTTAATTGTCTCTACTCAAGGTGGAGCTAGCTTTAACTACCTA
>SEMN01002069.1:0-15895 GCA_005408345.1 Macquaria australasica | reverse complement strand
TATTATTATTACTATCATCATTATTATTATCATTATCATTATCATTATCGTTATTATTTTTCCTTTTTTTCGTTTATTCTGTCATAATCAGTTTGAGGTTGGGACTCACTCAACATTGTGTGTGCAGCAGGCTGGTTCATCACTGGAGTCCGTCCCCCCGCCTCCAGTCCTCAGTTTGACACAGGATGAATTAAAGCATACAGAGGAGGAGCGGCGGAATCCAGATCCGAATCCAATCAAAACGCATTCTGTGATTTTGCGTACCTTGGTCAAAAAATATAAGGTGTTAGTTTGTGTTTTTTGTGTATTTTTCTGCACAACAATTTGTTTCCCATTTTCTTTCTCCTTAGAAAACACTGAAATCACTCAGTCTTTGATTAAAACACTAAAATTGCTACAAACTGATCAATTGTGAATCACTGTATAACTCATTCCATGCTTTACTGGTGAGTTCTTATCATGAGAAAGAAATTATTTACATATGTACAGGGTGTTTCCTCAGCCGAGCCACTCAGGGCTCCTTTACAGCCTTGGTTTTGAGCAAGCTCTTTCCGTTCGGTGATATTTTCTCACATCAGTGTCAATTGTTCTACTGTTGACAGTTACTAATTTAATTTTTGAATTTATGATTTTAAGCTATCACTGGTGTTTTCAGTGATTTTTCTACAAGCCAATTAATCAGCTGATTTAATGCACGCACGCATTCACTGTCACTCCATTCTCTGATTACACACTTTTCTCATACACACACTGCTCTTATACACGACGTCGCATTCACACCCCCCTAGCCGGCTGTCACTGACCTCAGTGACTTTTACTTATAGCCTGTCCGAGCAGTCCTCCTACCTAGGAGCGGTAACCACAGAACTATTACTTTTTCTTTTTTACTTTTTACTTTTTCTCTTGCTGCCCGTACAGACCTCCTAACCTTAGGAGCGGTAGCCACAGCTTTACTCTATTTCTCTTGCTGCCCGTGCAGACCTCCTAACCTTAGGAGCGGTAGCCACAGCTTTAATCTTTTAACAACCTGCCCGTGCAGACCTCCTACCTAGGAGCGGTAGCCACAGGTGTTTTTTTCCCATCATCTGACCGTGCAGACCCTCAGACGTCTCAGAGGCGGTATCCTCAGATGTGGTTTTCTTCTGCTTGCCCGTTCAGACCTGCTTCAAATCATTCAATAAAGCAGCGGTATCCACAAGACTTTAACTCATACTAGGTGCCTACCCGTGCAGACCTTCTCTGATACAGAGAAGCGGTAGCTGCAGGACTTTTCTATATTATATTCTAAGTCTCAGACTATTATACTATAAAATTTTCTTCATCTAACAAGCTATTTATAATATTTTTCAGTATCAGCTAGATCTCCCGATTCTGAAAATATATATATATTTGTATTTTAGTGCACTTTTTATGCTAAGTTAACAAGCTACCAGGCCAAACTAGCCTGCTAATGCTAAGCCTTGCTGGCCTCTGTTCTCCCTAAGCAAAATACAGTCAAAGTCTGGTCAGTCAAGTCAGTCAACACACACACAAATCACATCTGAACTCTTACTTTAAATCTAGGATTTTTGGAGGAGAGGCAATGTATCGTCTGTGACCTGGGCGAGGACACACCGTGCTCAAAACAACAAGTGTATGCAGATTTTTAAAGTGGCTCTGCTTACCTGTAAATCGGGGCGCCCCTGTTGTTAGAGCTGCAGTGACCTCGTCCAAGCCCCAGGCCCCACAGCCTCTCCTGGCTGGCTCGCCAATTTGATGTGGGAGAAAAATCCCAAAGATGGGCCAGATGTCCTCAGGATCTTCCCCACACTATAAGCACTTCAATGCTCAAAAATAATTCAACTGAGTCAAAAGAGTTCAAATATGAATAGAGTTTACTGACAAATCAACAAGTACAGCAAACCCGAGTTAGTTCATGGAGCAACCAACAGTTAAGCATACGAGCGCACACAGACCTGAGTCAGTCCATGAAGTAACTGACAATCCAATGCACACGTCTTCTTTTATAGCCACCCCTTTCACCCTCCTTCTGTGGGCTGCTGACCTTGGCCTTTTTTTCTGTGATGTTTTCAACCTGCTCTGAGCCAGACACTACGGTTTCCTCCCTTTTCTTCCCACTGTCTGATATACTCTAACCTCCCACTGCCAGCTGCTGCACTTAATTAAAAATACAAGACTTCTATGATTATGCCCACATCCAACAACACATGACTACATCATGATTATGACTGAACCTGACTGAACCTGACTGAACCTGACTTTACCTGACCATTATCAATATGGTTGACTTTGATTGACTTAATATATTAATATATAATATATTAATACTGTAATATTGATTATGACTTATTTGACCTCTCTGACCTTACCCTGCAATGATTCAATACTGATTCACCATTATACATCAATATTATACCACATTTGGTGAATAAAATTCCCCACAAGGTACCCAAAATACTGTTTCTAGGATAGCTTGATCTGGACAGTCTCAAATATGATATTTAGTAGAGTCAATTAAGCAATTACATGCTCCATTTAACTGCTGACCATAATGTCCCCCACTGTTTTCTGCTTCAGTACCCACGGTGTCTCTAATCTTTATGGAGTGTTTGATTTAATATTGGTGTACCGCTTAATGGCTGTTCTCAATATTGCAGAGTTCAATAAACTTTCAAGTTGAGATAATGGTTTATTTGAACTTCTTCAGACTGAAGAAAACATTTAAAAAGGACTAAAGTTAAGAAAAATCTCAAGTGTTCTGAGTGACTGAAAACTTAATTAAGAACTGTGATTACATTTAAACTTTGATTAAAATTTAAATTCACTGTTCTATTTACAATTGCCCTTGATGTTACCCTCAAATTAAGTATAATTAAAACTGACTGCATCCAAATTTAATAGAAAAACCTGTACAGAAGTGTCTGTGGTTTGCGAGTTCCTTGATATTAACAGATTTGCAGATCGGCAAAAGCTTGACTCAGCAAAAGCTTGACAAAAGCAGATCAGCAAAAGCTATACACACACATATATATACACATATACACACATATATATATATACACACATATATATATATATACACACATATATATATATACATACACATATATATATACACATACACATATATACATACTATATATATATATATACATATATATATATATATATCTTTCTCTCTCCTCTCCTTCTCTCCCACTCTCCTCTCCACTCCTCCTCTCCTCCTCTTTCTCTCTCTTATATATATATATACCACTCTCTCTATATATATATACATATATATATATATATATATATATGTATATATATACTACATACATACATATATATACATATATATATACATAAATAATATATATATATATATATATGTATGTATATGTACATATATATACATATACATATACATATATATACATATATATATATATAGATTGTGTACAGTGTGCACAATCTTGTTGCTGGTGGGGTCTCTAGGGTTTCATGACATGACGCCGTTAGCTGCCTAATTGAGCTTAAGACGCATGACATGAGTTTTTTTACTTTTGATGAGATGCTGCCTTGGGCCGAGAGACACTTAATTATATCTGGATAAACAAATCAAATTCTAATACTGTTCCCTGATGATAAGTACTTAGCAACTGAACTACTGAAGTGACTCATGGTGTGCCAACAGGTATAAGAATGTGTGACTGAGTAGTCAGTAACATATCAAGTAGCTCTTGGGCACAGCTGACTTCACCTGCAGTGTATTTTAAACAGTATGTTTAACTGTATGTCACCTTAAGTGATGGATAATTATTTTCATGAATCGTGCAGGTCAGCAGTACAGCGTGGAGATGTGCATGCATGCCTTTGTCAGCTGGCAAAAGCAATTTTACTTCTGCTTAATTACTTACTTCTGGGAGTGTTTAAGAATAAAACATGGCAACATCAGTAGAGTTTCCCCTCAAACCAATAATTGTAAATTTAAAAAATCCTAAAATACTGAGAGATTTATCAATTTTCCAAGTTTGACTTAAACTTGAGTGATTCAGCTGTTTTAATTATAGCACAAGGCATATTGCTGAACAAAAAATATGAGATTCATCATTTTGTTGAAACATGAACAACTGATCAATGTAGGCTCAACTGTCAGAAATACCAGTAAAACTGTTTAAAGGAGCAATAAGCAATTTCCCCAATAACTACCCTCAAGAACAACTAATGGGAAACGGTCTGATTAGGATTTCACAAGATAAACACTTGGTGGCGCTAATTCTCCTGCAGGGTGCCGTTAAACCGTTGCAGGACAAAAGGGCGCAACAAGATGACATGATTAAAAGATCGCCAGTCAAACTTGAAATGATGGAAAACCATGTGGAAAATATAATGGAAACGTGGCATTTATGTCTGTGTTGTGTATACATTTGAGGAACGTTAAAATCTCCACACAGGTCTGATGTTTTCATCAAACACGAACCTGCCCAAACCCAGCAGGTATTATTGTTGATTGCTGTTTTAGTTAAAGCCCCTCTATAGCAAGCAGGCTAGCACTGTGTGGAGCAAAATACATTATCACTGTTAAAATACAACACATTTTCTTGATCTAATTTAAGTATATTTGTGTAAAACATATGGTTATTGTTTAAATGCCATTTGTCTACCTTACACTTTCTTGTTAAAAGCCAATCAGTGTCGTCTGAGAAATTGATGAACAAAAGTTTGTGATGAACACACAAACAGACACACAAACAAGAGGGTGCAGACATAATATTATAGTCCTGTATGAACATGTGGATGACCAGTAAGCCGGTCCGGTCAGCTGGAAGGCAGAAAGGTATGATTGGGCAATTGAACTGAAAGTTAATGTTCGTGTTGATATTGTTTTCTTCTTGGCTGTTGCAGATTGATGGCAGTTTTAACCTTGACATGTCATCCATCACCTGTGATACTGTGGAGATTGCTGGTGTGTGAGAGTACTGGCTCGGATAAAAGAACACTCCTTCATCGCAATAATGATGGAGACCTAAGTTACAAAGATGAAAAAAAGATCAGGGATGAAGGATTGAGTCTACCACTTCAACGCTGTAATAATCCCAAAGGGTGTTTACCTTCACCACAAGGATCAATATTTCAATCCCCGCTGGTCTTTGTAAGGATGAAATGATGATTAATGGTGTCGTTTGAAAACATTAGTCTCCAGTACAGGTAGAGTTGGTTTCCTCCCTTGGTACATTCCTTAGTTAATCTCCTTCCTCTTCCCTCTCTTATTTCCTTTCCTTAGTAACTGTCCTTATTTCACTCATTTGTCCCATGTGACTGTTTGTTGGTTGTTTGTTGTTGCTTGTTGCCGTTGTTGGTTGGTTTACTGGTTTGTTGGTTGTTTGATCTTGGTTGGTTGTTTGTTTGTTAGTTACTGTTGTTGGTTGTTTGGTTGTTGTTTCTAGGGCTGCAACTAATGACTATTTTAATTATCAATTAATCATCCAATTATTTTATTGATGTCAGAAAATAGTGAAAAGTGTCCATCACAATTCCCTAGAGTCCACGTTGTCGTCTTCACATTGCCTTTTTAAGTCTGACTCAAAGATATTCAGTTTACCATGTATAATGTAAGACAAGGCAAAGCAGCAAGTCCTTGAGTAGCTGGAACATGCAAATATTCCAGCAAATAGTTGCTGATTAAATCTTCGTCGATCAACTACTTGTTTTGGCCCTAGTTATTTTCTGTTTATATCACAGGATGTTACTTTCTGTCTGAGCAGTTTAAATTTAAGTTTTCTAACTATACTTTGTTTGATTTTAGTTGGTAGAGCCATTTTTAAAATACAAATATTCAAGTATGAAATCTCTGTTAAAGTGTTTCAACTTTGGAGTCTATATTCAAAAATGTCCCATCAGACAGAAGAAATAAACAAAGCCAGACATAAAACCCAAAGGTCAGTTCCACGATTACAACACTAGCAATTTGTAATCAGGAAAGCTTTTTGAGTATAAATATCTAGGTCACATAAACACTTGTTATGCACATACATACTGTAGAATAGGAATCAAAAATAATGAGCAATACACGGGTAATCTGCAATCAGATACTTATGACAAAGCTCTGATTTCCTCTGGACATGTGACTTCAAAACATTTGGTTGAAAGAGGAAAGAAAGTTTGCAAACACCACAACTTCAGCATCAAGGGACGAGATGAAAGAGGCCTGTGAGGAGCAGCTGGATTGTGCTTTTGCCTTTTGATTTTTGCCTCCATCTCTTTCTGTTAGTCTTCTACTTCCCCTTTCTCGCTTCTTTTCATCTTCTCCCTCCTTCATACTTGTCTCCCTGTTTCTCCCACATTATTCTCCGTTGTGGACTGTTTTTACCTTTTTTTTTTTTTTTTAATCAATGTGCTGTCCTCTGTATTTTTCATATCTGAAGGTTACACATACTGAAGAGACATTAGGGCTGTAACTAACGATTTTACATTAAAAATGTATCTATTGATTATTCATGTGATTAATAGTTTACAAAACATCAGAAAACAGTGTAAATAGCTCATCACAATTTCCTACAGCCCAAGGTGATGTCTTCTAATTACTTGTTTTGTCCGACCAACAGAATAAAACCCAAAGATATTTAATTTATAATGATATAAGACAAAGAAAAGTAACAAGTCTTCACATTTGAGAAGCTGAAATCTGCACGTTTGGCATTTGTGCTTCATAAATTACTTAAAAAATGATTTATCCATTATCAAAATGGTTTGATTTATTTTCTGTCTACAGACTAATTGGTTAATTGACAAATCGTTGTAGCTCTGACATACCACAGTCTTGGATCCTCCTGAGGCTTCAGTATGCTCTCTCGTTTAAAGGAAAGCTACCTATGCATTTAAAAATTGGGTGCATTCTGACAGTACACAAAGTGGATTTTAGAGACATTGCAATTGCATACTGCATAAAATCAATGGAAATATGAAGAGTGAATGCATTAAGTCAAGTGATCGCCATATATGTCGCAAACTGAAGTGAAGATGCATCTGCTGGTGCAATGACTGTTGGTGGCAAATAATCACAAATTGCAAAGTACAATCCAGTGGTCAAACTCTCATGAATAAAGCAAGAACCATTTTTGTGACCGACAGGCCCTAGAATAATGGTCGTATTGTCATTAAAATGCAATAGGCAGCAAGTCTGCTAGTGTAATTAGCAATGTAAAGCTGTCATAACAGATGGATTGGGAATGCCTGCCGGAGACGATGTTCTGCAGATTAATGTATCCACTCCTCTGATGGTTAATGTTTGCTTGCTTTGTGGAAACAGCCTCACAGCTTTAAGACGCCCATAAGAACAAGGATGGTACAAGTGCAGTCTGTTGTTTAGTGATATCTGTGCACAAGATCTGTACCCTGCATTTTTTTCCAGGTATCAAACTGTGAATAAAGGTGGAAGCAATTTAAATGTCAATCAAGTTTCAAGGTAAAACGTTGGTAAAATGTTGTCTTGATCCCCAGATAAGTAAATATTATAGCATGGTGATTACCATTTTACTTAAACCGTGACTGACTCAGGTCTGGTTGAGGATTTATTTAAATGTATTTACATACTATATTAATGCTAACATACTGTTTTGGTACAACTATTTATTTGGCTTTGATTACACCTTCATTAGTGAACACTGCATGATAGATTTTAAAGTCTGGCAACATTTGCAACTTTGTCACCACACCATCAATTATAATAAACAAGAGAGCATTTCTATATTCTATCAGTTTTGACAAAATTCACTCATCTGTCTTTGCTAATCGGTACAACTTGTCTGCTTTTCAAAGTAGCTGCCGTTTCATCCGGTCTATGACACTTCGGCAGCAAGTGATTGGGAGGCAGCAGATGAGCTGCCAGCTTCCATTACACAGCCTGTGTCACCAGGTATTTGCAGTGTCATTCAGAATTTAGAGCATACACAGTCAGCAGCGACATTTCAACAGAAGACAGCTTGTCGGATTAAAAACTGCATTCCTTCCAATTAAGGGGCGAATAAAGAATGCGTGATTGAGTGGTGGCGTCTCTCGGAGTAATGCCTCGACATCAGTTTGAAGCATTGCACAGGACTTAATCATCTTTTTGAGTGCTTATCTCAGATATTTGCTCCATTCTTGAAACTGTTATTAAATACGATAAATTATGTTAGACTCTATATCACAGGTTGCTGAAACCTCAGTCAATGGAACGTGATAATCTTATGAGATATTCAGTAGATGGGGAAATATTTTTACTATCTTTTCATTGGTCTTTGAAGTAGGGCTGCAACTGTTGATTAATCTCTCTTAAATGTCCATATTGTAACGTGTTCCCAGGGATTTAAAACAGAGAAAAGCAGAAAATCCTCACATTTGAGAAGCTGAAACCAAAGAATGTTTGGCATTTTACCTGGTAAATGACTTCAACAACTGATTGATTAATAGACTAATCGTTTCACCATCATGTCTAGCAGCCTACTAGCCTTACAGAAGTAATCCTTCTCGCAATAAGAACAGTTCACACCGTGGCTGAAAATAAAAAGGAAAAGACGGGATATCTGAAGCATTCCAGGAGTTATTTTATAATGAAGTGTTGTAATTTACTTTCTTGGTGAACCCATTTTAGTGATTAACTACTTTTCCCAGAAGGACTTTCGACAATCCACAGAGAGGGATACATCATGGGTGCATCTCATTTCTCTTATTTCATATCTCCCACAACCTCCGGTCTCATGTGACCTGGAAATCGATTGAGGTCTTCCATCATCATTTCAGTTCTCTCCATGCTGCTTGGAGGAGCGAGGAGGAGATTCGAGTCGGAGAAGTGAGGATACAAATAAGTAGGGCTGGGTAATATAGTTGAAATCCATATCAAGATATTATTAAGAGTGCGACAGACCACATTTGGTTGCACTATACATAAAAGTCCTGTATGAACATGTGGATGACCAGTGAGGCAGTTCAGTCAGCTGGAAGACAGAAAGGTATGATTGGGCAATTGAACTGAAAGTTAATGTTCGTGTTGATATTGTTTTCTTCTTGGCTGTTGCAGATTGATGGCAGTTTTAACCTTGACATGTCATCCATCACCTGTGATACTGTGGAGATTGCTGGCGTGTGAGAGTACTGGCTTTACATATTATAAAATAATGCTAAAATTGACAATTTTTCAAGTGTAATAGCATTTATCATTTGTATTGCTGTGTTATTCATTTATAGTACCATATTTTTATATTTTATAAAACAATGTAATTGCATGTATAATATCATTGAAAGTATAATAGCAATAACATGCCTCAGCCTTATTTGGTGTCTGTCTCTGTGTGCAGCTGAAGTTCTGTGTGAAAGCACATGTCAGGGGTGAGTTCATTATTCATTCAGGAGTTTCAGGGGATACAACAAGATGCTGTTTTCTCCTTTCACGTGAACGGTCTCCTCACTCTTCCATGAAAGGTTCATACATCAATACACACACCATGTGTATGCACATGCATGCGCACAAAAACACACATAGGAGAAACTTCACCTCTGAAGTTTTTTCCGAGCAAACAACTTTTTTTTCCACTACAGAAATGGAAAGGAAAAGAGTGTTGCCAGTGTTACCTGCAGAGCTTGTTGGCAGGTTTCCCCATCATCTACTGCTTCAAAGGCTGCTCACAGTCTTCCATACAAGCTCATGCACCAAAATCAATGTCTGTTCATGGGCTCTCTGTTGGCAAAAAACAGGCCATGAGTTCATTCCAAGAGGCCATCAAGCCTCTTGGAATGAACTCATGGAGATGAAAAGAAAACTTTCTTTGCATTGCCTGAGCAAGGTTGATCCCAGTGTATTGTTATTCATTTGTGTACCTTTTCTTCATGTGGATGAACTAGTTTGTAATTGTGTACTGATTATTGATTAAGTGTCAGCCTGATATCAGTAAATACATACATAAAAACTATTGTGCTTTCCTGGCAAAGACACAAACACAGACTCATAACAGACGTGGCCACCTCCTGTGCTAATCTAGGACACCAAGTTGAACCAGACAAATTTAATCAACGCCAGAGTTAGAATTAATGCCACTCCAGATTCAAAATTACAATCTTTAAATACACCCCCTATCTAGTCCAATCAGTGTACTTTTTAAAGCAATAACATAGTGCCAAAATTAGGGCTGTTCCCTATATATGTAGATGATTTGACTCATCAGTTGAGAAGCCCCCGGTTCAAATCTCATGTTGTCAGCACAAGCATTAGACTTGTTTTATCAAGGCATCATTGTACACAGAGAAACACAGGACAACATCACGGCAGACTGCAAAGTTTGCTGGAAACCTATAGGGCCATGGGTGGAGGAACATGAAGGTAGAGCAGCACGACACACACAGTGATTCTTCACCTGTGTTTCTGCTCACTGCTCTGATACTTTCAGCTCCAGTGCAGAATTCAGAAGAGGAGGCTCAAGGATTTTCTTTAAACACAATGGCTTTCTGTATGTCACACAAAGCTACTGTGTCAAGTCAAGGCCAAAATAAAAGATATTTCTATCTTCCTCAGCTCTAGACTGCTGCAGTATCATTTTGTTACTGTTACTTATTTAAAATGAAGATGCAGCAGCAATTTGGATATAACTGGAATGAGATCCCAGTGAAACTGAAGTAATGCTTTATGTATCCAGGAATTATTTGGTATGCATTGCAGCTGTGATATGTTTCTATAATTAATGTGTAATAGATATTTGGAGCCTGCTTGCATGGATGAATTATTCATTTACGGAGGGATAAATCCTATTTAAAGGTGTTTGTATATGGAGCATCTGATGTGTTCACATGCTGATCTATGTGTCACGTGCTTTCTAATCTTCTAAATGAGCGTTATTTATAATCACTGGGAACACTTTGCCTTGTGCATCCTGCCTGTAATAAATGAGTTCACCCAATGGTGTTAAATCCTAGTGAAAGTTTTGATTACTTTCATATTTCCAAATTGGAGATTAAAAGATTTAAACAGTCCCGTTTACTATACAGTATCTCAAACGTCTTTAAAGCATCTCGATACTAAGTGCTTTCTTCTAGAGTATAGATGTGTGGGAAGATGCTTACTAAAGTTCTTACTAAAAAGACTATCTTAGGTTGAATGTCTCAGAAGCTTGTCTCAAATATCTGTGTTTTTATGTTCCTTTTAAAATAATTATAAAGTTTTAAAATCTCACTGCTGTTACACCATTTCTCAGACAACTGTTGACAAAGTTTTGACACAGCTTTAAAGTTACTCAAAATTGCTATTTACTGTATTTTCCCTCATAATATGCTCATAATAACATTTTTAAAGCTGCACTGATCAATATTTTATACAATCAATGTTAGACAGGCAACACATTTGCATATAACAACTTTATATGGTGATAGTGTTTTCAGCTTGTTTTGCAATCAATCAATTAAAGCAGCTTTAAGGAAAAACAAACAAAAATGCATATGAAATACAAACAAATGAAACATATATTTGTATAGTACAAAAAATATTTTGCACCCATAGCCTCATCTCATTGCACAGACTTTCTGATTTGATGAAAATGGAAAAGGTTATTGCATTGGCAAACCAATTATTACAGTTCCAGTAATGTAAATCCACTTCAGCACGTACAACTGTACATATTATTTATTTATATATTATTTATATATACACAATATTGAATTTATTGTGAGGATGTGACTGAAGGAACAGTGAGTATCTGTGCCCCCTAGAGGCCATGGGGCCCTAGTGTATTTGCACAACCGGCACCACCGATAGTTGCGCTAGCGGGAGAGTGGTAAGCCTTCAGTAATGCACAAAGGAGAAATCACTGCATTTTCATGTGATTGATCATATTTGTGAGAAACAAATTTCCTCTGGGTATCCAAGTCCATTAAAAACTGCTATAGTACCCGTGTGGTATGGTGATATAGTGAGATGCAAAAAAATGGACGCACTGACACATCTAAAGCCTGGCAAATATAAACTAATCACAGCAGCAGGGCCCACAGCTCTATTCTTCATCCTATTACTCATAAACCTCTCAGTTTCCCCCAGCTGTCTGCTTGCCACAGATAATAAGGAAGCCAAACATTTTTCTCTGTGCATTATGAATCTCTCCTGTACCCAAAGTAGATGCTGCTCTTCAGACGTCTTCCTATTCTCTCCACGAAAAAGGGCTCAGATTGTCTTAAGTGTAGAATTGTGATGAGCTGGATACATTTAATAAACAGCTTTTGCTCAGAGTTAAAAATGTTCTTATTCTTGTGTATCTTTGATGTGCTGATTAAACTCTGGGCGATGGGGACAGATGTCAAGGATGAGTGACATTGTCAAATTCATAGAGTTGTTCTCAATCAATGGATCATAGACTATTATTTGTTCCATGTGAGGGTGGTGTTAAGTGGGAGGTGAGTTAGGCTGTGAGAAACAGCAGGGTTTCTGGATGATATTTTATGCCTGCCAGGGCCATCTGCACTGTTGGAACAACTCTCCTTTTTAAGCAGTCGGATTGGTCGCTACATCTGTTTGTGAATTCTCTCACACTGTTGACACAACTTCGTGTGTGTGTGTTTCTCTTCTTCTATCTATGAGATGACCATTTTGAGTTTTACATTTCCAAGGTGAGGACATCTGTGCAATGTATGAGGTCAATATGGCAGGTCCCCACCATGAGGAGGGGTTAAAATTAGATTGATAATTAAGTTAAGATAGGCGTTGAGGCTAGACTTGCAGTGCTGAGCCAATTTGTGAAAATTTATTTATTGCTTAATTAATCAAGCTTACATGTGCTGATGTTGCCAAGTACTTGTTTAACTACCTGAAGTGCCTGCGGTAGACCTTCACAGGCCAGCTTATAACCTTTTCTGAAGATTAATATAAATTGTGTGTAGTTAGTACCAAAGTATCCTCCTCAACTTGTAGAAAGGCTTTTCATCTTTCTATTGAGGTATTTCACTTGTCATTCATTCATTTTAAGCACCTTAGTTTCCTGATGAGGTTTATTTTATGTCTTTTTATTATTTAGGATTTACATATAGTTGTTTTGACTGCCTGATTCTACAGTTGGGTTTATACTTGATGCAAGGGGTTAATGGCAGCCCCACTGTAGAAACCTCTGCTTTAGATCACTGATTTATAGTTCTGTATAGGTAGAGGCACCACGTCAACCCTACATGGATTTATCATACATGATCAGGCCGTATCATTCCCCACAGTAGCTGTGTTTACATTTTTTCATTGCCTGGAGTTACATCCAGGTAACTTTCACATCACCTTGTCTCATCACTGGATAAGAGACTACTGTCATGCAATTGTTGCGTTTACGTTCTTCCATTCACTGTGATAGAGCAGCGAGCCCGGCAAGTAGAAGGTTTGCAATGGAGATGTCTTTGATAGAGACTGAAAAGGAGAAGATTACTGAGCCTTTATTCCAACTTGCTTCATGTTGTCTTCACTCTGAACAATACCTACTTGCATCTTAAACTTGTAGGAGAAAACACAGCTTTAAAGCTACGCCATAACACCTTAACGCACAACTATAAATCCCCCTTAAGTGACGTCAACCCACCACTGAGGATGTGGTAGTGATGCAAATATGTGTTAAGTGTTTGTATGTTAGTAGTAGCTGATGTAAAAGTAGTGAACTACCAAGTGTGATTTGATTATGTTTCATCAATTGCCAAAATGCTTAAAAACAGCAAGCATGTTCCCAATACCAAGCTTGTTTTCTTCATTGTGTTCCCCACATATGAATACTGTAAAACCATCTTTATAGTCTTGTTTGTGAAGACGAACACATTGCACACTATAGACTTCAAAACAAAAATGTAGTTTTTTTGTCTCCTCATGGCAGTAAAGAGCTTATCCAGAGAGATAAACCATTTAGCAGATGATCTCACAGCTAGAAGTGGTTCGACGTGGTTTGGTGGTCCTGAGCCAGATCAGGACACCATTTGGTCCATGGCTCACCCTGCTGGGTAATAATACTATTCACTCCGCTGCCCCTGTGTCCTAGCCATCTGGGGATTTAATGAGCCCAGACCGGCCTCGTTGATGCCAACCAATTGCAGAGTTTGCACCCAGTCCCCCTGGTCAGTCAAACCCCGGCATGAGTCAGTAGTTTCATGGAAGCAGAGAAACGTGTCTCATACAACGAGCTCAAGTGAAGCCCTGGACAACATGTATACTAGCAGAGCCATATCCACACACTGCCACTCTGTCACACATACAGACATATACACACATATATACACACGCTCTCTCCGTGTATCCGTATGCTGTACATCATTAGTCTTAAGAGTTATAACCATAATTGCTTCAAAAATGATGAAGGAAATCCAATGTGACAGAAAACGCTCACACATGGCTGAGCAGCGGGCTTAATAGAGTTGCATTATCTTAGTTAAACATCTGTAATTAGCAGGTCACACTGCTCGACTTTTCATTAACCCCTCGAAGTTCTCAGGCGTCTAGTTCCAAACTCTCCGTAATTGAGCAAAGTTTGTTTTTCTCAAAACTCAGATTTCCACACAAGGACATCTGATAAGACTCAGAGCAGGGGGGGAGGTGCACTTTGGAGGCAGTTTACAGCTCCAAGTCTGGTTGCACTACTTTGTCTCGCAGTGTGTGGCAAAAAGATCAATACTGCGTGTTGCTCGTGTTGTGCCCTGCAGTGCTTTGAATGGTGTCGTGTTGACATAGTAGCAGCCCCAGCTGCTGATTCAGAGTGCATTGATGGTGGTGAAATCCTCCCTATGATCGAGGACTTTAAAGCGGCAGAGCTCTCCCAAAAGGCCTGAGTTGGGCTCTGTCAAAGCACTCTGATGCTGTTCTTCAGGCTTGGAGAGCCAACAGGGATTTCAAGCTGTATGCATTTAGTTATAGAAAGAAACCCAACACAGTAAAGGAGGCCCCTGCTGTTCTTTTGTATGGTTCTTACGTATGTAAAAAACTAAACAAATTATATACACATATATATATATATATATATACACACACATACACATATATATATATATATATACATATATATACATATACATATATATATACACATATATATATACACACATATATAGCATACATTTGACATATATATATATATATATATATATATATATATATATATATATACATACATACATACATACATATACAGAGAGATAGAGGCATACATACATACATACACACACACATATACACAGAGAGAGAGGAAAGAGGCATTATATATATATAAAGAGAGAGTATATACAGATATATATATATATATATATACATATATATAAGAGTGATACATAACACAGATATATACACAATAATATATATATATATATATATATATATATATATATATATATATATATACATAAGGACACACACAACATATTATATATATATAATATCAATAATATATATATATATATATATATATATACACACATATATATACACACATATATACACACACATATATATACACACACATATATATATATATACACACACATATATATATATATATATACACACATATATACACACATATATACATATATATATACACACATATATACATATACATATATATATATACATATATATACATATACATATATATATACATATACATATATACATATACATATATATATGTGTGTATATATGTATATATGTGTATATGTGTGTATATATATATGTGTGTATATGTGTATATATATGTGTGTGTGTGTGTGTGTGTGTGTGTGTGTGTGTGTATAGCTTTTGCTGATCTGCTTTTGTCAAGCTTTTGCTGAGTCAAGCTTTTGCCGATCTGCAAATCTGTTAATATCAAGGAACTCGCAAACCACAGACACTTCTGTACAGGTTTTTCTATTAAATTTGGATGCAGTCAGTTTTAATTATACTTAATTT
>SEMN01000207.1:397500-869221 GCA_005408345.1 Macquaria australasica | reverse complement strand
GTGCAATGTCTGTTAAATAGGGGCACATTCCTGGAAGGTAGACTTGGCTGTGCGGGATTGTATTCTTGTGTGTGTGTGTGTGTGTGTGTGTGTGTGTGTGTGTGTGTGTGTGTGTGTGTGTGTGTGTGTGCATATGGGAGTGTGTCAGGGAGCAGATGGTGGCAGAACAGGTTGTAAAATATGCAGGAGCAGCTCTCATTCCCAAATCCCCTTTCCTCTCAGTCTGGATGACTGTCTGAGAGGCTAGCTGGACCCCTGCACCCCTTTGTTGATCCTATGCGGCATTTCACAAGTGCTTGCAGTATTTTGATATTTTTGCCCAAAGGTAATTACAGAAGTGCCAAGAACACAAAACAGACACATGAAATACAGCGTCCATACAGTGGAATAAGGTGTTTGTGTGTGTGTGGGCGTGCATTCGTGTCATGCACAGCATGTTTGTGTGTGAGCTTGCGGACTCTTATCTTTAGCTTGCACTGCACTGGAGCAGCCTTTTCTGGAGGCTAGAAGGAGGAGAGGAACAAAGAGAGGAGAGGAGATGATGGAGGAGGCGCATTAAGATTTGGACTGACAATGGAGGGAGGAGGAGATACGATGCATTGGGGTGGAGGGGATGAAAAGTTGGATCAAATTGTAACTATGCAACTATGTAACTATAGACATGCATGGATTAGAAGCATATGTCATCACACCAGAGCTGTGGACTTGAGACCTGAGCCGGACGTAAGTCACAAATATTATGACAAGATAACTGACTTGGACTTAACTACTCTGAGACTTGACTCCCTAAAGAGTCACAAGTTATCTTCTGCAAGTCAATGCTTTGGGCTGAATGCTAAGGTCAGCATGCTAACACGCTCACAATGACAATGCTGACGTGCTGCAGGTATTTTGTTCACCGTCTTAGTTTAGCTTGTCAGCATGCTCACGTTTGGTAATTAGCATTAAACACAAAGTACAGGTCATTCGTTTTGCAGGTATTAGACTAATTAAAACCTGATGATGCTGCTAGATGAAAAGTTAAGGGCTCACCAAAATTATTATTAATTATTGTCATTATGCCGGCTTTACTTATTTACACTGAACCAAAAAACGCCGGCATAATGCTGCCCCAGTGTCTGATTTTAGATAGAATGCTAAAATCTGTGTTCTGGAAGCAAAAGAGGCGTGACGTGTAACATAACAGCGTCGGCGTCTAGTGTGATGTATAACATACGCGCCGTTGATCTCGTCCGCTCGGAGGGTAAGGAACCCCCTGGACCTCGTTGTCTGTTCCGGTTGCTGCAAGTTAGCTGCTAACTGCTGCTAGCTGCTTTTTAAATCCTCCAGTGGTGGGTCGCACACATAATGCGTCATCAAAACGTCACCCCCCGACCCGCCAGGTTCCACATTTTACTAGAGGTGTGCAAAAAAAAAATCGATTCTTAGATGCAAAAACTCAATAATCAGAAAAATCGCCTGTTACATTTTGTAAGACTGGGCTGTACATAGTACGTTCCTTGCGGCTGAACCAATTGGATGGTGAAACGTAACGGACGTAAAACATGTGCTTCGTGTTTACGTTTTAAGCTAGGCTACTTGGGCTGGTGAGGACGGCCAAGCGTGAGCAACCGAAGATGGATACAATCCAGCTGTATAAAAGGGGCTTATGACGGCTGGCTTCAAGTGTGCCCGTTTGGATCAGACACTTTTGAGTTCCAACGCAGTCGTACAACATGTCGTTAGAACCACATATGGTATAACCCCGGCCCTGAATAATTCAATTCAATTCAATTCAGTTTTATTTATATAGCGCCATATCATAACAAAGTTATCTCAGGGCACTTTTTCGAATAGAGCAGGTCTAGACCGACTCTTTATATTTACAGAGACCCAACAGTTCCCACCATGAGCAAGCACTATGCAACAGTGGCAAGGAAAAACTCCCTTTTAACAGGTAGAAACCTCAAGCAGAACCAGGCTCAAGGTGGGCGGTCATCTGCCTCGACCGGTTGGGTTGAAGGGGGAAGGGGGGAGCGGGAGAGAGAGAGCAGGAGGAAAGAGAACATACAGCAGCTCAATACAGCATAGATATGGTAATGGCATTGATGTTAACACCAACAGAAACAACACTAAGAGCAACACTATAATAGCAATACCAATAACAGCAACAACAGCAATAGCATCAGCGGGTGCAGAGCAGGAGCACGGGGGCAGCAGGCGGCAGCAACCACAGACCCAGACCTCCACAGCCCCAGAGGCAGAAACACCTGCAGAAAGCAACAGAAGTGGAGGGAGAGAGAGAGAGGAGAGAAAGCACACAACTACGGGAAGAAGTTGAATTAATAACAAGCATTGATGGGATATGAGGGCGTACAGATGGAGAGGAAGAGGAGGAGAGAGGAGCTCGGTGCATCATGGGAAGTCCCCCGGCAGTCTAGGCCTATAGCAGCATAACTAAGGGGGGGCTCAGGGGTCACCTGAGTCAGCCCGACTATAAGCTTTATCAAAGAGGAAAGTCTTAAGCCTACTTTTAAATGTGAGGAGGTTGTCCGCCTCCCGTACACAAACTGGGATCTGGTTCCACAGGAGAGGAGCTTGATAGCTGAAGGCCCTGGCTCCCATTCTACTTTTAGATACTCTAGGAACCACAAGGAACCCTGTATTCTGGGAGCGCAGTGCTCTAGTGGGGTAATAGGGTACTATGAGCTCTTTAAGATATGATGGTGCCTGACCATTTAGGGCTTTGAAGGTGAGGAGAAGGATTTTAAATTCTATTCTAGATTTTACAGGGAGCCAGTGTAGAGAAGCTAATATTGGAGAAATATGTTCTCTTTTTCTGGTTCTTGTCAGTAAACGTGCCGCAGCATTCTGAATCAGCTGGAGAGTCTTAAGGGATTTATTGGGGCAGCCTGATAATAGAGAGTTGCAATAGTCCAGCCTAGGCGTAACAAATGCATGGACTAGTTTTTCTGCATCTTTTTGAGATAGGATGTGTCTGATTTTTGCAATGTTACGTAAATGAAAAAAGGCAGTTCTTGAAGTTTGTTTTATTTGGGAGTTAAGGGACATATCCTGATCAAAGATAACTCCAAGATTCCTTACGGTTTCGCTGGAGGCCAGGGCAATGCCATCTAGAGAAACTATATCTTTAGATAATGTGTTTCGAAGGTGTTCGGGGCCAAGTACAATAACTTCGGTTTTACCTGAGTTTAACATCAGAAAATTGCAGGTCATCCAGGTTTTTATGTCCTTAAGGCATGCTTGAAGTTTAACTAATTGATTGGTTTCATCTGGCTTGATCGATAAATATAATTGGGTATCATCTGCATAACAATGAAAATTTATGGAGTGCTTCCTAATAATATTGCCTAAAGGAAGCATATACAAGGTAAATAGAATTGGTCCAAACACAGAACCTTGTGGAACTCCGTGACTAACTTTGGCGTGCATAGAGGATTCATCATTAACGTGTACAAACTGATAACGATCTGATAAATAGGATTTAAACCAGCTTAGTGCAGTACCTTTAATGCCAATAAAATGATCTAGTCTCTGTAATAGAATGTGATGGTCAATGGTATCGAATGCAGCACTAAGATCTAGTAAGACAAGTACAGAGACAAGTCCTTTGTCTGATGCAATTAGAAGGTCATTTGTAACTTTCACCAGTGCTGTCTCTGTGCTATGATGCACTCTAAATCCTGACTGAAAATCCTCAAACAGCTTGTTGTTGTGTAGAAAGTCACACAACTGATTGGCGACTGCTTTCTCAAGGACCTTAGAGAGAAAAGGAGGGTTAGATATAGGTCTATAATTTGACAAAATCCCTGGATCAAGAGTGGGCTTTTTAAGAAGAGGCTTAATTACAGCTACTTTAAAGGACTGTGGCACATAGCCTTTAAATAAGGACAGATTGATCATATCTAGTACATAAGTGCTAACTAAGGGTAAAATTTCTTTAAGCAGCCTAGTTGGGACGGGGTCTAAAAGACACGTTGATGGCTTAGATGAGGAAATCATGGAAGTTAGTTGATTACGGTTGATGGGAGAAAAGCAGTCTAAATGTACAGGTTTTACAGTTGTTTCTAAGGTTCCTGTGTTTGAAGAAAAGTCAGTACCAACTGAGGGCAGGAGGTGCTGAATTTTTTCTCTAATAGTTAGAATTTTATCTTTAAAGAAGCTCATGAAGTCATTACTACTGAGGTCTATAGGAATACATGGCTCAACAGAGCTGTGACTCTCTGTCAGCCTGGCTACAGTGCTGAACAGAAACCTGGGGGTGTTCTTATTTTCCTCTATTAATGATGAGTAGTAGCTGCTCTGGCATTCGGAGGGCCTTCCTATAAATTTTAAGACTATCTTGCCAGGCTAAACGTGATTCTTCCAGATTGGTGGAACGCCAATTCCTTTCAAGTTTTCGCGATGTTTGTTTTAATTTGCGGGTTTGCGGGTTATACCATGGAGCTAACCTCCTCTGTTTTATTATCTTCTTTTTTAGAGGGGCGATAGAGTCGAGTGTTATTCGTAGTGAGCCTGCAGCACTATCAACAAGATGATCAATTTGGGAGGGACTAAAGTTAGCATAGGAGTCATCTGTTACATTGAGACATGGAACTGAATTTAATGCCGATGGAATCACTTCCTTAAATTTAGCTACAGCACTATCAGATAGACATCTAGTGTAGGAATGTTTGCCTGATGGCGTGTAGTCCAGTAATAGGAATTCAAAAGTTAATAGAAAATGGTCTGATAAAAAGAATTCTGTGGAAAGACTATTAGATGTTCAATTTCTATGCCATAGACAAGAACAAGGTCGAGGGTGTGGTTAAAACAGTGAGTGGGTTTATGTACACTCTGACAGAAGCCAATCGAATCTAGTAATGAGATAAACGCAGCACTAAGGCTATCATTTTCTACATCAACATGAATATTAAAATCACCTACAATAATTATTTTATCCGTTTTAAGGACTAAACCTGATAAGAACTCTGAGAATTCAGATAAAAATTCAGAATACGGTCCAGGAGCTCGGTATACTGTAACAAATAGAATTGGCTGTAGTGTTTTCCAGGTTGGGTGTGAAAGGCTAAGAACAAGGCTTTCGAACGAGTTATAATTTAGTTTAGATTTCGGTTTGATTAATAGGCTTGAGTCGAAGATGGCTGCAACTCCACCTCCTCGGCCTGAGCCTCGAGGAATGTGAGTATTAATGTGACTGGGGGGAGTGGATTCATTTAGGCTAACATATTCACCTTGACACAGCCAGGTTTCAGTGAGACAAAATAAATCAATATTATGATCTGATATTAGATCATAATATTGATCTAATATCAGATCATAATATTGACTAATGGCCCGTTCATACCAGCATTTAAAATTTTGCAGGGATATCAGTTAATTTCAATGGAATCACACACATTAGTAATTGCACTCGCGGGGGAGAAGTAATTTGCATCACTTTGACACTCGTAATTTGTGCCGTCTTGACAGTGCTGACCTTTGAGGGAACGGAGAGAGCCACAGAGTCCGAAATGGAGGAAGCTATCGTAGCTTATTAGCTGTGTTGCTCCATCTGCTTTTATTTAACCTTCTTCTGTCAGAGTACAAACTTCTCCACAAATGAGGAATGGTTACTGACAGTTATGAGACAGGAGTCAATGATACAAATATGTCTCTTGAATTAACTTTGCGAACTTATTTTCCTATTAGAGACCAAGCTAACAAGTTAGCTGTTAGCTGTTAGCTCACTAGCTTACCAACTAACCCTGCACGTTCCCTACGTTAGCAAGCCTCTAGCACCGCCTGTTTCACATCTAGACTCACGGATAAATTTCACGTGACACTTTCTGGTGGCCTTAAGTCTTCAGCTAAGAGAGCATATCTTTTGAAACATCAATATGTTGCACTGAGAAGTATTTTTTCTGTTGTTGCTATTTTCATTCACATCAATTGAGAGACCAACAGAGAACAGATATCTCATCAGTTCACTGTGGTGCTTGACACAGACGTCAGCCCCAACACACACACACTCGGAGCCCTTTACTAATGGTCAGTGTTTTGTGGTGACAAGCCTCATTTGTCCTCAGCTGTCAAGAATGTTTCTGTTTACTCGTCTGCCCAATGTGAATAACATCCACTAATCTTACTCAGTCACGTTAGTTCTTCCTGTGTTTGAAGTTTTTGAACCAAATTCACAGATTAGTTTATTTTACAATGCACTGTTGAGTCATTCTGATTACGCAAATTCGAAATGGAATACTACACCACATTTTCATGTCAATATTTGGACACTAAAGCAGTTTAAGGGTTTCAGACTTACAGTATTTTAACTCAACTGTATAATATACATGAGTAATGGCTGTTTCAGTCACTTGGTTCACCAAACCATAGCACATTATCTTGGATTTGAAAACGTCATGCCATTACCTGCCAAATATTTTTCCCTTTTGCTTTGCAAGAGAGAAATTTAGCCCAGTTCTAAGTCTTGAAGGAAAAATGAGGGTGTTGTGTGTTTTGTGGTTTGCATTACAGCAATGAAGTCATTACATACTAGTGGCTATGCTTTCACATATTAGCCCAATACTGTTTCACTCCTCACACCCACCCACACACCTCGAGAGGACTGTGAAGCAATAAGCAATGTTTTTCATAATTGGAGATAGTAATCAACTTAACCTCTAAAAGGAAAGTACAACTTTTGAAGGAGCATTATCTTAATTTGTGATTATGGGGTCATTTCAGTTCATCCAAAATAACAGTCTCTAATGTCTTTGTTTTGGAAATATAATCATTATTGCCAGAGGAGAGGCTAGTTACTTTGTAAGACAGCACAACCATGAGCTGTAATACTGTAAGAAGCAAGCTGGATTTTGCATATGAAAAAACATTTTGACCGTCCCAGCTACTCTGATTAATTAAGACATGCTACACATGGCTTCCTAAAGACACCCATTACAGTAAAATCTCTTGTCAAACAGTTGATAGCACATCACCTATCAGCCCATGTTAGTTATGTTGATAGATTACATACACATTACAGGGGTCAGCTGATTTATACAAACTGGCCTCAACTAAAGAGGCTCCACTCCGGTTTAATGATGCCTCCACTCTATGATTAATCAGGAAGAATGGTTGAATGAGCTGTGACTGGAAACCATGGTCCCAGATGAGAATGAGTTAAAATTAGACACACTTGTCTTAAAAGTGCTGTGTTCAAATGTTTGGATCTTAAAAGAATCTGCAGTCTGTGGGGGAAAGTAACGCTGGCTTTGCTTAAAAAGAACTCGGCTATAGGGAATTGGGAAATGTCCTCCCCACTAATTACATAAATACAAGCACACAAGCACCCCATGCTGTAAACAAATACAAATATCTTAAAGAGGGACTTCCGTTGTCAAACAGACACAAGATGGATGTACATGTAGAGAAGAAGTGCTGCACTTCCTGAATTCGTCCTGCAGTGACCTCGCGCCCAGGGAGGGCTGTGGGAATGGGGAATTTAGCAGATGCCTGAGTTTAGTTGCCCAGAGGGTTGTGGTCATAGTTAATCTCGACCGTCTTCATTCTTTTTCTCTCTGTCTCATACTTGCACGTACTGTATGACTTATTAAACTAGGCAGGGTATCTGCAGGTCTTGAAAAGTCTTAAAAAGCCTTGAATTTAGAAAAAAAAAAAAAAAGGCCTTGTTGGGAGACGTTACACACTTATAAACTAAAAGTGGAATTGTTGTAAAAGTGGATTGTACGCGCAGGAGGCTGTTCAATCCTTTTTTTTTTTTGTGGAGTTTCAGTCAGCACCATCAGACCTCTCTCTAACACTGTCACTATGGCTAGCTACAGTAGCTAGACAGCTCATCGTGTCATAATGGGTAAGTGTAGATTTTAGCCAAAACTTAAGTGAACTTAAATGTATTAATCATTTTTTAATTGGTTATTCCATTCATTCATTTTTCAGCTACTTGTGTGGGTCCAGGTTGCATTTATTTAATTGATTATATCATTAGGAACTATTTCTATACTGAAATTACTGAAAAGAAAAGTGAGATAACAACATATAATTCTAGGTCACATTATCCCCACTTGTTTTCCATCATACTTTCATACTTGGGCAGGTATGATCAATTGCATTCTATGTGGTATTAAAAAGGTCTTGAATTTAACTTGGTGAACCCTGCAGAAACCCTGCTAAAAAGCCTTATTTGTGTTTTTAGCTCCCCAACACAATGTCTCCTCTCCTCTCCTCTCCTCTCCTCTCCTCTCCTCTCCTCTCACTTAATCCCCTACAGAATTGCTAATATCTACCCAGCACAGACCCATGAAGCTGTCACATGTGAAATAGTTCAGTTCTCTCTTTGGCCACAGCCAAAAAACAAGCGGTAGCCAGTCTGGTTGGGCAAGATAAACAAATCTGGTGACTTTCCAGACCACTGGCCATGTATCATAGAGCATTTGTTACAGTAACCTGGGGAAAAAGAGGCAGAAAGCCTATAGTGGGCCAGAGGGATTGGTTTTTAGAATAGTAAGAAACCTACACTGCTTTGGCTTTTATTCTTTCACAGTTTTTCTTTTGGTAGCTTGTATTTTGTGGCTTTAATGGTATGGTTTTGCATCACGTTAGAGAGCAGATTTAGCTGCGAGGGAGAGCACATCAAGCTTTCTTTGTGATGAGATTTTGCATTAGCTGATCCCAAAATGTTGATTCAACCTCCCATTATTCCTCACTCCACACACAGACACAACCACGAGCCCCTTTCCTTTATGTCCCACAGACATGCTATCTGGTGATGCACATTCTCCTCTCATGTGGAAAACAGAATACATGAATGTAGGTCAGCACCACAGACTGTAGTCCACACGCCTCCTTGCTGGAACAGACTTGAAGTGTTGTTCATGCTTTCCCAGACTTCTGCCAAGAATTCCATACAAAATCCAGGGCGGCATGAACTCACAGATAGAGTTAATGGATAAAACCTGTACACTGCAGCGGATACCTTAAAGACAGAACAACTAGCATGTCCGAACTAGTCCTGCTAGCTAGCTTATCTACATGACGTCTGACTAAGATCAGTCTTCTTCCCGGTTTCGAGCTCCGCTTGTACGAGATTGAGACAGACTCACTAATCTGATGGGAAATGCAGCGTGGCGACATGCCATTAGGCTGCCATGTTCTTTACTTGGGAAGTGACGTCATGGCAGTCTGGGTGAATGTGGTTGCTACTTGTTCTCATCGCACTGAAACTAGACGTTTGGTATGCAGTGAAACAAAAAGTAATTGTGTGGTGTGTTCCCTGCTCTACCTATAAAGGGTAGAGCTTTGCGGTAGTTAATTTCTGGGGGAAAAGTTACGATGTTGGTCTGTACTGCTGAGATATTGGCAAGTTACTGTAGCTATTTTATTTTTTCTTCATATATCACAAAATACAGTAAAAGAGACCCACCCAAAGGGCAATAAAAATCTGAGACTGTTTTGTTTAGACTATATTTAACTTTTATTAAAACTTTTGTTTTATGGTTTGTATTTTTATCTATTTGTCACAAGCACATTTTACAGCTTTTTAGTGACTATAAATCAGCTTATCACTGCTAACATCTCACTGGGACGTACTCTGAGTTTTTACATTGTCTGAAAATAGTGACTATTTACTTGTTAGTGACATTAAAAGGTCAGTCCAGCCAAAAACAAAAAAAAAGCCCCCCAAACACTTCTCACTTACCTCTAGTGGTATCTAGCCATTCAGATAGTTTTGGTTGTATTTGCCCTGTTTATCTGTCTCTTTAAGATTCATGCCTTCACCCTAATACAATGGAGGTGCCTGAAAATGTGTTTGTGGTGCTCAAAGCATAAAAAAATGCTCTGGATAATCCGCTGAACACTGTATTTTGGTAGAAAGTAGTCCCTATATGAAAACGGTTGACAGTGTGTTCTGTTGATTATCCAGAGCAACCAGTACATAATGATTCTGTTAAAAAAACATGTTGCATCTAATTTTTAAATATAGTTTTTCAGTGTTTTGAGCAGCACAAACAAATAAACAACTGGGATGGAGCCGGAAATCTTAAGAGAAGAAAATCTAAAATCCTAAGAGATTAAACCAAAACTACTATCTGCATGGCTAGATACCACTATGTGTAAGTGCTAAAATATTTTTGCTGTATTTGGGTGGAGGCAGAAACCTCACAGATGGATATCTCAAAAACTGGGCAAGTAAAACCGAAACTATCTGCATTACCACATACCAGATGTAAATGAGAACGAGATGTTTTGATTTTGGTTTTGTTTGTCATTTGGGTGAACTGAACTTTTGACTTCTAGTGTTCTGTTTGAAATAATGTATTTTTATCTTAACCCAGGTGCCTTTGCCAAGGTGAAGGAGAGCCAGCGGATGAGCGACGAAGGGAAGATGGACCAAGACGAGGCCGACGGCATTAGGAAACGCTGCCGGACAGTTGGGTTTGCCCTCCAGGCAGAGATGAGCCACTTCCATCAGCAGCGAGAGGTGGACTTCAAAGACATGATGCAGGCCTACCTCAAGGAGCAGATAGCCTTTTACCAACGTGTTGTCCAGCAACTGGACCGCACCCTGCGCATGTACGACTGTCTGTAGAGACATGGGACTGCTGCCCAGTTCAAGATGCCAAAAAAAAAAAAAAAAACACAGAAGAGAAGGAAAGGAAGATCCGAGTCTTGACTCTTTTATCAAGGCGTTTTGTGTTGGTCATATTTGGTTCAGTTTGAAAACACTTGCAGATAAATGAAGAAGTAGTTACTGGAAAGACGTTCAAAGCCAGCCAGTCTTTCACTTTGATGGATTCAAAGTCACATTTTTTGTTTTTTTTAAAGACCTACTGTACCTTTTTATTTCTGAAATACACATCACATAGGCAATGTCGCAGTATATTGTTTATTTTACATAATTTAAGGTGTTTGTAACGTTAAAATAAGAATATAGGTTTCAAATTCATAGCGAATCTATAGTTGATTGTTCTATAGTGTAACACGCGCCATGAAACGGGTTCTGTTTTGAAATTGTCCCCTTCTCTCCAACATCATGACATTCATTCATGCCAGTTTCTCTGATATCTCTTAGTACAAGTCACAAATGTCTGTCTTAACTTTGCACCATGTGGACGACTCACTGACACCATGTAATTCAGTTGAGTAATGTCATTTCCTTACTTTTTTCATGCAACAAGTGCCTTTAAGGATCTGAGGCATTCTGATGGAATGAAAATATTTTTAAATGGGCCATTTGTCTGTAGCATGGCTAGTGTTTTATAGGGGACATTGTTTTGGAATGAATTGTATTTAGAAACAAGTTTGCACAAGGTTTTTGTAAACAGTGGGTCATAGTGTGTGGGGGTGTGTTTATGTGTGAGAGAGCGAGTGAAATGAGTCAACTGCTGTGCTGATCAATTCCCTTTTCCACGGTGGAAGACAAAAAATGATATCTTTGTATGTAGCAGCAGGTTTATCTAGTCAACTAGAATAAAATGTGGTCAGATAGTGGGTTAACTGGTTGTGTGAGGCAGAACATCAACTTGGCATTTCAGTATTTGTATTAAATCATTTAGTTGACATGACACCAAATTCTTCCTATATTCTTTAATGTAGTCTGGGTGAAAAAACAGTGCGATTTGCTGTTCATATCAAGTATTTTAAAGCAACATCTAATGCACAAATAACACCACATTATATCATTCAGATTATCTCTATAATGTACCCAGAATAACTTAAAGAAATAGTTTGACATTTTGGGAAATGCGCTTATTCGCTCTCTTGCCGAGAGTTAGATCGATACCACTCTCATGTCTGTCCGTTAAATATGAAGCTAAAGCCAAAAGCTGGTTAGCTTAGCTTAGCATAAAGACTGGAAACGGGGGGAAACAGCTCTAGCCTGGCTCTGTGCAAAGGTTAAAAAAAATCCTCCTACCAGCTTGTCTATAGGCCACTAATTAAAATGTTATATTTCATGTGTCTAATCTGTACAAAAACCAACATGTAAAAACGTCATTCACACATAACCACAACTTGTCATTCTTACACTTTTTGTATGGATTAAACAAACGAAATATAACATGTTAATCAGTGAGCTTTAGAGGTGCTGGAAGGCTGATTTTGTTACCTTTGGAAAGAGCCAGGCTAGCTGTTTCCCCCTGTTTCCACTCTTTATGCTAAGCTCAGCTAACCAGCTGCTGACTAGACCCTTAAATCCATCGAGAGTGGTATTGATATTCTCATCTAACTCTCGGCAAGAAAGCAAATACGCATATTTCCCAAAATGTTGGACTATTCTTTTAATAATAATGCATATACCTTATTGCTGTTATTCCAGCTGTGGACACAATGAAGTGTCACTTTTTCCATTTTGTTTTTCACATTTAATGTGCTTATTTCTCCACACAGAATGAGATTTGAGTAACTATAAGGATTCGAGTCCCACTCTTCACTGTTTCAAGAGTTGTTCCAGTAACATTACTCATCCTGTTAAATGAGAGCAAAATTTCATGGCAACTTGCGGTTTGACGAGACTATCTTTAGCGTCCTGTTAACCTTAGGAGTTTATATGGAGCCGCAGTTATAAGCATTACCTCAAGAAGTGTGGGGAATGTTTTTGAGCTTCACACGCTTCCCCTCAAGCAACTCCCAGTGTTCATTGGTCAGTTGTGAGACACTGATTCTTCGTTTTGATGAAAGAGGGTTTGATCTCTCAGTGGTGTGTTTGGGTGTGGATGAAAAGTGAAAAGGAAAAATTATTTTGTGACATCTGTGTCTGTGTTTGTGAGTTTCAGAATTTGAAGTTAGAACCTTATTATGGTTCTCCCATAACAAAGAAGTGCTGATTCAGAGTGCAGGATTCTTAGTAAACAAATGGTCCCTGTGTGTGTGTTTGTGCATGACTCAGATATGAGTGTTGTATCAGTTACTGGTACTGTTTAGTCCACATCTGCAGGCTTTAACTCTTTGCTGTCTGAACATGGTGTTGTTTATGTTTGTTTATTTTTGAACAAACCTTTGCTTTCCATACATTTTTTAAAATGTTATTTCTGTCAGCGTTTGCACTCATCGCAGTTTCTCCAAGACCAAAGAAGTCAGACGTTTTCTACTGGGCTTCCTTTTTTACTCTGGTAGTAGTGAAATTGAATGTGCTGTCTGGTTTTGTGATTGCATCTGTTCTACTCTGATGAAAATGTGAAGAGAGCATTTAGAAAAAAAGTAAAGAAACATTCCACAAAGAAACTGCAAAGGACACCAAAGGTAAAGACAGATTTTGGGCAAAAGAAAGACATGCAAGGTGCAAAAGAAAGAGTGAAAAACCATTCAAAGAAGTGCTTGCAGCCCCAATCAGGCTTCATAATGACACTTTCCTCTCATGTTTCAAAGCTGCATGATAAGTTAAATGCCAGACATGTCACACAAGTGACTGTTTTCTTAACATGGATGTGTGACCTGGTGAGTTGCAGGAACTCTATGCTTTAGTTTCAGTCTCTGAAATAACAGATGGTGAGTTTCTGTAAGCAATTTGTCACTTGATTTAAGGGAAGGGGACCTAAAAAAGCTTAATAAAAGTAATGATGGTGATCACTTACTGTCTTTATCTTCCTTGTGGATTTGTATAACTGGAATATCAATCAGTAATCATTTGAAGTACCATTTGATACTACGGCAGCATTGTGAGTGTGTTTCCATGCACACAGTATATGTAGACTATTCAAGTATTCTGTTTTATAGTTGGAACGTGTGAGCATCATATTTTATTTACAATAACTCATATAACTGCCACCTCAAGTATAAAAAACACAATTAATTATCAGAGGAAACTGATGAAAAGCTGGGACACTGAAGCATGCACCCACTTCATCCAATGAGCCTTTGTTTTCAAGTCAAAGTACCGTTGTTGTCATATTCTTACGCTCGTCACGATATTTGTGAGCAGGATGTGATGACGAACACAAACAGTTTGTCCGTAATATAACCAAAACAAGGACAGCCAGGAGCTGTTATCCAAGTTTTTGCGTACAGGTAAACATACTGACACAGTGACGTTATTCCAAAATAAATGAGACACAGAGAGATATGTGCACATCTTGCCAGAAGTCTGAACAGAGCAGAATTTTTAACATCAAATTCAAGGTTTGGGTTGGAGCAGGCAATCTGTTAGGTCTATTATCTGTTTGTTACTGTGTTTTTAGCCATGGTAACGCTGTGGCTGACATTGGTCCGTCGGTCCAGACTGAAATATCTCGACAGCTATTGGATGGACTGCTGCGGAGTTTTGTACAGAAATTTACGTTCCCCACAAGATGAAGCCTACTGAGGTTTGTGATCCCTTGACTTTTCCTCCAGTGCCACCACAGAGGTTGACAGTTTAGGTTTTGAGTGAAATTACTGGATGCATATATGTGAAATTTGCTCCTGATATTTAAGTCCCCTAGAGGATGGATTCTACTTACTTTTGAACCCTTAACTTTTCATCTAGCACCATCAGGTCAAACATTTAATTTGTCCAGTACTTTGGTGTATGACCAAATACCTGCTAAACTACTGATATTGCCTCAGTTGTACTTTGTGTTTAGTGCTAATTAGCATGTAGCTCACAGCACCACTTTGCCGAGCCACTAGCATGGCTGTAGACTCTTGGTCTTATTTCATATTTATTCTTGTTTAAGTTTTAGCTGTATGGATCCAGAGCTCTATAGATAGCTTTTTTTTTTTTAAAGTTTACACCCATTCTGATATAACGTTTTGGTCTAAGAAGAATTTATTGAAAGTTTCCTGATATGAGTCAGGCTCTACTGCTGGGTTAATTCTTGGAGACAGCCGATAGATGCCAAACTATAGCCTAGTGCAATATGTTAAAGTGAAACCCAGGCATTTCTCCTTAATGTGTTCCAGATGTTTCGGAAGCAAACATTTTCATTTGGACGACTCAAATCAACAGCTCTGTTGTTAAAGGGAATGAGGTGTTGGCATAGACCTTATGAATATTGAGCTCCCTGTTCTGTTTTCACCCTGACAACAGGTGTCTTAACAATACAAGTTTGTACCTTTATAGTAACAGTTCCTTTGTGTTGATCACAGCTCAACAAAGTATCAGTGTACGTTGCAGATGCACTTGATGACTTGCAATCTTTTCAACTTAAACAGAAAATCCAGATGTTTCTATTTGAACCCTAGTGCCTGGATCTGATGGTAATGTTTCAGGCTCTCTCAGGTCTTGGTATGCAACTTGGAGCGGCGGGATGATGTCACCGTCATGGTATGTGCCAGGAGGAGACATCATCAAGTTCACTTAGAAACCCAAGACTGACAGAGGAACGAAAATCTACATTTGACGCACAAATCACCATACTAATTAGAGTGGTGAAAGCAAATTTAGGAGGTATTTTCAGACCAATTAAGTTTGTCTGCCACACACTTCTATGATGTACACCACAGAGTATTATTGAAGCGAAAAGGCCTCAATGGCAGTAAAATGACACCTTGGAAAAAGTTCCAAAACCTTGAGGTATTGCCAAAGTAATGCTAACAGTGCACTTCTCTGCAGCAACCCAATTTGTGTGAGCGAGGAAGTGGGGGAGATGAAAACCGGTTAACTTTGCCTTCTTTTTAGGCTTTTTCCATCAGACACAGCTGAAGCCTGGATGAGCTAACTACCTCTTTTCCAGGAGGGAACAGTTATTGAAACGGCTCCAGCGTGGTGTGAAAATGGAGGCTGTATCATAAAAACTTCAACATGTCTGGAAGCAGAGCAATATTTCAGATATCACACTGTAATGTGCCTGTTGCTACTGGTCTGGTCATGCTTGGGTGTCATGTTGCAAGTCACATTTACATTACTTAGCACATTCTTAACTTCTTTTCATGCCCCAAACTTCCAAAGCAACTGACTTGGCTCGTCTAAAAGGGAAAGCGTGGATTTCTTTCAGGTCTGCAGTGCTGCTGCAGGGGCACATGGTAAAAACGTTAAAAAAGCATTATGGCCCAAAGTGCCAGCAGATGTCTATAAAAGAAAAAAAGAAAAGAAAAACAAGATGCTGAGTGAAGGGAAGGAGCAGTTTCATGTCTGCATAGTGTGGGGAGGAAAACTGCACCTCCAGCCCCTCGACAGGATACCTCAGAGGACACGACGTACCCAGAGTCCTCATTTGTTTCCCTTAATGAAAAATCAGTCTGAGCTGCAGAGCACAGCAGCAAATGTGTTTAGGTCCCAGCTGCATTACTGCTGTTTGCATCAACGGTTTGACTGCAGACATGAATCATACATGACTTTTCAAACATGTCAAGATTCCAAGTTTTAAATCTCAAATTTCCCAGTCATTTAAAAAAGCTTCCCTGAAGTATGTGGTCTGGTATGTACAGCAATAAAATGGATACTTGAATTAAGAATTTGTCGCTGCTGTCACTTTCTTGGATGACCAGAATAGGATTGTTGTCTTAATCCTGGACTGACTGGAGCGACATGAACTTGACCTGCAACGGTGCAGAGGATTACAGCGTCCTCCTCCCCGAGCGTCTGAAGGAAACAAAGGCAACAGATGGTCGAATCAACACACATGGTGGGGTTTGGTAATCCCTCCTCCTCCTGCTCCTGCTGTTTGCTTCGGGGTCCAACGTCACAGCAGGGCCAAAAGCCAACATTCAAACCAGATTTGTGGCTCCACTGAGTTAGTTTGGTAGAGGAATCCTGGCACTGCAAGTCTTCACTGAATTAGTGATATGAGCAATCATGGAAAAGTCTTATTTTGACCTTTCCAGAAAGGTCATGATAAGAGATTTTCTCATTCAGTTTTATGCAGAAACACATGGGAGTACCTCTTTATTGCAGTGGTTGCCAACTCTTTTAGTTTTTGACCCTGTTGAATGAAGCAATATCTACTTGTTACCATTAAACCCAGGTTGTGTGGCCTTTTAGTGTGGACATGAGTTGTGTATTTAGTATAAAGTTGTGTATATAGTATTTTTTAAGGCCTGGTGATGTAGAAATATTTCACAACAAAAACAAAAAACAAAAATTAGACAAAAAGTCAGAAAACATGATTATATAGAATAGAAAAGCTCAGTTTCTCACTTTTACTTGAATCCTGTTGTGACCCCTCAAATACACATTGGGACCCATACAGCCACTGTGAAACTCCTGTCAAATTCTAACCTGTCACTTTGTGAAGCAAATTTGAAACCGTTCCAGAAAATGCGAACATTTATTTATAAACTGTTATAAACTGACACACGTGTGCGGGGGAACCGAGTCTCTCAGCAAACTGTGAGTCATGTTTCTTATAAACTTGAACATTCATTCGTCATCCTAAATCAAAGCCCTTAGAAAATAAACAGTACACGGTATACAGATGCAGTCAGTAGAACTCGTGTTGCCCAAATTCAGTCAGTTTGACATGTCAGCTAATAGTTTAATTTCTAGACGACAGCAACAAATATACGGAGGCTAAAGGGATTTGAAGCTGATGAAAACACGGCCACTGTAGAGCTGAGATGTGTTTTTAAAACATGGAAATTATTTTTGTAAGACTTTTATTTTTTCCACAAGAGTTAACTAACACAGTTCCAGTTAGAGAAATGGAAAGAACGAATGGAAACAGTTAAAAACATGAAGTTAAATAAAAGTCTACAGCCATGCTAGCAGCTTTGCGAGGCTGTACTTTGAGCTAAATGCTAAACGCTAACATGCAGATGTTTAGCAGGTATAATGTCCACCATCTAGTTTAGTTTAGCTAATTAGCGCTAAACACAAAAGTGAAGCTGTAAAATCTTGACCTGATGATGGCAATTAGATGAAATGTCAGGGGGTCGCCAAAATTATTACAATTACATTACATAGTGAGGGGGACATAAATGTTCTAAACTTCACGGCAACACACAGTTGTCGAGACATTTCGCTCAAAACCATAAATGTCAACCTGATGGTGGTGCTAGAGGAAATTAAAGTCAGGAAATTAAAGTCACGGCATCATGGCATGCAAAAATGACACCTGCTCTTACAAAATGTTTGCTAGCAAAAAACGAAAGCTGATAAATTGGCTATGAAGCTCAATAAAACATACAAATAATGACTTACTACCATTGTAACAGACTATATGTATATGTATATGTCATCATGTAATTTGTGTAGTAATTATACACTTTTCTTATATCTCTGTCTTTGTATCTAATTCTGTGTCTGTGTATGTCTTTCTGTCTCTCTGGATGCCCTCTTTCACCTCCACTCACACACCAATAAGGGGGAGGGGTGACCCAGACTTCAGACTGACCGGTTCCAGATGCATCTTATTGCCCAGACCGTTCAAAAAAGTGCATATCAGGTGGCTGAGGGGCTTTCCTCTACCCAGTAGAAATTCCAGACTGGAGTCATGCCACCTATAACATATGTCATGTGTTGCCTGCCCTACACTACAAGTGAAAACATTTGGGCAATAAATGGCTTGGTGAAGGCTTTGGGCATGGGACTTTCACCTTGGCAGTGTCAGTGCCATTTAGCTGCACAGGACTCTTAAAAATGTGGCTTTGTATAGTTAAAACTCACACACACTACCACTCAGTATCCATTTGTTCTGTGTAGATCAAAGGTGCCAACAATCTGAGGTTAAAGGTCACTACCGGCTTCACTGTTACAATGAATGTTTGATCTGATGGTCCTGGAGGACACTTTAGCTAAAAGTATCCATCTCAGGTTCATATTAACACTTCTTTTCTTATACACACTTAGTGCAGATGCCAAAAACACCCTATATACCGGTCCACAGCTAGGCTGGTCTCTAACACTTTGCCTGGCTACGACAGAGGACATTCCAGTGGGTTGGACCCAAAGTGCTTCCACATTCTTCCGGAAAGTCCCAACAAAATGTTTTGCTGGTGGAGTTTTTATTTTCAAGTATGTCTCCTGACAAGTTAATCAGGCCACAACAACAGCCTCGGCATGGTTGTCACTGCCGGGTGACATCAGTGGTGTCCACAGTGGACAGGATGTATCGTCTGTTCTCTCTGCTGCACGATAAAAACAGACATTTGAATACTGACTCATCAGTTTGCTCTTAGGATAGTCCACTCAGCATTAATCGACATGACCAGTTCTTTGGCAAAATGAAAAACAAGAGAGAGAGCCAACAAGTCAGACTGATGTATAGCCTGGAGCGGCTCCACAGATAAGTGGATAGGAAACTGATTTTATGGACTTATCTACCAAATTCATGAGCCAGCCTCATATTGTATTTGTGCTAATGGTCCTGAACTACAGATCCCTCCCTGTGAGGCAGTACGTTAATGTGACATCCAAATACAGAGTGTGACAAACCCCTCCGACTGGTTTTTAGCTCTGAAAGACAATAGTAAATACCCATTACCTCGTGTGCCACGGTGCTGTCTCATTAGAGTGCATTTCAAGTGCTGAGGACATACTTTATATACACACAGTAATCCCCTTCCTGTTGGTTTGCTCTTACACAATTTGTAGCTGGGAGGAAAACATGTGATACATTAATCCTGGTACTTTTACAGATGTCTAATTGGGCTGTGAATGTATACGTGTGTGTGTGTGTGTGTGCGTTGGTGTGTTTTGCTTTAAAATGATGAAATCTTTTCCTTGCCACAGGCCCGGACAGGTAACGCGTGTGTTGCGTGCAAATAGTTTCTCTGCTGAGCGTTTTGAGGATGTGACATGGCAAGGTCCTTGTTTTTTGGCAGAAGTGAACAGATTGTGAAATCCAAAGATCTTAAGATAGCAAGCGAGTCAGACACGAGGTAGCTGTGGAAATTGCAGGGGCTGATGGGAAAATAAAGGGAGACAGCTCAGGCTCAGATCGGACAAATACAAGGTCTGTAAACTATTCTGCCAGGACACGAAATGCTGCTGTTACATCCGGACCACAGTCTCTAATTGAGTAAGACAAAAGTATAGTCTCACTGCTGAGTCAGCACATGGAAACTGCTGTGTTGGTAGTTCTAATCTGACCACATCTGTATCTTTATAAACCTTTCATCAACCTTCACCTTTGTTATATAAATACATTCCTCTTCAAGACACATTTGTTTCCTGTATTTGAAAACTTGGGTTGATATTCAAAATTCATGGGCTGTATGTCCAACAGTGTCTCCAGTTGTGAAATGCACATATAAAATGAGTTTACAACTTGAGAAACCAGTGGCAGCAGTAGTTGTATTTTTCCAGCATTACATGCTAATTAAAAAAATCTACAGCTGGAACTTATGAGTGTCAGGGGGTGACGCAGTCGAGTCCAGTCTTGAGACACTTTGTCTATTATCTTGGACATGTCTCTGTCTTTTTGGGTGTTTTGACTCGTACTTGACTCAAACCTTGGCCCTCTCCTATCACAGTCTTTGGACTTGACAGAGTCCAGTTGACTTTACTGGAGAGCTGTTGTCAGTGTCAGTGTCCCCATAAAGACGCAAAAATTCTTAATGCAAATAATGCTTATTTTCCATAGTGTGCCATGTGACAACCAAATATCCTCTTCTGACTCGTAGTTTTATGCACAAATGTGTGGAAGGATATCATACCTCCTTAGTTAGCTTGTAACCTTTAGCAACAGTATTTTTTTCTAATATGATTATATGTTTTTCTCAGAGTTGTAATCCCAGTTTTAGAAAATAATAAAAAAAAGTTTCAGACTTTTCTAAATCCAAAGGACTGTACTGAGTGGTAGAAGTTATATTACAGTTGACTCTCACTATGAACAACAGTAAGAGAACGGTATGAAGAATATTGATGGGACACTGTTTTATTTCTTTGGTCTTGTTGACTTGCTCTTGAGCCCCATTTGGACTCATCTTGAAACTAGACTCGGATTTGTATTAAGTGGTCTTGACTTCAGCCCTGCTAAATGTACCATCATTTTGCAGATTTCCAGTATGAACTTTTTGTTGACCCAAATTCACCTGGAGAGGGCTATATTTGGTTCAAGTATATCGGAGCACATTCATGTCAAGTTGAGATGGTTCATGTATAAAAGGGTTTGCAGCCAATAAGAGCACAAGAGGAAACTAAAATGTGGTTATAACTTTTTTGTGGCAACAGAAAAGATTTGAACTTGTGGAAATTTCAGATCACATCCTGCAACCTGAAGGCTTCTGAACAGCTGCCAGAGATTGCTCATCTAATGAGCTGTTGAAGTGATGAGGTGTTGCAGTGATCCAATATGACTGCCAGCCTTTTAAAGTTGAAATTGATATTCCATCCAAAATTTCATGTTTCGGATATAAAATAGTCACATTCTGTTGGCTTGGAAGGTGGCTGTGAGATGTCATGAAATGCCATAGTACCCCGATGACACTCCTGTGACCCTGGTTGATCATATGTGAGAGAAATGATAGGAAAAACAAAACAAAACACGGAAAGACGAAGATGATATTAAGACAGCTTTTTGTGAAGAGCAAAAGTACAGTGACTACAAGAGGAAAATATGTGATGAAGGAGGATGAAGGAGAAGCTCTTGCAGAGATGAGATACACAAATGGAAGTGACTATCATGTTTTGACTGGAGATGAGGGATCATTTCACCATTTGTGAGCCAAGAGGTAGTTTAATGATATCCTGCTTCTTAAAGATATCTTCTAACATGTAATGTTGGAGTAATATGTGTCTAATAAATATGATTTAGTGTGCAGTTTACCAAATCAAGTCAAGATGTAAAAGACACAGTGCTGAAAAGATCAATTCAAGATTACTACAAGTATGTTTTAGTGGAAACTGAGATACGAAAAGCACAATAAAACCACCCAAACATTAAATATGGAAGAAATGAAAGCATCCTGTTTACAAATAGACCTCAATAAAAGGCACCAAGCCATAAAGACTTTGGAGTTTTGGGTTGTGTTGGTATTTCTCTATAACCGCTGAGTTACAGAGAATTAAGATCAGTAAAACGGAGGCGTCCTCATAGTCTCGAAAGTCACGAACTGCTCATTAACCACCTGTTATTCTCTGCGATCCACAAAAAAGATATGAAGGAGCAAACTTGTGAACCAGCACCGCTCTCATCTGTCCACCGACTGCTTTGAAAGGATCCTCAACAGGAGGTTGAGCACTGCTGAAATGAGAACTACTTATTTCCATCACAGAAGCTGGTAAAGCCATCCCACAAGTCACCACGCATGATTGTGACTGAGACGGACGTAAATTCAAGTAGGCTGAACAACACATAACTGACAGTCTTCACATACAAATAAACACGAACCCTTCCCTCACTTTTGTGGATGATTACACCAATTGCTGGGCTGTCATTGGGTGCTGCTTCCAATTTTCAAGCTGTGAAAACATGTGGCTGGGAATTCTTCTAAACTACCCACCAAAATCAGTTTCTCAATAAATCCGAGGCAAGATTTAGTTGCAGACTCTTGCTAATTTTTTTTGGTATAAAGCATAGCTTTAAATGTTGTTAGTGGTGTTTGCAATTTCTAAGAGCCAACAGGTCATGTTATTATTTAACATTTATCAGTGCCAAGAGTTGAACAAAGATAAGAGTCCTCTCTGCCAGCTGGTCCTGAAACTCTGCCTTTATCATATTGTATTTCTGTACTGCTTTGGCAATAGATTCCTGATATGTCATGCCAATAAAGCTTATTTGAATCTGAATTTGAATTTAACCAGTCTCCATGGTTAGTTGATCTGGTCCGTATCAGACCAAGCTCAAAAGGATTCTCAGAGGATGTTTAAAGAGGCTAGAAGCAGGTATGTTATATCATCACATTATCTGTTAATGTGAAAGGAAAAGGTCAACACGCTCCTCGTGCTACACATAAAATCTGTCCCTGTCAACCTCTCCCCTCTGGGTCTGCAGCCAGGCCGTAGAAGTTCCCTCTGGAGACAACAACCATTTCCTCAGAACACAGTCTGCATTCCTGAGACGCTGCCCAATCCCTGTAAACAACATTCCTGCTTCGGGAAACAAAAGCCACAAAAAACCGTTATCTCACTGTCCGATCCAAAAGCCTCCTCTCCGCCATCTCTTTTTCTCTCTTGGACTAATCAGTGACGTTTGTGCTCTCACTGGGTGTTTCCAAGCTTTTATTGGAAAATGTCAGGCGAGTTTCATGACAATGACTGAGCTTGACTGTAGACAACCTTTAACACACATCCGCGTCCTCTTCGTTTCCGACACGGCAAGACTCTAAACCCTCATCCCCGTCAGTGTCCTCCAGACTTGTAAAAACAATAAAATCACATTATCACAAGAGACAAGAAGCTTAAAGGGTAAATTCCTGTACTTGTCAACCTGTCTTGTTCTTATATCCTGTCCAATGTGACTATTGGTTGTGACATTTTACCCATTACATCTGTTGTAGAGATTTGGGAAAGTATTATGACTGCATATAAAGTCAGCCGAAAGACGTGAGTGGATGTGAGCAGATACAAATTGGCTCATGGCAGCGCAAAGTTGAGGCAAGTTGAGAATTTTTCAACTTTAGAGAAACATTTTCTGCTAATCCTGGGGCTTACTGACTCCACCTGATGAACGTAGAGACAAGAAAAAAGGGGAGGGGAGTCTCATAAACTCATATAAAGGCTCCACATGCACAATCCGTTTCCAGCTATAGCCACAGCTAACAGCTAAACTGAAACGGCAAGTAGACCAGGAAGTTGAAATGCTATGGCTTGCTTTGTAACATTGTTATCTGTGATTTCAAGTAATATAAGTGGGAATCATGTTTTGCCTTTAAACATAGTACAGACCAAAAAAACGATTTTTGAAATCCAAAAGTCTAAGCAACTGGCCAAAAAAAGTCAGCGGGTCACTGATATTGATCAACAAACTCCTGCAGATTTGTTATGGTTGCACAGGCCAATAAAAATTCTTACATTCGCCTTCAATTTAAGAAGAGAGGGAAAAGGCATGTATTAAACACACACGGGAATGACTGTGATATTTATGACAGTCTCAGCCATCCAGTTTAGTCAGACTGTCTCATACCAAACTGCCCCCACTCGCGTCTCCCCTGGGACGGTCTAATCAGCCCGTGAAATGGACAGAGCAAACGTCAACATTGGAAAACTCACATCAGACTGTAGAAAGTATACAGCCAAGCGTGATTAAAAGGTTTTATTCCAACAACACAGACATCCATGCACGGCGATTCACTGCTCCCTAATGTACTTCATATTTCCAGAGAACAGATGATTTCATACAGTACATCACTCATGTTTAGTGAGTTTTACTTTCATTGCCCACAGCGTTTTGGTAAGAGTGTGACTCAGTTTTGAAATGGTGGATATCTAATGTTGGAATGAAATTCTGCTTATCCCCTCACACACAAAACATCCATCACTAAATACTAAGTCTGAGAATAAGAGTGCCAGTCAGCTTCCTTCAGGCAGCCAGTTGGTCAAAATGCATGAGAAGAAAGACTCTGGCATGAACATTGCAAGAGAGGCTTCTCCTGTTTGCTCTATTATTGATGATGAAAGAGAAAAATGCAGAGCCCTGATTGTTAGCATCTGAGAGCTAATTGTTAGTTTTTTTTTCTCAGGCAATGCACTGATTTAGAGGTCATCTTCTTAAAAGATGGAAAAGTTACATGAAGTCAAATATTCCATTTGTCAGGACTGGTGTGAGCAGTACAACAGGAATAGGACCCAGATGCAGACGAAGGAGGCAGAGCTGGTGCAGATCAATGATTTATTCACGAAAATAAGGTTCAAGGCTCACAGGACCACGAGGCAGGCAGGTACAGGTGACGGGGTTCCAGGAAACAGGTAACAGGCTTGAAAGCACTGGCATGAAACAACAGAGCAACATTGATGAACTGGCAGAGGAAATATGGATCTGGGTCGGTATGCATATGAGTGGCTGATGAGGGAATGAGGTGCAGGTGGGGAGTTGGCAGGGGGGAAGCTCAGGTGAGGGGAATGAGGTGAATGCCTGGAATGACAGGGGAAAGTCTGAGGGCATATGGTGGATGGCTCGAGGATGACAGGTTTGGAAGGAACATGACCTGGGAGAAGTGAGCAGGGGCTGGAGACAGGGACAGAGAGAGAGCAATGCAGAGGGCTGGGGATGAAGGGTGGGACTAAGGCGATATTCAGATCAAATCAGTCCTCCCACTGATTTGAACGTTCAGGCTGCGGTGGTGGGGACTACCACCGCAGTCCTGCAGGGGCTACCGAAAAAAAAAAAAAGAAGATTAAAGTTAAAACAGAATCAACTTTTGTTGAAATGCAACCGACGTCACGCTGCGGTGGCCAATCACGGCGATCAGACCAGAACACGCCCAGGTGAAGAACTTTGTAGCATTGTAGCATTCAGCTGTTTACTGTAGCATTCTGCTATTTACCGAGCAACTGTGAAGATGGAAGAGAGACTCTATATCAGCTGTACAACCCTGCCACAAGGGAGTACAAAGACGTTAATCGCTGTGCAGTCACTTGGCGTTGTATTGCTCATCAAGTTGGGTTTGCTGGTTAGTATTTCTACTTGTGCTACAATCAGCATAGCCGCACAGCCCTGCACTAATTGCCGCAATGCCTGATTTGGTCAGAATGCAGCCTAAGAGGCAAACTGTGACACCATTAGTAAAATTACTTCACCAGATAGGATTTACACCCAGACACTGATTTTGAAAAAATGCTGCTTGATGAGAGGAAAGCCCCAAAGCTAAAACAAAACAAAAAGAAAAACCAAGAATTACACAGGAAGTTGTCCAGCAGCCCAGCCCAGAACTGTAATACCTCTTTATCATTTTAGAGAAGCAAACAAAGTTTAATAAGTTGCCCAATAACACTTCAAAGGTGAAATTTAAAGTAGGAAAATACAAGTCCCAGATATGCATTATCAGACGGTGCACAAATACGAATGTGACATACAATGCAGGAGTGTACGGGCTGACGTGGTTAATCTGCTCACATCACGCCCTGTGCAAATGTCAGAGCTCAAACACAGAGCAAGGGGAAAAAGATAAGATAAAAACAAAAACAAAACGTTCTGTCCTGGTTGTTCGGCTTTGGGGGGATGCCAACATTTCCCCCCTCTAGTCTGCAGCCCTGTGACTTTTTTTCTTCCCCACACTCCCTCTGATTGTGGCATTCCTGGATGGTTGGAGACTAAACTGTGAACAGATATTACCAGCAATTAGACAGATCCCTGTGACTTTTCAATGCCAGAAGACAAAACATCCACCTACTTTGTAAACAAGTCACATTCCTGGTGTTTGTAATGTCCAGACAGCTTTTACAGTAGAAGTGTCAATAAATATTCCCGTGAATATTGGAAGACCCACCGCTTCCTGGGAAGCACTGATGTGTAAAAACAGATGTGTTCTTGACCTTTTCTTATATAACATATTTTCCTTGTTATGTCATTCATCTCATTATGGAAAGTAAAAAAAACAAACACTCTTTATAATGTACTTAGTAAAAATATCAAGACAATAAACTCTTAAAAAGCTGTAACAACAGAATAGAGATGCAACATGACTGAATAGAACAGGGTAAATTAGATAATTCACATATGTTTGGTTACTTTAAAATGGATATTTGTTCACCTTTCACTTGTACAGTTTTATATACAAAGTGCGTATAAACACTGTGCAGCTTTAAATGCAATAGTGTCAATGTTTTTATATTAATAAAGGATCAATCATCACATATAATGTGAAAAGCGTAACTCAGTGTGAGGAACCCACAGAGAATTATCACCTGAACTCTGCAGCTCCCCTCAGGTCTACAGATATTTTTGTGTCTTTCAGCTCATTGTTTTGGTTTGACGGCCTGCAGCTTGCTTGTTTTGGGTAATTTGCACTGGTCTCATCAATGTACTTTCCAGCTGCAGCAGGCAGCTGTTTTCAGGCTACCTGACCAGCACCAAGTGGCAGACAAAGCTAGACAACTGTAGCTGTTATAACTAACATAATGATGCATTTAGCAGCTGTAAAGCCAGCTTTTTCCCTTGGAAGTTGCTGGAAACCAAAACAGTAGATGAAGAGTAAATAATGGACTTACGTTTGTTTGGTTGCCAGAAACACGACTCTAAATAAATGCTAATATTGTACGTACGCCATAAAAACTTTTTAAGGTGATATATCAGTGTTGTTTTTACAGCTTCTTTTGCCGCCCCCAAGTGGTCAAAAAACACATCAATTATGGCTACTTTAGTTCACATCACGTGTAAAGATTGTAGAAGGTTATCTTTCAAACGCCACGCCAGTTGTGTGAGAATGTTTGTTAAAATAGTTTCCGAGCCCAAGCCAAGATTACACAAGTGATCACTTGAGTAATTTTCCCAAACTGGACAAAGCTCCTCCAGAGCCACAGGAAGACATTATAACTGTTTTCACAGGCTGCGTAGTACTCTCCATGATTAGTAAACTGACTTTGACATGTAAAATTAGTCGAGCGTTCCTTTAAAGTAGGCTATATTAGTACTTGTTGTACGCATTGTATAGTTCAATTAAACATTTTTTAGAGGAACACAGTTGTTTTCCATCCACTGCATGACTCCAAATTGTTATGTGGTGGCCTGAATAGCAACACTGGTGATGAAAAGCAGTGGAGGCAGACAGCTCTGAGTGAATTTCCAGAAGGGCTCTTCCTTAAAATAACTTCCCAGTCAGGTCCTGCATACCACGTCTCTGTGTGTGTCGGACCCCGGCCCGCCCCCGATCTGACCACCACCCAACCCTGCTCATGCATACACCTTCAGGACCACCTCAGGACCACACTCCATGTTACAGTTTGGTACCTTCATTCTCCAAAATCAACATGGAGAACTTGCACAACTTTTCGCCTTAATCACAAACCCGCCTTTTTGAAAAATAACGAATTGTTAAAACAACTGCCTGCCAACACACAGAACATCATCACGGTGTGAACAATTTGTCATATTTTCCAACAAGGAAAAGACACCGAAACCTGTTTTGCATTTTTCATGCATGTGTGCATTCAAACTGATGCAATTTGTTTCCCTGCTTCATGTAGTGACACAATAAACCCTGGAGGGAGAGCTCCACCCTATCAGCTGGATGGAGCTACAACACAAATCAGATCTGAAGGCATGAACACCCCCCAGCTTTCAGGGAGGGGATATGGGGGTCCACCCATGGTGATTTCCTGCCTAGTCCAGACTCTTGGCCTCTCTCCATAGTTGTGGAGGGCATTTGGGGCGGATGAGGGGATGGTGAGGATGGAGGGTGGGTGGTGATGAAGGGGAAAAAGATGAGGTGCAATGGAGGGAGGGATGAAAGGAAGGCGGTAGGGAATATTAGACCAGTGCTATGTTGTTCTTGGCTCTCTTGGTTTGTCCCACCCCACTGCAGGGTATTACACACACACACACACACACACACACACACACACACACACACACACACACACACACACACACACACACACACACACACACACACACACACACACACACACACACATACACACAAGCAAAACACAGAGATTTTCATGACAATAGTGTTCCAGCCTGTGGGAGTAACAAAGCAGGGTGACCACAGTGCATTTCTCTCAGAGGAGGAGAGGGTGAAAGTCTCAGTCAGCGCTGGACCCGAGGAATCATCTGCTCCGCTGGTCACAGGCCACAAAACCAAATAAGCCGTGCGATGATAAGCAGCCCTCGGGGGACTAGCCTCGCTAGTGGGGGTCTGTGGCGAGCTGAGGAGTGAATTGTGTAAGGTTAATTAATTTTCAGTCAGTAGAAATCACTGGAAATCAGTTAAATCTTAATGGGAAAGGGCTGAGAAATGGTGCTATAGTTACATAATTTTGTCCTAAACCACATCAACCTTCCCAAAAGAAGGTGACTGCAGCAAACTAGTGATGATTATCAGTCTGTATATCTTTGATGTTATAAAGGTTGGGAACCCTTATTTTCACCCATATGTACCCTTAAAGGATAAGTTTATTACAACTTGGATCTTATTACTGGCCATCATTCCGAGCCATAATATTAGCATGGCAACAACAAGTTATTTGGGAACACAGGAGAAGAAACATGAGCAGCAAAACGTTTTTTGACAGAGAAAATTAAGATGAGTGGAACAATAATTACCCAAACATCCATCACAGCTTGCAGGCAAACCATCTGGTTCAACTTGACTTAATGTACGTGCTGTGCAATGAGGGGATCATTAGCAACATGCTTCCAGGGAAGTTTGCGTTTCTTACTTTTGGTTTGTGAGTCACTGTTTTTCTTTGCGCTTCCCAGTTACTCTAAACGTGGTCTTTACGGTAAATGGGCGGATGTTCTAGGAACGGGGATTCTGTGTGGTGCGGTTCTGCTGCTCTTTGTTTGTTTCCCCCTGTTTCCAGTCTTTGCTAAGCTAAGATAACTTCCTATTCCTATTTAGCGTGCAGACATGAGAGTGGTGTCAATCTTCTCATCTAAATCTCACCAAAAGAGGAAAAAAGCATATATATAAATATTAATAATTAATAATAAAGAAGCTCAAATAAATTGTCAGTATAATGTTTCCTAGCACAGACCTTTTAAAGGAAGTATGAAGGATAATTGGCACACCTCTGAGGAAGCTAAGCTAACTCTAAATCGGAGAGAAATTATCCTTAGTTAAGTTGCTGTTCCCCTGCCACTAAACAAGTTTCCTTGATGGTCAGGTTGTTGTGTAAGAGCCTTCCTACAAAGAATTAATGTAAATCTAATGACATGGTATAAGTAGCCTACTGTGAATGGAATGTAGCTCGCGGTTGAAGCTTCAAGGGGAGGCATACAAACTACATTATGTAGGGTTCTCATAGTACAAGATAACACAACATAACTTAGAGCCTTAAAGGTCTCATTAGCTTTGTCATACTCATCTTTCAGTGTTATTTTATACTTAGCAAAGTTGACATTTCCCCTAAAAGATAACATGTCTGCAGTTAACAGACAAAAGATCCGTGGGATGTTTTGAAAGGCTTTAAAATTAGGTGACTGACAGTTACTTATAATAAATTCTGAAGGTTGAGACATCATCGATATTGCTACAAGACATCAAACAACATGCAAATACAGGTTTAAGTCTTCAGGATAATTATCTAGATCATTGGTAATCCTACTTCCTGAAGTATTCAACAGGGTGCAACTCGGTGGTGCCCTCAGGGAGTGACATGATGCAGATCTTCCAGTTTCACAATACTTTTTCTTTTTTACAACACTGACATTAAAATGATACTCCACCTAATAATCTATGTTTCAAGAATCAAATTCTCAGTCCCCGCAGGCTTGACAAGTGGCTGTTAGACATTATGTCAGGCCGTAATATCATGACCGGCTCATAGGCCACAAATAATGGGAGAGACACAAAAGCTACAATGCTTAAATTACATTATTTACAAAACATTTACTCTAAAATGTAAAAAAGAGATGGGATGTGGAAATCAGTCAGATAGGTGTGGTGTAGATGAGTGACCACACCCAGCATCCCACATGGTTGTAGCAGGCTGTTGTCAGATGTGGAAACAATGATGTCACGGTGTACTGACACACCCTGGAGGACATTTGTACATCACTGCAGGAAGGTGAGACGTTAAACCACCACCGTTTTATATAGCTTCTTTATAATTCTTTGTCTTATTTATGATTTTACAAAATTCTGTTTAATTGTTCTCTTGCTGGTTCTCTTGGCCAGGACACTCTTGAAAAGTGATCTCAGTGATGCAAGAGAAGGTGAAGCTGATTCTTTGTCTTTCTTTTGAACATGAACACACATGTACAGTGGGCAACAAGCTGTTCATACGGCAACAAAAAAAAACAGATTTATCATTTATCCCTCTTCCAGCTGTCTGTGTGTGTCCTTCTGACTGAAAGGCCTTTCTTTCCCCAGGACTGACTGCAGTAACAGGGCTGTGTTTGACTCTCACCCCGGCCCCAGCACATTACACTGCTCTCCTGACCCCAACATATGGCCCCGGGGACCCACCTCCAACTGCCTCTGACAGCTGCGTGTGACCACAGACAGTGTTACATGTGTTAGATATGAATCTCAGAGGATACTTTTACAGTACATGCACACAATATCAGTTTTTTTTTAACCTTTTTAGTGGCGTGACCGGTTTATTGCGATAAACTCAGTAAACTCAAAGAACTGTTACCAGTTAAACGTCACAGTCTGTTGTTACTGTTGCATGCAAACATTTTACTCCTCTGACTTATTGTCATTTGCTCAAACTCCAGGAGATTAAGTACATTTTGATGGGCACATAAAAAGTATATTTGCCCACAATGTCAATAACTTTTGAGATCTTCATTTCTTTTATCTGTATGACAGGTAAGGGCGATTTGATCACAGACACACACATTTTTATGTTTTAAAACATTGAAAATTGTAAGAGGGATGCCTTAAGTAGACGGGAGTAGACTCTAAACTGGTTTATTCACAGAATAAATAATATTAATTTACACAACACTGAAATTCAGCTTAAAAGCTGTATAAACCAGGTCACTCACTGCAAGTTGATGTCACCAGTGAGTGCCTGAATACATGAAAGATTTTAAATTTGCAGCTCTGTTTGTGCTTTGCTGGGAAAAATTCTTCTGGCACGCACCAAAGTGACTTGTTTTACAGCAGAAACAGCGGTTTTATTGGAATAAATAGATGAATGCCACCCACACAAATTCATCAAGTAGAAAATCTAAATAATAACGTCACAGTGCCAATTGTCAAGGGATCCCTGAGAATTGCAGTGCAGCAACTCCACAGTTTAACACCAACTATGTTGCCAAAATGAGAACAAACAGGAACTTGCGGAGAACCACATCAATTAGAGAGAAGTTCACTCCGTGGAGGATTTAACTCGACAGCGGTGATGCATCAACCGGGTGGAGGGGTTTTATTTTCAGGTCGTGACTTTTGCACTGACGTGAGAGTTGTGAGGGGAAGGTGGGAATTGCATGCTCTGAAACACATCCAGGTTTATAGGGTTGTCCTTTCGCATGCCACTTACTGCATGTCGAGAGCTGATGGGAGTCTGTAGATAATGTAGCAGAGTAAAGTCCAAAGCAAACAGGCACGTCTCTTCCATTGAGGCTGACTCAGAGCCTGACTGTAAGAGCTAAAGCCAATGTCAACACAACCCGACTCAGACTTTAAATTGAAGGTTAACAAGCAAACTGATGTTCTGAAACCCAAACAGGCTGGAAATAATGCTGACTTAATTGCTTGATGCTTGTAAAGTAACTTGGGTTATCTCGAACATGTTCTGTATGGTGAAGTTTGTTACAGATGAGGTCAAACCTCTTAGATCTGTTTAGCAGTTTTACACCAAAACTGATTATTGAAAACAATTATGCTATCTCATTGCTGGCTCTACAACTTCAACTAGAAATATGTAAGCCTCTCACACAACTGGACAATAATATCTTTCTTCACTGACATGTTGAGAACTACAGCAAACTTTAAAAGCAAGCTAAAACAATCAGATGTGACACTTAGTCTAGTCCTTGATTTTCACAGTTAAAGAGTTCAAGCGTCTATCTTAAAGGCATCTCAAAAATGCATCCTCCTCCCTGCCTTGTGTGTTTTCATTCCTGTTTCCCTCTCTTATGGGAGAAAGGAGGAGTCAGTTTGTTCCAAACTAACGCTGGATAACATCCGCCAATCAGCGGCTCATTCTCTCTGAGCTGGCCAAGCACAAAAAAGAGGTGTCTTGCATTAAGAAACACACTTCGATCCAAAACAACAATCTGAAGCAAAGATTTGGCAATGTGGCTTGTAGGCCTGTGGTTACAAAGGGACATCCAACTCTGATATACAAGCACATCTGTGGGAGTGGACAGTGGGAGGTGTCCATTCAGTAACAGGAGAAGGAAATTATTTCTTCCTCAAACACAAATATTGTGTCTCCAGTTTGCATTTTTGGTAGCAGAGTTGAGATTTACAACACCACAAACACTCCTTCAACGTCAGAACCTGAAGTTGTTTATAACTCCTCTAAGTTAATGCTTAAAAAGGCATAACAGCAAAATAGATCAGCTAATAACTCTCCTGCAGATGTGTCCCAATTGTACATTTACATATGCAAAACAAAGTTGCATTTAGGCTGTGACATACTCATAGTGTCCCCTAGATACTGTTTGCCCTTAGTTGAATTTAAATCCACATCACATCTTTGCTATAAATATCCACCAGGGTTGCTACAGTTTTACAATTAGTTCACAATCAGTTTTATTTTTGCTTTAATTACTGAAGTTTCCCTTTCACTTTTCAAAGGACATTTGCTATTTTTAGGTTAGTTTTGACTTTATAAATGTTCAGCTTTAGTTTCAGTTTAAATTTGGATTAAGTATTGGACATGTACAGCAGTCATCAGTGGCAAATGAGTGAGAGTTCTTTCGAACGTTTCATTTTCTTGTCCTTGTTGTATTCGTTTCATTCAGCTTGAGACTTGACATCCACAGCACAGTGACATAAGCAGACACATGTGGGGGAACAGCTGTGCCAAGCAGCTTATGAAACCTGCAGGATGAGCGCTCGCAGAAGAGCAGAGGCAGACCAGCGGCAGGCCAGGGACACCGGGAGAAGACAGGAGAGCAGGGAAATGTAAAAAAGCTGAGCAAAACACTGAAAGCAAAGGCCATTCACTGGAAAGAATGACGGACGGAGAGAACCTTGTTAAATGCTGAGGAAGGGCTGCAAGAACTGCTCTCGTTTCTTCAAGGGCCTGTTTGCACCTTAACGTCACCTGGTGGTCAAAGGCAAGTATAACATCTATTAAAAAAAAAGATAAGTTGACAGTTGACAAAAAGATGCAGCACTTTCTTTTATTATACAAATCTAAAACATTGACAATTTTGTCTTTCTCTTGGAAACTGTATCTTAATACATCTCTTTTAATTAAAGGAACAGATTCTTGTCTCTAATTTCCTCTCTTTGCCAAAATTCACCCCAACAGCTTGATTTTTAATACATTTGCCAGGTAAATTAAAGTTAGTAAATACATTTACAATCTGGATATTTTACTTTTTATGTTAGTTCGGTTTGATATTATACATACATACATTTGCATTACAATTCAACACAACAACATATGTAATAAAGTAAAATACATAATAACTAATTAAACAGCATGTATAGTGTCATTATGTTGTGCTGAAAGGTAACACAGTTGTGTGTTGAAAATAACATGCTAACAACTACCACTAAAACCATGGCCAGAATACACAAACTGTTCTGAAAGTAAACGAAATATATAGAGCGACTCTAAACATGCTATAATATTAATCCCTGCATGGACAGCAACTATAACAGAAATGACCACAAATGAAATTAAATAAAATGAACACGTTTGTTTTTTTTGAAGAAATGCATCCTTTTCTATGATGCAATTGATGCAATCTTTGGGCTAAAATGATGTAAGCAAATATGTCTTTATGTCACTTTTCAAAACAAAAGTTAAAGCGTGCTTCACAATAACAGCATTTAGCATGAAATATCAAACAGACAGGCACAAGAGCAAGAAAACAGGATTAAACCAGAAATAACGTAAAACAAAAGAGTAAAAACATCTGTTTAGAAAAGCAAGAGAATATGCTTTTTTTAAAAATTATTATTGTGACTTGAGCTCCCTTCATTTTAAGCCAAGCTCAAAACATCCAGTAGAGTGGGGTTAGCCGACTTGAGAGACTCTAAATTACTATAAGGGCAGAACTACTAGAATATAATGAACAACAGTAATCCAGGCATGAAGGCACAAAAACATGGATTCATTTCCCAGCACTTTCAAGTGATAAAACATGTCTGATCTTTGAAACATGTCTTAATTGGCCCAAAAAGCCAATTAAGAAATGTTTAAAGAATTAAAAAAGCTTCGTAATGTTATAATATATCTTTCTAGTGTGAAGTCAACAACAGTAGGACAACAAAGTCATTGACAAAAGAATTAACACAGGTTTTGTTGCATGAATGTTTTTATTTCCATTAGTGTCATTAATTACATTTCTTTTGTTCCAGACTCTAAACATAGCTTTGTATTACCATTATTTTTAAAGGCACCTGCAGTTTACAGATTACAGTTTAATCTCTGACAAAGCACATAACTTGAGTATGAACTGATGTATGGGGAGTGACAGAAATAATAAATAATGAAAAAGAAGTGGTGGGGATGAAATTCAGTCTTCAGTAAGCAGAAAACAGAAGAGTGACAGAGTGGAGTGATGGGTACACACACACACACACACACACACACACACACACACACACACACACACACTCAAGCACACTTTGTAGTTGATCAATCTAATTAAATGTAATTACATGTACATATATACTTTCGATGCAAAACATGATGTATATATTTTGAGACGTTAATCAAGCCCAAAAATCTTACTCAAAAACCGAATATTTACACATAAAACTGGTAAGATGTGGATGTGATATCCTGGAGGAGGGACCAATATGTTTTATTTCAACTATCTGTATGAGATAATGTCACTGGAAACACACAACCTCCTGAAACACAACACTTCCTGAGCTCTGTGCTGTTTGTAAAATCTCTACCTACATTTCCTGCTCTCAAAACACTACAAAAATATAAGATCAATAGAAGATGAATACTGCAAAGAAAGTATTGTATATTCAGTATATGACTAATGAAGAATAAGGTGTCATCGGTATACAGTATGAGAAAAGAAATGTACAGCAAATAATCAAAAACTTTTCAGAAAAAAATAGTTGTTTGAGGCTTTCTTTTCTTTAGTGGATCTGATTCTCTCATCGTACACTTTCAACTTCACCTTACAGTAAGTACTTCATTTAACATTCAACAACCAGATAACTGTCACAGGTCAGAGTGACGGCGAAGACACCTAAAGAGGAACAAGAGGAGTCTGATTTACATTAACACTCTTCTTAGTTTCAACATACAAAACAAGTCTAAAGAGTTTAAAAAAAATCTCATGATTTCAATATATGACAGTCTTTATATTCAGCTTACATATGGAATGCTTAAAATCAAAAATAGCTTTGAAGACTTAAAAACAAACCCCATTTTAAATCAATGTAACCTAACCAGTGGAGCATTTTATTAATTTCCCCCACCCCAGCACCAACCAGTTTTTATAAAATTCTTAATTGCAGACTTGGAAACTGGAAACATCCCAGCTTGAGATGACCTCACCCCTGCCTGTCAGCCAATATGGATGGGTTAAAGACCAATACTACCGAAATAACGTCCTGCCTGTGGTCTACAAACTGTGTACTGTGTAGTTTTGCGGTCAGTGCTGTGCCAGTCCAGTGAATATTTACAAGCACTAACATATGACACATGATGACATGACTCTGAGCTAAATTCAATCAAACCTGTGCAAGTTGTCGCAACAAGTTTTTCATTTTAAACAGTTTTTTAGTATTAAACCATCTTCTTTCCACACAAAAGTCAAACTACTGAAATGTTATTGTGTGATGACATTAAAGAACTAGTTTGACATTTTGAGAAGCTTATTCGCTCTCTTACAGAGTTAGATGAGAAGATCGATACCACTAATGGTCTCAATCTTCTCATCTAACCCTTGGTAAAAAAGGGGAAATAGTATATTTTCCAAAATGTTGTACTATTCCTTTAAATGGTACCTTAGAAACATTGAAAAATAAAGAGAAAACACAAAGAGGCAGTTTTTCATCTTCTCGATAATACAGCATATATTTACCTCATCATCTATGTACAAGGCAGATCAACTTTCCGAATGAACCAAAAACTAAAATCAGACTATCACAAAGACTTTAAATTACCTATCCACTCAAATGACTAATATTAGCCTATGATATCGTATGGAATAAAATGACAGAGCACACCCAAAATACTTTTTGCAAACACTTGGCATGTTTATGTCTTCATTTGTGCCCTTTGACAAAGAGGAATGATAAAACTAAAATAAATAGACATGGCATGAGCCTCCTTTGATAAGAAACTGCCTCTTTCTTTGCCAATAAGTATTCAGTGTTTCATTGCCTGAGAATTTGTCCACAGTTATGTTAAGATAAGTAAATAACCAATGGTGTCAAAAAACAGTTTTTCATTTAAACTGGTGTGGCAAGAGGTCTTTAATACTGAGAGGAATGATTTGAGGAGGCTTCCAAACACTTGAGGATCCACCTCCCTCTGTGTCCTATCTCAAAGTGTCTCAGACCCAGTACTGGTTCTTTTTCAAGGCTGGGTTCGTTGTCCGACAGTGCTGCAACAACTCCGGGTCTGCGTCTTTGGAGTCCATGTTGGACATGGGGATGTTGTTGGCTGGGTCAGTTTTGCGAAAGGTTTCTGTGCCGGCCACCTCTCCGTTTTTGGGCTTGGATGCTGCAGTCTGGACGTCGTGCTTGCCTGTCTTGTTTTTACGGATCAGGTAGTAGGCCAAGATGGCTGCCAGCAGCAAGAGGAGGAGGATTACCAGGATCGGGATGAGAATAGACCAGAAGTTGCTGCGTCGGGAAACATGTGGTTTCCCGTGGGAGTTAGAGCCAGAAGATGTGGTAGTGGGGGCATCTCCGTGGGGTCTGCCCCTCCAGCGGGGGCTAGCTGGAGTGGAGAGGGGGGACCCAGCTAAATGAGGGAGGTCATTACTGTCCTTTGATGGGGTTTCTGAGGGAATCCTCAATAGAGTGGCAGGGTAGACCCCAGAGGCATTGTAGGGGCCCGTCTGGAAGGAAAGCACACATTCTGCAGGAGGAACCCCATGGGCTTTGAGCAGGAAGCGGGCCTCATCCTGAGTTACACTACCTCGTGATGCAGAAGAGCTTTTTGGGATTTCCATTGCTACACGGCCCTCATCCAGGTCCTTCTGGCTGAATGTGTCCACTCGCTGGCCTGCACCAGGACCTCCAGAGCTCACAAAACGAGCCCCCCTTGGTTGTTGGATGACAGAGAACATGGGGTAGGTTCTGGTCTTGTTTGCCAGGGGAGTTGCATCCAGAAGCTTCCTATCCAGTTGGACAAGAGCACCTCGGGGTAAAAGAGGATCCTGAGCGATGTTGGCCAGAGGCTGAACTGTGATGTTGAGGACAGAGGAGACATTAGCAGCCCGGCTGCGGGCTACAAATGCAACACTGTCTCGAGGTGAAGTGGACTTGACAAAGCGGACACTGACTCTGCCTTCTTTGATCTGCTTCTGGGTGAAGGCAGACGTAGGCTGCCGGTCTACCATGACAGCTGCATACTTAGGAACACTTGTAATCTTGTAAAGGATGTCCTCCTCTACAGGGCCCCCAGTAGTGGCCTTCAACATCTCCTCAGTAACCAGGGTCTCATCATCGCCTTGCTTCACCTTGATCTCAGGGGCTTTGTCAAGTAACAGGGTGCGAGCTAGGATGCCAATGTGGAGCGTGTGTGGCTCTGTTTGGTGTTCTCCATCTGACACGATGAATTCCACAAAGCCATCGGCAAGGCTGCCATCGCTGTAGAAGCCAACCTGCCCGTGATTGATCATCTCTTGTGTGAACTCAGAGATGGGGTCCATTGTGAGCGAGTCAACCAGTCGACCGTTGCTAGGGGCTTTGGTCACTTTGAAGTGCACCTCATCTGGCGGACTGTCCTCGTCTTGAGTGTTAAGATGCTTCTGGGTCAAAATGGTCATGGAGCCTTGAAGAACCTCCAAGAGCATGTCTATAGTGACTAGTTCAGGGGGGTCAGAGCCCCGCCGTTTGATTGAGATGTTAAAGATCTCCTCCAGGACCACGGATTCAGCAGGTGAGGCCACACCATGAGCCTCAGACTTTAGACGGGCCCTGAAAGAGAAACTGTCAAAGGGGGCCCCTGAGTCATCATGGAGATACTCCAGGTTTCCTTGAGTTACATCTTCCTGCATGAAGGATGGGGCATTACGGGGCAGGTCCTGACCACCCAGGGTGATATGACCGTGGTCAGGGAAACGCTTAATCTCAAAAACCACATCCACATCGCCTTGGTTAACTTCAGATAGGATAGCCAGAAGGTTGGAGGCGTCAAGAATTGAATCGTCAATGGCTTTCCTCTGGCCTTGCACAATCTCCAGACCTTAGCAGAAAAAATAGAAACAAACAGAAGTTTTAAATGTTATCAAATTCAGTTTTCAAAGATACTTTCTATCTAGTTTTGACTGTCCCCTGTCAATATTTAATTATGCAGCACATTTAGTCTGTTGGCACATTAGGAGAGACAGATGGAGCAGGGGGCTTGTTGTTTTGGCAGCAAAAGAAGCAGGGGTGATGAATCCTTTTATGACTTTGGACTGTTCAGGCAATGAAGAATTACAGTACATAATATAAATGTTATTTGAAAACTTTATAAGAAACTAAAATGAAGAACAGGGTCATTTTTTATTTTACATTAATGTGAATTTGACCAGAATGGACATGCTTTACAATGGAATGATTTGCAGATATTTTAATAAGATTCAATAGTGACTCTCTGCTGGGTGAATCTGTAAAGAAAGTGATACTCCTCCCAAACTATACAGTATCTTTTAAGTATGAAACACTCAAAATAAGACGACTACAGCCTCCATTATCGATGATGATATACCATTATCCAACGACCTGTAAAGACGACAAAGGGAGTGTTTCATACTCAAAAGATTTTTGGGTGTGGGAGTATCTCTTTAAACGGTATTCAATATAATACAGTAATTCTCTAACTCCAGCTTTATAATTATGGCAACCTACAAACAATATTGTCTGATTTTTGTTTTATTAACCACCGTCTCATTATTTTGTTTCTGTTATTCAGTTTAACTGTTAACAGGCTGGTGCTGTAAACAAGCATGTGTGCTCAGCCAGTCTACTCTGTATGAATAAAGGGTTAAATAATTAAATACACATCATGTACATGTCTATTTAAATAAACCACGGCTGCAGATGGTGAAAAACAATATTTCCACATTGTAACTCTAGAGCTATTATTTTAGGCGGAGCCCTCTAATGGGGCTTTACAGGCTTAGCTACTCATCACTGCATTTCAACATCTGCGGGAATGTGTGTACAATCAGTGGTCATTTATTTGGACACTCATTTATTAGAGTGGTCATTTATTTGGACACTTATTTATTAGAGTGGTCATTTATTTGGACACTAATTTCAGTATATATGAAAACATTATGTTCCTCTCTCATTTAGTCACTTACCTTTGTTCTTCCACAGCTGTGAGGAGACATTGCTGTGAGCGGCGTAGTAAGAGATGGTGATAGGCAGGATGTGACGGACATCTGGGGCTGGTTGGGATGTCAGAGTAAGCTCTATGGAGTCCCTCGTCACCCAAAAAGGCTCCTCAGGTATCTGGTGCTCATAGAAGACCGCTCCTGACTCCAGCTGTGTATCAGAGGAAAAAAAATCAGAAGATGGTGGAGCTGTTCAAAACTCTTAATATCACAATTTGCAAATTTTACATACTGGAGTGGATAAAACAGTTATCAAAGGGACAAATAAAGACAGCCAAGTTTATTATGTCTTTTTCAAAAAAATACCTAATTGATGAGTATTTTGGCTAAACATGTACTATACCATCAACTATAGGATTTTATCTGTCAATGATCTTATCATTATGAGTTTGATATTTGACATCCAGCTTGCAGTCACTTGATATTGACTAAGTTTTTACTTGAGTAATTTTGAAGACAAAGACATTTTAGTTTGCAAAAACATTTTATTGCTCTCCTTCCCTCTGACATTTGTAAGCACCACAGTAAAATGGGAGCTCAAATGGCTGCAGCAGTGGTTTGGCTCAGCTGTACTGGGATCCGGGTTTGAGAACTGGAATGTGACGGCCTGCGTTTGCTCTCTGAGGTCACTGTGTCCTAAACTCAACTCTTCTCTCTCTTACACACACACACACACACACACACACAAGCAAGCAAGCAAGCAAGAGTATATTCATGCATGCACACACGAACACACACTGCTGAATAACTCAAATAGTATTTTCAGCTCAACGTAGTGTTAGATTTTCTGTCACCCTCTAAACAGAGCAGTTTGCAGGGAAAGAATTTGTTCTCATGCTCATCCAAGCACAGTCAGATGTCAGAGATGCAAATGAAGAAACAGTCTGGGCATACGGTGCATATAGCGGTACTACATGGTCAAGTTGTGTACCCCATAATAGAGAAAAAAAAAAACTAAAAATACCATCAGTAATGTTTGATGTACATATGTTTGGTTATGTAAACTGAGAAAAATAGAAGTGCTTCTTGGCTTTACAGAGAAGATCTTGGAAATCAAAGGCCACACCCTGATATAAAGAGCTTTGTCGAAACACGTAGGTGTCAGCCATTAAAACCAAAAGCCTGTTATTATACTCAGGACTCAGAGTGCCTGGGATTTTCTTTCTTTTCCTTTTTCTGAATACGTCTACATACTCTGAGGTTACTTTGACATCTGTACAATAAAAATAAAAATTGCTGTAATACATTCCCTGTGTCTTCATTTGTTAGGTATTGTTCTTTGCCTGTGCCCTCAGTGTATATTTATAATAATAAAGGTAAAAAAAAAAAAAGTGTCAGTGCACATTTGCAGTATGTTTCAGTACATTTCCATTAGCTATAGAAACAGGCAGGCTTTGTTTGTTATGTGATTTAGGTGAAATTGAAGAAGTCGTCCATTTCACATTTATTGCTCATTATATGATGATTTAAGGGCAACATTTGGGATAATCAGAAAAAACACGAGTTGTGAAGTTCTTTGTTTGCATTGTAATGTTATTTGTAAAAAATTATGTTCTTGTCTGACCAAGGTTTCACTGTTATAGTATGTTTGGTGTGTTAAGTCCATGTAGATTGGGCACTTGTTGACACAATAACATAACATAACATAACATACTAATTATAGTACACAATGTAAAACAGTAATACTTTATTTGAACAATCCACTGCTAATAATCAGTAATATAGCAGGTCCATCAGTAGTTTCAGGTGATTTTCTATATTTGTTGGGTTAGGATAAGTTCAAGGTCACAGTTACATTGTCTTTATAGATGGAGTGAATTCTCAAGTGTATTTTTTGTCAACTGATAGTATGAGCCTATTCAATAAAACATGGATAAAAATGTCCCTTTGTAAATATTTTAAATATTACCAGCTCAGTCCACTTTAAAGTTACAACAAGTCCTCATACCTAACAAACAAAATAAGTAGTTTGTCAGTGCCTCCCAAAACGACACATATGACTGCTCTAAAGATTAATATCAGTGTGTTTTGATCTGCCACCTCTGATTAAGGTGTTTGGTTAAGTCTAGGCAACTAAAAGTCCTTGGTTAAGGTTAGGAAATATCATGTTCATTGTTACAACAAAACCGATGTTGACTGTTGGTAGGAGACGGGATGCAAACTGAGGTCTTCAGTGTCAGACATGTTGTACCATAACAGATCAATTGTCAGGAAAACATAACATACAGTAGGTCTTTTAACACAACGTCCAATGCTGTTGTCTTTCTGGTGGGGACATTCTTTACAGTTATCAATTTCCTGTCACGTCAAGAAACACTAAGATATGTCAGTTTTAGTCTAGACTGAGACTGCACTGACTTCTCTGATATAAATAAAAGTCAATGCTGAGTAAAATATATGAAATAACAGTATAATTCTGAGCAGACCATTAAAAGTATTCAGACGAGTCAGGAGCTGCAACAGCAATTAGCTGCGTTTTTATGCATTAATGTCTTCTTATATGTCTGATGGTCTATGCAGCAGATGACTGGAGTGCCTTCAACAGCTATGACTGCTTAGTAACACAAACCTGCCTCAAAAATTGCATCAAAAGATGCCTTTTCTGTTTGCATTTTTTTATCCACAAGCTTTTTAAAAAAAAATCTTTTGCTTTAATGTATTTTACTTTTTACCGTTACTAACTAATAATTTATTATGATCATTAAAGGTTAATGTTGAACATTCATTTTAAGAACGGAGGAAGGGAAATGAGTTAAATGTCTCCTACAAGAAATACATCCCAGAAAACACACATTTAGCATCACACGAAGAAAAAGTAATTACCTGTGTTTGTGAGAAGCGGGTAATTTCCTCATACTGGTTCCTGTCATTGGCCAGGATGAGTCTTCCCAAACGAGGTGGGCGGATAAGTGAGTAGCTTATCTCATTTCCATCCTCATTGGTTACAGCCCCCAGATTGGCACTCGTGATGGGCTGCCTTGTTCCTGTGTGAACACACACACCAACACACACACACACACACACACACGCGCGCGCGCACACACACACACACACACACACACACACACATGGTTCTCTGAGTGCTGAGATGATACTGTGGAAAATGGCCTCTTGGAAGTGTAGCTGAGCTTGTGAAATTAAGCAGAGTCTGGAATTGCCTCAAATGTTAGCAGTTGCAGTAACTCATGCACATTACCGTGCAGAAGAGTTTCCTGATGGTGAGAGTTTCATTCCAAAATTTGATCCAAGCTTTGAAACTCATCTCCTGTGTCATGCATAAAAGTAAGGTTTATTATGAATAGAGCTGAGGTTATTGCCCGTGCTGACACTTGTGCTCATGAAATAGTTTCACTTCTCAAAAGTTTCATCTGGAGAAGTTGTGACAATTTTTAACCACTAAATATAAAACAACATTTTATTAGTATTTAAACAGACTTGAAACAAAACAACGTCTCTTTGGTGAACTGGAACATTTAAAATCAAGTTTTTACTGTAAAAGGGAACAGTAAGCTTAAGGCAAGACTGTGTAGCTTTTCTAAGATACAAAAACACAATCTTCCTCTTATGAATGAGAAGCAAAATTCATAAGCAATAAAATGCACCCTTAGTGAATTCAGTACACTCAGAGGTTTTGCAGCTACAAGTTTTCTTGGTCTGGTATGGCCAGTAGCTTGTAGCTTGCAGTGGCTAATCTTAGCATAGATACAGTGTAAATTACATTAATCTGTGAATTTTCTGGCTTTAGGACTTTTCTCTACTTGTGCTCCTGTTACACAACATTTTAGCACATTTCAGATAAACATAATGATGTGCTTGTAAATATCACTTCTGGCCACAGTGGCCACCGTTTAGGAAAAGTTATGTAGTCTTAAATTAAATTAGTAAAAGTAACTAAAATACAAAACTCTTTTACTCTGACACAAAATTAACACTACATCCAAGTCTGCAGAATTTTTTAGACATAATACAGAAAAACTATATGATACTACTACACTAAAAATATGTACCAAAAAGAAAATGTGTTTTTTAAAATATGTATTATTCAATTAACAACTTATAATAATATTGTGTACGTTTTACACATCAAAACACACATCCCAGACCAATGGCATTAAATGTAAGAAGGACGGAGGGACACTATATCATGGGGGGAAAGGAAAAATCCAAGGACTTTGAAAAGACGCAGGGACCATTCACTTCCTGAAAAAGTCTGACATAGATACAAAACAGAATAAATACAATGTTTAAAAAAAATGATCTATTATTATATAGCTGGAATGACTAGTTTGAACAAGTGACCACACACTTGTCATTGTGGTTATCCTTCCATCGCTGCCATCTTCACGGCTCAATATCTGAAGGATTCTGGTATCTTACCTGGAAATACCATGAGCTCCTCCTGCGTTACCATGGTGATGGCGAGAGGCCTGGCCGTGACAACAAATCGGTAGAGAGGAGATGTGTGTTCTCCGTCTGTCACGGTGAAACTGAAGCCACCCGACTCCTCACCTTGAGGAAGAGAAGAGTTTGGAGGTCACTCACTGGTCATTAAGTTAGTTAATTTATTTCTTTTTTTCTTTCCTCTTATATTTTAATTTATATTGTTCTGCTTATTATTATCTACTACTTATTATTTAGTATATTACTAATTGAAAAGAGCAGAATGTAATTTAAAACTTGCAATACCTTTGTAGCTTTGATGAAAATCACACTTCTATTTGACTTACTATAATAGTGACTTACTGGTTACTTTGCCAGGTATTGAGATATCTGCATAGATAGATTAATATACAAGATACTAATGCAAGAAAGAACATTTTAAAAAGTCAGATAGAGGCACTGTTATTTCCTGTGCTCTCAACCTAGTGGACTCACCCTCGTGAATGAAGATGACCTCCCCTTTGTTAATGTTAACCTGTGTGAAATTTAGTATGCCCTCCTCGGGCGACTCTTTCAATGCCACCATCCCATTGGTTGGCACCTCGACGTGGTAAACCAGCTTCTCTGCAGGGGTATCAGCGTCGTCAGTGTTCAGCATGCTGGAGGTGATATCAGCTTCCTCTCCAGCAAGAACCTGTGAAATATCAAAGACAGTGGGAGAGAGAGAGAGAGATGAAAAGACACCACATATTACTCATTCTGAGTTATGTTTGGAGGAATCTAATTCAAGCCAGGGGTCAGAAGTTTATTTGAAAATTTTTAGAGGCTGCTTAGTGTAAAAAAAGACAATATGATGCTGTATGTTAACATATGTCTAAAGTACCAAAGTAATTTCTTAGATAGATAGATAGACAAACAAAAAGAAACCAACCAAACTAGGAACAAACAGGAACAAAAGAAATAAACAAATCCTACAAACAGCCCTCTCTCTATGTAATAATTTAGAAGGTTAATTATTTCTCTGTGGCAGTCTAGACGCTCCTGTTATCAGAAGATGGAGCACGGCAGCACAGGCTGAATGACTCTCCCTGGGTGGAGAGGGCTTTAATGGACTTCTAATGGTTGGCTGGCTGAAAGGAACATTAATTGAAAGAAATGGGCCAGATCCCCAGAAAGAGATTCTTAAATAGCTGGAATCAGTTGGGAGAGTGAGCCGAGGGTGCCCTGCAGTAAGAGGTACCGAGGTATCGATCTCGAAAGCCATTCGCCCTCCGATACCTCTCTCCCTCCCTCCTTCTCAAGACTCGGGATGGAGAGTCTGAAGCCTCCGGCGGGAGGAAGAGGAGAGAGGGAGCCGCAGCTGTGGATATTAAAGCTTCAGGTGTCAATCACTGAGAGACAGTTATATTTAGAAGTTTGTTTAGGCTACAAGGCACGTACAAGCACATAATGTCATAATAATATCATTATCATGCATAACACATATGTCAAGAGGTATTTTCTAATGAAGTACTAGAAGTGCTGTAATTAATTTTTTTTTTTTTTGGAGAGCCCTAAGACAACCATAATGACTTTCATTGACCTTGGGTTGCAAGCAAAGAGAGAAATAACATAGACTCAAAACTTGCAGTAAAACTCAACCTGTCTAATAGCCGCATTGCATTCTGGTCTGCTGAGGATACTGTCTATTGAGATAAAGAAATATCTCTACCTCTTCTGTGAGGGATTTCTCTACAGATTAATGCTGGTGAAAGAATCAAGCTGCTATTTAAAAACCCTGATATTTATTGTTAATATCTAAATTGCAGAAAATGTTGCTGCTGTTATCGTTTCCAGGCTATAAACATTTTTCCATGGGAATTTGAAAATGCAACACTAAATAACACAAGCGAGCCAGAAAGGCATGGTACATTAACAGCAGCTGTTTTCAACTGCGATGAAGTGCTTTAGGGTGGACTTCTCTTTCCTGTAATAGCAGCCTAAATACTTACTTTAGTATTTAAGTGTATACCGTAGGCTATGTAATCTAAACATACATCTAGACACATACAGTTTAGTTGAAAACCATATAGCACCAAGACAGCAAGTGCCTAGTGACTCAAATCTAAAGCATTAATCAAAACAAGTCTCCAGCCACGCTAACGGCTCTGTGAGGCTGTAGTTTGGCACAGCGTTTCTCCGAGCTAAATGCTAATGTAATAAAAATACTAATGTGCAGATGTTTAGCATGTTTTAGCAGGTATGATGTTTACCATGTCCGCCAGTTTAGTGTGTTAGCATAGCAGTAATTCATCCTGAGGGTGGACATGAATGTGTGTACCAAATTTCACGGCAATCCAGCAAATATTTGATGAGATACGGAGGCGCTAGTGGAAAAGTCAGGGGATAGTTGTTGAGGTATTTCAGTCTTGACCAACCGGCATCCCTAGAGCCACACTGCTAATGTGGCTAAAAAAAAAAACACATGCTCCATGTCATTTTTACACTTGAAATGTTCTGGAGTCAAACAGACCAACTAAATTGCTGTCTCTTTCAGTCCTCTGTGTCATTTCTGGTATTTCAGACCCATCTAGACTGGTTCAATATAACAAATGTGTTGTGAAGTGTATAATTTTGTTGCTTTACAGTCCACTGCCCATAACATCCCATTCAGTTTGACACTCCATCAAAGCTATCACCATGACACACAGCATCAACAGTTCAAAGCCATAATCCATCATTACACACTTTTTTTTTTGCTGGTAGATTGCGTCTTTTTGCCTCCTAATGATAACTGGCGATGACTTCACAGACAAGTCTATACTCAATGTGTATTTAGCCCTGTTTCGCACTGAATATAGTCATTTAAACGCTTACTGGGCAGCCTTGGGTGCCAGGGTGTGGAGAGCAGAAGTGCTGATGTTTAGAAGTAAGCAGCTGGCTAAATTTGGGAGATTCCCTGGACCATCAGCTTGGAAGGGAGTGAGGCCTGCTGCTAGCTACAAGCCCTGAAGTGCCACACCAGTATCTAAAGAGTTCAACTGGAATTTGTGAAACATAGATTGATACCAGAAGTCAGTAGCTCTCATTGTGGTTCCACCAGATCTCTGCACACGAGATACCTGCAGACAGATTGTGATTGGGTCTGGTGACCATTTAGCCATGAGGGACTGCCCGAAGATTCACCTCTGGGGACAATAACATTTCATGTGTAAGATACCTCATGACAGAATGGAGGTAATCTGCCTTGATGAGCTTGGTGGGAGGCGTTTCACCTTCAGAGGAAGAATGTCACATCGTCTTACTGGAAATTATGGTTATGCATCACTTCTAGCCACTGATAGGTTGCAAGGATATTTCAGGTAGAATTGACAACTGCATCATACCAGCCTACTTCAACAAACAGGCTAGCATTTTATCCAAGCCTGCAGAGAACCTGTGATTTCAGGCCTGGGAGCATCTCTACCTCCTCTGGGCAGTTTACATCTCAGACCTGCAGACAGTAGAGCCTGATTGTTTGTTCAGGAGCACACCCCTGGTGGGGGAGTGGAGACTGAACCCAAAAAGTGTGAGCCAAATCTGAACTCTGTTAGGAAAGGTGGAAATGGATGTGTTTGCCTTAAGGCAGAACACCCACTATCCCCAATGCACCATGGAATAGACAGATGCTCTATGCTTTCCCTTCCCTCTGTTTTATCCCTCCCCCTATCGAGAGAGACATAACAGGCTGGTAGTCCTTCTGGTAGCTCTGGACATGATAAGCAGAGATGACTTGAGCTGATAATAGCACCACCCACCTGGCCAATTTCTCAGCATTAGAGTATGGAGCATTGTTGCAGGCAAGAACTAGTGTTACAAAACCTCACCATCATTCTTCCATTAATATTAATGGAGCTGATGCTGTCAAAGGTTTATTTTCAAGGAGGGTGGGAACAATCTCCTGACAAGCAGCAACAGAAAATATAGTCTTAATTTAGTCATCTCGCCCATGGTTGCATTTGTTTACACTAACTTTATCATAAGGAATCACCATTAAATGCTAACTGTAGCATTTTTGAAAGATTCACAAACTTAATGAAGTTCTCTATCAGGTTCCAGGAAGCCCCAATGCACCTTCGAAGTCCCAAATTCACCTTTGACCACATGCAGCATCCCTGATGGGTGTGGTTGGGTGTGGTCAGAGGTGTGCTTTGTAGCACCTGTAACCACTTCCAACTGTGATATATCATGTGGTCCTGGAGAGGAGATGTGACTTGACCCTACACCAATGAATTCCACTGAGCAGCTTTCTTTTTGACACAAATTATTATATTGGCTTGTGATGTCCATGATGAGGATCATAATAATCACCATGTATGCAACACTGATTACCTATTGTACTAAAAAGCAACTTTGTACACCAGACTTTCACTGGAAATATAAAATAATTCTCAAACAGAAAACAGAATCTACACTGTAAAACAGCCTTCTCAAATAATGAAAAGGGTGTCAATAGGGGCAATGAGGGCACATCACTAGGTTCAAGTTATTGTCAGCACTAGGTCTGATGGATATTTTTTTACAGTGCAAAACCCACTCCCTGACACTAGATGGCCACATCAGCCCACTCTACACCCCAGCGAGGCACCAGGCAATCTAGGGCAGGTAATCTGAAAATGGCCTTGCAAATTGATGGTTTATATAACAATCAATGCATTTAGCACCTTAGAGGATGGGCTGCAAATTTAATTTGATCAGACACAATGACTGATATTTCATTTGGAGGCAGTAATGAAGGAGCTGCCATAGGCAAGTGACTTAGTTTGCCAATGACTTAACAGGATACAACCGTCTCTTAAATGTTTGACACTCTGAGGGGCGCCAGACGCCTGAAGCTATATCCCAAACTGCCCGGGCAGCCGAAATCTTGGCTGGTTTACTGTAAGTACAAGGGACACCAGTGTGTTTCTAACTCCATGTTGGGAAGTAAAGGTGCACAAACTATAGGAAAACAACAACAGGAAAGATGAAGTCTATTGCTATGGAGAAGAGAAGACAGTGGTGGTGTTCCATTTTGATTTCATCTCCTCATCTGCAGCGATGGTGCTGTATATCTCTCTGAGACACAGATTAACTACCCAAATACCTTGTGTAATGTCTCTCGTGCTCTGTGTTTTGATGAGGGATCAAACAAAAATACTGCACTTCATCTATCACTCACTGGTCATGTGCACAAATAGCAAGGGGGATTAGGCTGGCATTCAAAGCAAAGATGTTTGGATAGTTATATAGTCCTGTAAAGATGTGAAAGACTCAGAAGAGAGAAGGCAATGGCAGAAATTCTGATACAAAGACCGTAGATAGATAGATAGATAGATAGATAGATAGATAGATAGATAGATAGATAGATAGATAGATAGATAGATAGATAGATAGATAGATAGATAGATAGATAGATAGATAGATAGATAGATAGATACGAATCTAGACTGTCTAAAAGTCAGACTGACACAGAGGGACGACTATTCAGAGATACAGAACAGTCAAGTAGAACCAGACTGAGACAGACAGAGCCGAGTGTAAAGCCTAATCGAAACCAACTGTATCATATAGACTGGGCCAAATGGGATCAATGGTGAGCTTGAGCAGAGCCTGATCACGGCCATGTTAGTCATCATGTCTGATCATCTGCTGCAGAGGTCACTACACACACTCACACACACTTCCTGCTTTAAATCAATTCAAGTGCCGCTGGGTCAGCCCCGGCTCTGTGTGGGGAGACATCCACATATTATTACGTTACATTCTGCAGCCGCAGCAGAGGAGGCACAGTGATTGGATGCCGCCCTCACTCTGCCAGAAAGCCGTGGTCTCGTCGACCATTTGGTTTTCCAAAAATACGGGTTGCCAGGGAGACGCGGAGCCGCAGGCAGAGCAGGGAGGGCTGAATGACACAGTTGGTTTCCAGTTCTGTGAGCTGATTACTGCTGGCTTTTTCCGACTGCCTGCCTGCCTGTATTCTTACAGTAGAATCTACTTCTTTGACCCCTCAAAACTTTTCTTTCATGACTGATATAAATGAAAGCGTGTTGCAAATACACTCTGAACCTACTGTAGATTCAATTAAACAGAGATGTGGTTGAACAAACAGTAATTGTTGTGATGAAATGATTAGTTAAAGAAGAAATATAAGTATACAATATTAGACACAGTCTAACAGTAGAAGGAGCTTAGGTATATGCACATCAAATGTAGGTGCAAGGCTATTGGAAATAAAGAATATGAAATAAAAGACTTCTTGTAAACGTAACTTTTGTAAATTTAGACACATTTTGGGGATATCTTCTTGTTGGTTGATAGCTGCATAGTCTCGCTGATAACATGCTTATATGTTAATAGATATAAAATATGTTTTTAATACTTTACATAATGTAAAATATTTCAATGTTTCTTTTCATGTAAGTCTATTTGGTTATAACAGAGATCTGTTTGATAAACTTGATATATTTGATGTATTTTTGTTTCTGTACTTCCACACTTTGGGATTGACAGATTGAGTATTTTGAAGAGTTTTCAGTGTACACTTGAATTGTCAGTTGTTTTGAGATGTTTATCACCCTGGGTGGGTTGGATGGTTAACCACACCTGTCACTGTAGAACCTATCAGGATTCATATCCAGTTTTAAACATTTTGATCTGACGAAGATTCTAGTGGGATTGAAACGTTGTCCATTTCAATAAATATGAGATGGGCAATTATTAAAAACCCATTTAATTATAATCTTTTAATAGAATCACATTGTGATAAATAATGCACCCATGTTAAGGTGACACAAAGTTCTGTAGTGTAAATAAGAAAATATTAATTAATGTCAATAACAGGCTGAAATATGTTGACAAATGAGACATATTTCATATTTTAAAATGTCATCATTTTATGAAAGTTGACTATTGCATATGTGGCAATAACAGATATCTCTGAGTTACAGGTTATATGAGTTATAATAATATGTTCCCTTATTGCCTGTTCCAGTGCAAACTGAGATATCAGCAAATTTGAGACTGCATTAAAATGCACACTGTACAGTGTACCTGAAATTCTGCTTGACACTGTATTGAGTGCATACGGTAGTGAATCACTGCCCTCTTATACTTATGTGGCATACATGATTCATTTGCCACATTTTGGTGCAGTCAAGCTGAGGATATGCTAATTCACTTCCATCTTATGGCTCTTTATAAAAACAAATATGCTGTGTAGGCCACTGCTGTTCCTGTGTAGCATGTGTCATCGTCTGTGAGGTCAGTATACTTCTGTGTCTAAGTAAAAAATTCTCTGCATTTATTGCACTTGCTGCATGAAGTGAATTTAATTCTCAGTTCACACAGGATTTATGACGATGGACTGTAACTGCAGCTGGAACTATCCAATATAGACGTGAGAAAGATCAGCAATGACTGGAGAGTTCATTCAGAGTTCAGAGATCATTAATTCTTAAAACTACGATTTTATATCAGCTTAAACCTTGAATGTAAGATATTCCTTACAACACAAGACCCTTTGAGTGTTTGAATCTCTTTGGACTTCTAAATTAGAAGTTAAACACTTCTAAATTCACACACTATTTTGTCAGAAAATCAAACTAAATCAAGATGAAGCAGAAAGAAGTACAGCTCAAAACACTAAGATTTTATAAAATTACCGCTTTTCAACATGCCAGAATCTCATCAACCATTATAACGCCATTTATCTGCCGTTCTTTCATATTTTGTGTGGCATCACACCAATCATGCAAAGTCTGGAGCAGGTGTGAATGTCTACTATCTGTCAATCACATGCTCAAGTTGGACTAGTTCTTATTTCCAGCATACTGAAGGAGAGAAATCAAATATTTCCACAAAAGTAACATGCAATAAACTAAATAAACCCTGGAACCGACATACACCTGTAGGGAAGCAAGTTATTTTCTTCATGCTCATTCCCTTGTTTTAAAAGGTCACAATAAAATGTTTGCTCTTTCCTCCTTCACACAAAGTGACAGCTTGAATTCTCATCAGTTGAAATGTACTAAAGGAAAAAAGTATCCAACAAACTGAAATTTTACATTTTATAGATATAAAAGATTTTCCTACGGCGACATTTCCATCTCGTTTACCATTGAGTTTGTTGGAGGAAAGCTCAAAGTAAAAGCAAATGCACTTTTTCAAAGAGCAAAACATTACCTCCAGTCCCGTGTTACGTGTCAGTTTTGGCGGCTCATCGTTGACTGGTATGACAGTCACTGAGATGGTGACAGGGAGGCTCCGGCGCTCAATCTCATAAGCCGAGGCAGAAAGTGTAAAACTGTCCTCTGTGCTCTCGGTGCTGTCATGCATGTAGTAGATGTGTCCAAGTTTTATCTGGAGAAGACAAAAAAGGATCCAGTTGTCACTCAGTTTTGAATCAGACCTGAATGCTAGGAAACATCATAAAATAGGCAGAGGCTGGGTGAGCCTAAAAGGTGGAATAACATTTTACAGTGTGACTGTGTCTCTTGACACTCATATCCTAAGAACACTGCTTTTGAGAAACCATGAAGCCATCATATGCTGGTTAAGTTGAACAAACTCCAATGAGAATTGAAAGTCAAATTCATGACATTGTTACCGTCTCAAATTCTTAATTTATTAATTTGATTCAAATATTTTGGTGCTCAGTGTGATTTTCTCAGATAGCTGTCCTTCCCCTGATAGGAACGGCAATAATTTTACTCATAATAGTCAGTTAACTAATCATTTGGGATACTACTCAGCCTGTGAAAACAGTTGTATAATGTCTTCCGTGGCTCTGGGGGACCTGATTATCTCAGCTTTGGCTTGGAGACTACAAATTTATAACAGAAAGCCTACATTACAAAGTGGAGTTTAAAACATGTGGGCATTTACGAGACAGGGATTATCTAACAAAAAGATGTTGGTTGCATTATGGGAAAGGTAGGATCTAGGGTTTGGACCTTTGACCCATACTAGAGACTAAAAGTTAGAATGTCTTGGCCTCTGCTGCTTCAAATAATCCAGTGTTTTATAAATTTGTCTCTTGTGAGTCCACCAACTTTATGCAACACAGTTAATCTCTAGAGTACCCATTTCTATACTTTTCTATCTCATCTCCATATACAGTACATGAGGATTATTCTTTTAAGCAATAGTTGCATGGGAAACTGCATAACTTTGCACAGGATCTTTTTACAAAGCACTTTCGAGTAGTTCAACATTCTGGAAACATATGCTTTTCGCTTTCTTGCTTAGAGTTAGATGAAAATTAGACAGACAGAGACAGTTAGCCTAGCTTAGCATAAAGACTCTTGTTACCCAGTTTTTTGTGTGGATTAAACAAACAGGTGTTATTGAGCTTTAGAGGTGCTGGTAGGTGGACTTTTGGACAGAGTCAGGCTAGCTGTTTCTCCCTGCTTCCAGTCTTTGTGCTAAGCTAAGCTAACTGTCTGCTGACTGTAGCCTCATATTTAACGGACATATATGATATGACAGTGATATTGATCTTCTCATCTTAGGCAATAAAGCGAATAAGTGTATGTCTATTGTTTGACAATTTGGGTTGTTTTTAGGAGATGAGAAAAAATAATAGTGTTCTGTTCTAACCTACAGAGACCTATATCTCTGTACAGTATACACTATAACTTTTGTGTAGTTTTGAGACAAAGGCTGTAATCAGGTCTTAAAGTATGGGAGGAACACGAGAACAAGGAGAATCTCCCTTGTGGGATGAAACCTTGAGGGAAACCAGATGCACAAAGGAATCAGTCATCCACTGTCAAGTGAGCTGATAGAAAACAGCACCTGCGGCTGGGCCAAGCCATCTCTGTTGAATTTCTGCATACAGAAGGGGAATTTCAGCAACCAGCATCTTGTGTTCTTGTTCCTCAGTCCTGTAGTCCTATTTGGATCAAATAATCTGCCCACCTAATCTTTTCCTCTGATACTTTTTGACTGATTCAGGGTCCTTCTCTGCGAAGAGGACGGTTGGAACTTTGTTTAGACAAATGCCAGCAAGCTGCTGTGATGAGAGGACCTGCTTCAGAGAGCAGGAAGTGCCAAATGGATCCCATATGACTGGCATCCTTCTGGAATAACAACCCCCATCATCATTACTGATTGGGGAAAGTCAGCGAGACAATCAGTCTGCTCGCTGGGACAATAAACAGTGGGCCCTCAGATTTACTTAGAGAAAGACTGATGCGGGCGTCATTATTTCATACTAGCTGTGTAATTTATTTTATTTTCATTTTTGATTGATGTAAAACCTCAGGTTCTGTGTGCCTACTGTATTTTGGAAAATTAGTAATATTACTAATTTGTAGCTACCAGTAGTGCTCACTTTGTTCCGAAAACATTTTTGTACTTTGTGAAAAATAAAGATGCCTGTGTGGACTTTAATAGGTTCCCACAGATGGAAGACCCAATTGAGACCTGATGGAGAGCTGAACCTGATCAAAGCAAAGGTGTATTAGAGCAAAGTGTTTTGAGTTTGAGTGTTTAGATTTCCTACATTTCCTCAAGTTGGATCCCACTCAACATCACATATGTTACTAAATTTGAACTTGTACATGACTTAATTGTTCAAAGCCTAAAAAGTAAATCATAGTCAGCATTGTGGTTAGCAAAATGCCATACACTGTGTGACACAGATTCTATGCTTACTGTATGTGACACATCTGGACCACATGGCACATAGAGTTACTTGACATTCTTGTGGTTGGTGTTCATGTAGATCTTCTGCAATGAGACACTCAGTTTTTCTCACTGCACATTCCTCATGTTACTGTACGCCTACATAACCTCAGTGAACCACCACAACTGATGTCTTTATCGCAAAATTACTACCACTACACACCAGTAAGTCCAGTGTCCATTCCCAGGGGACTTGCCCAGTAGAGCTTGAAACAGCATTGGACTTAGGGAAAAAAGTACACACACATCCGACTTTCATTTCGGAACAATTACGGTCTGGTTTAAATGCTGCGCCGGCTGAGGCTTGGACATTTATTCTTCAATGTGGTACTCATTTGGGAAAACTGACTTTGTTTCATTCTCTGAGTATAACAGTAAAAGAAAACAGAAAAGGAGTACACACTGTGCACACATAAAAAAAGTCTCCAAGAGATAATGAAAAGCTGTTTTTCTCTGTGACATTTCCATAGTGGCAGGTGATGATATCTACGTTTGTTTTTGCCTCCTCGCTACCAACGCAATCACTGCTATGCACTAGACCCATTCGAGTTGCCTATTGGGATCTTTGAGAGACAGTATGAGTGAGTCTGGCAGTAGCAAAGCGCGGGAGTTTTGTGTGCACTCACACATTATTATAGGAATATACCAGGCCAGTTTATTTTGGCTTCAGGCGGTCCAAAGGCATCGTCAGTTTTTCCACAATGGTTCAGCAAAGTAGAGAGGAGTAGAGGCAGACCAGGGCTAGATGTAGGAGCAATAAGATATGTGTCTAACTAGCTCCACTAAACTATGTGGTCCATTCAGAATGCATGAGGTTTTTCCACTGGTAGCTACTCATGCATTTTTTATATTTTCCTAAAGCTGGGGCCCCTGAACCACACAGAGGGAGTCCAGATAACTGTGCTGCAGTGGCTCCCGGATTCTCCCTCCCCTCTCTATCTGGTACAACACAACAAATCCAAAACAGCTCTGAGTAGTAACTGGGGAAAGTTCCATGGTGACGCTTTGCTGTGGTAATCCTCTTCAACAACCACTGTGATCTAGTCGTGAGAGGAAGATGTTATACTCCCTGGAGTTATTAAGACGGGATAAAATATGGATTATTGGGTTTTTTGGGGTCTTCTGGGAAATGTTTGGTCCCAGACTGACAACAACATAAGAAATTCAGGTGGTTTGTATGGACACTCTTCCTTGATTAATCAAATATGCTTAATCCTTAAAATGTTAGCTAGAGGATCCAATGTTTTGGTGGATTTGGCAATACATATAGTACACATATGCTAACCATTTGGTAAAACCAAATTTCTATATTTCTTTCATCATATCACTACATACCTCTTCCCATGTAAAGTAGGTAAGTTCGTCTCCATCCAGGTAGCGGATGTCCCCGTGCTGTGGTGGCTCTTCCACAACAAAGTCGATGTTTGCTGAGCTGTAGAAGGGATGTGAGATGTTAACAATCTCTGCGTTAATTGCCCTGCTGAGGCCTTCCTTCACTGTAAAGTTGAAGGTCTGGATGGGGATGAGCTGTGGCACAATGTTCACAGAGATGTGCAGGTCCTCCACTGTGGTAAAACCATTACTGACATCTACTGTGAAGGCGTCATTGCCCTGAAAGACATGGATGTTCAAATAAGTTATTAATATACTAAAAATAAACCTTGTTCCTTAGACTCATCACAGGCTGATGTTGTCTTTTGTCTGATTTTACTCTCATTGTGATTAAGAAAGGGAACAAGCTGCCACATCAGATCTACTACAACAGAATAAATTAAATGACAATGAACCTGGATGGATGCAGACACATAGAGAATGCGCCCCTGATCAATGTCCTCTTGAGTGAAGGAGTGAATGTAGTTGAGGACAGGCGAGGCTGTGCCGTCTGAGCTGTTTGTCAGCTTGACCACATGACCGAGACGAGGCGACCTTTTAATGGTGAACACCATTTCTGTAGGCAGAATATCAACTTGATCCACCTAAAAGGCAAAGGTACACACTGTTAATATATTATTTAACATTTTCATATATCATCACTTTTTTGTATGACGATAAACCTGCAGTAGTATATAGTTGTCTCAACAAGAAACCTGTACATAGTAATAGCATACTGTCCAATGCACAAATTCTAAATGTGTGCAAGCGAAAATGCAAACGAAAAAGCTGCATACTGCTGAATGATGCGCAGAGAAACCCTGTTCATCTAAATGTGTTTTGTGTGTGTTGTGAAATGACTAAGCTTTCTGACTAATTAAATATATCTCAAAATGCAGCATACGTACTAAAATTGCTTGACTTTTGAAGTGTGGTGAAAATAGACGTTGTTGTACCCCAATGCAGTACCCCATGGAAATAGAGGAACTACTCACAGCTGACAAAAATAGCAGATGGTTGCGAAACTGACAAGTGACAGTTGGTAAAACAAATCAAATAAACTAATAAAACTTTAAAAAACAGTTTTCATTTGAAACTGGCAGTAGTGTTCCAAAGTTCGAGTTATATTAGACATCTGGAATTGAATGCCTTTTATCATTTCCTTTCAGTACTGGAACAGTATTGTGAGTTAATGTCAGCATTAATTTGTTGTATACTAACTACCAAAATAGGAAAACAGGGCACTGCAACTTTAGCACAGTTTATACTTAATGGTACGATTAATTCATATAGTATCTAATTGGAACACTGTGACTGTATGGTGAACAAAAGCTTAAAAAAGACATTTGTGATATTTGGCAACATTTAAAGTCATGCTGCGGATTTACACACAAGCAGATTTATGGTCACCCTCCTTTGGAAACATTTAATAATGTCTCTAGAGCCTGAAGCATTGAAGTGTTTAGCAGTCATGCTTGCATTTGACAATATTTCAGAAGATCATACTACTTTCCATTTCATTGTAAGGACACACATAGGAAAAGCTCCCAGAGGCCGAGTCAATATTTTACCTCTTGTAAGGCCTTTCTGTCAAGGCTTTGTTCAATACATATTTCAGTAGTATGTGTACTGGGTGTCTAGGTTCTTCTCCAGTCAATACTGCAGATTTAAAATGTATGGTCTATGGTGAAACTAAGTTTAAAAGAAAGAACATTTTACTTTCAGAAATGTCCCTCATCATTTTAAAAGTAATATATATATATATATATATATATATATATATATATATATACATACAGAGAATGTGTTATGACTGGACCAAAAGTTTAAACCTCATTAATTGCATTCAAAATAAAGTGCAGGCAGGCTCATCTTATAAATTACAGTGGGCTTCAGGAAGCTCCTCAGGGGATACTTAGTGCTGTTTTCCACACTTAATAGACTGTAATTTAGTACATAAACTAAATTAAAAGCAGCAACTGTACGGTCATATTTAGCCCCGCTTTCATGTGGTTATAATGTAGATTAGAGACAGTTACAAAACACGGCAGTTTGCTTGAATGACTCATGTGAAAGATCTATTTCACAAAGAGAAAATAAACTAAATAAAGACAAAGACAATGTTCTGTCACACAATCAATGCCAAATTGTATGGATATTGAATGCTGTCTTGTTGAATAAAAACACATGTTTGCTTTTTGGATTACATGTCAGCAAAGCAAATTAATTTAAACAGTGGATGTGTTAACTGTAGCTGTAGATCACATTAAAAAATCAGTTTTGCTCAACATACTTAATTTCAGAGTCAGTAAACATTACCTTGAGATTATACTGGTTGATTATGGTGTGCTCTCCCTCATAGGAAATGATGATCTCGTTGGTTATCACCTCAGGCTCAGAGAGGTAACCTTGCTTGAATATTTTAATCCTGAATGAGCCGTCTTCAGAATGTCCTCTTGCTTGGACGGTGAAGCTGAAGGAGTCCTTGGACCTCAGGCTCTCATAATTATGTTCATATGACACAACACCTTTTTTCAGGTCCTCCTGGGTGAACACTGAAGCCTCAATCCCACTCACAATAATCCTGCCGTCGCTGGGTGGCGATGTGACCTGGAACTTGATCTCACTGTCATCTCTGATGTCCATGTTGGAATCAGCGCTCAACAGGGTGGTATTAAGGGTCTTGGTGATTCCATGGTCAATGACAATGATTGTGTTGTTTGCTATTCGCAGGTAGGGCTCACCTGCCTGGATCTGAAGCAGCGCGGTGGTCTTATGGAAGCCATCTGACACCTGCAATGAGAAGCGTTCCCGGTCTGCTCCGTGGTGAATGAAGAGGATTTTCTTATCTCGCAGGTCGGCTTGTGTGAAACGGTAAAGGGCCTGTGAGGGGTTAGATGTTGAGACGATATTGCCTGAGAGGATTCCCTCACGAGCGTAGACAATTTGGGTGTCATTGAAACCTGAGTCGTCATCCTTAAACTGGATGACATCATTTGTTAGCAGACGCTGACCATGGCGGACTACATTGAAGACTCTATCCACAACCCTCACAGGAGCATGCTCGTTCTTGGATTGGATAGAAATCCTGAAAACACCACTCACTGTTTCCTGATTGTCTGCTTCTTGATCAATTGCTGAAAAATGGAACTCATCACTGTTTGTCTTGGAGCCATCGTGCTTGTAAATAAGCCTATCAAGCTGGAGGTCTTCACTGCTGAATACTTTTATGGCTCCCTCAAATCTAGGCTGCCCGGGTGGGGAGTCCCTTATCAGTCGTCCATGCTTTGGCTCTTGTGTGATCTTGAACACAAAATCTGTAGAACCTGGAGACTGCATCCAAAGATAGTTTTTGTTCAGAGTAAGCTCACCACCCTGCAAGACAACCAGTCTTTCATTGGTCAAAACAGGAGCATCTGCATTTGCGAGGATGTTAATAGGGAAGGTGTATAGAGGGGAGTACTGTTCATCAGCAAGGACTCTGAACTGGAACTGGTCTAGACTATCCACAGCTCTTTGTACACGGACCCGGTAGCTAACAGAACTGTCCAAAATGTCCTTCTGTGTGAAGATGTCACCCTCAGCCAACTCTCTGTCTAACAACTGGAGACTACCGAGTGTTGGAGGCTTGACAAGGATGTATTTTACAGTTTGTGGAGCTGGGTTTTTCCCTTTTACTTCGGCTTGAAGTTCTGTGAGTCCGATTGTTTGCTCCTCACCGGCCTGCATCTCCAGTGGAACCAGGTTAGAAACTTTCACTTGTGCAGGAATGATCTTGACTAAGAAAGTGTTGTTCGAGAGGGAGAACTGCCCCAGGTGGACATCGAACTGAATCCGCTCAACCACAATATCTTCCTGGTCACTCGAGTCTGTACTGATATATCTAAGGCCGTCTTGATCCAGATTAGACTGATGGAAAGTTGTAACCTGCTTGTACATTCCATCACTTGTCATAATCTGTAGTTCTCCAAATATCAGAGGTTGTGTAATGTTATACATAATATCTCCATTACGAGGATGAGCGAGGACAGCCAGATTTTGAACACCAATAGATGCGTTGCTTCCTTGAGACAAGAGAAGGCCAGTGTTGGTGACAATAGTCATATGTGGCTGTGCCACAGATAACTTAAAAGTAGTTGAATGGCTTACTGACTGTCCATCAGATACCTCCAAAGTAATTCCAGCAGCATTACCTCCTCTGTGTACAAAATAGACATTTCCATCTTTCAGTTCCCTGCAAGTGAACTCTGAGATGCTTCTTCCTGGCTGCTGGCCGTTTTCTAAGTATCCAACTTCCATGGAAGGCTCTGAGGTTACAGTTACTACTAATTCATCACAACGGGTGTCAGAATCCATGATTTTGATAAGGCTGGGACTCAAACGAGTCCTGCCGTTTTCTGTGACGGTGATTTCTCCTCCACCAAGTTGTGGTATATCATTGACGGGAAGAATTTCAACTGGGAGGACGTACTCATGAGGTGTTTTAAAACATTCTGGAAGGTAGCGGCCACTGTGAACAACCACCTGTAGCTGGATTTGATCTGCATGCCTTTCATTTCCATCATGCATATACTTAATTTTCTTATTGACAACATCGAGAAGAGAGAACTTTTGTGTGCGTCTCGTGTTAATGTTCATGTCAACCAAGCCATACCAGGGATCACTCTGGAGAGTAAAGATTATCTCAGACTGACGGATTCCTGCCGCACTGAGGTCAAATGTAGGGCTTAGGTTGTTGATATCAACAAGACTTTCCCCACCTTCAGGCACAAGCAATGGGGTGACATCAAGGAGTTTTGTTACATTTTTGAATATCTCTGGCATGTCATCTGTTGGGTAGCAATGCTGTTCGTTGAAGTCCATATCAACATATCGGATGCGAACAGGTGGAGAAGTTGTAGTTGCGTCTGTGTCGTAGTAACTTGAGTAGTCATAGTCCTCTCCTTCACATTTAACATGAACATCTTTAGTCACTAATGCATCCTGCAGGCTTCTATCCTTCTGATTTACTTTGATTTCCCCCAAGCAACCAATGAAGGATTCAATTGTCATTTCCTCCTCTGCACGATTTAAGGACCCGCTCTCACGAAAGACATCCTTCATTTTCCCTTGGATGCCTCCTAAATATAAGTTTCCAACCAAGTCCAATTTTTGTGAGGAGTCAAGAGGGAGTGAGGAAGACTGGCTATCTACATTAATCACAAAGGAATCCTGACTGACCTGAACCTTAACTCTATGCCACTGATCATCATCCAGCTGCACCTGGGTATTCTCCAGTACCTCCAGGCCACTGCCGAGGTCCAGCACACCTTTGAGATAGCCTTTCACTACACCAATAGCAATGAAGTCTGACTCTCGGCCAGGGTGGAAAACAAGTAACGCATCCTCAATGGTGGTTTTCAGTAGGACCTCTAAGACTCTAGGAGCACCACTAGCCCCGCTCCAGGTGGGGAAGGACACAAAGGAATCAGGAGTGCTGAAACTAGTTGCCTCACCATCACCAGCCTCAAACTCACTGCTGCAGGATTCCTTCGTGTCGTGGCATTGTTTAAAGGCTGTGCTGAGAATATCAAACTGATGAGACTCAAATTTGACCTGAGTCATGCAGCCACGGAAAGGGGGAATGGCATTGCTAAGGTAGGGAGCATCCAGGTCTCCTGTTCCTCCGAGCCAAATGCCCAGGTCAATATTGAGCTGTTCCCCGTCATGATCCACAGGAACATATGTTGGGAAGAGCTCATCAATTGTCATGGTGAGTTTGCCATTTTGCAGTGTGAGGGAGATTTTGTGGTCCAGAAGGTTGTTCAGCTGTACTCCTTGGGATGAGGACAGTATCACCTCGCCAGCCCCAAAGTTCATCCGTGCCTATGGGAAAGCAAAATCATTTAATTTAATTTAAAACTTACAATACATTTCAGCTTTTGCAAATGTATATTGTGGCATATGGAGTATTTATTCGTGTGTATTTGATTGGTAGAGTCATTATATGACAAAATGGGCCGCAAGTGGATGGGATTCAGGACTAATGTTTAAAGGGAATGCCTTCCCTAAAATGCAGTGAACACCACAAGTTACAACAACTTTGTACAGTTGTGTCAATATTTATGAGCAAGAAATTCTCTCTTGAACTCAAAAATTCCAACCCAAATACTCTTATCTACAGTATGCCCTCATGACCATTTCTGGATCCTCTCACTTAACATTTATGGAGAGCTAATTCACTGACTCATACAACACTTGAGCTTCATTTTATTGTAATATTAACATAAGCAATGTATCTACAACCCCAGAAAAATCCTCAGGTATGCTCACAGTGTTGACTAAGTTACATTTTAAAATGAACTAGTTCCAAGATGTTTCACTGATAACATCAGAGATCTGCAATTTGCTTAAATAAAGTTAGATGACATCAATCTTACATATGCATGGCAGATAAGGCAATTTAATTTTTGTAAAGCCTTGAGTCTATTTGCTCAGTGCATCTCATATCACTAGGAGGAACAGAATGAAGACCACTAAGAAAGGTAATATTTCCTTTTATTACACATACCCTGAGATTTCACCTCATTGAAAATGCAGAGATATTGTCCTTTCTGGGGAAAAGCTATATGAATCTCTGCGATAGCACACCTGATGCTAATTCTGCTGGTTTTCGAAGGTGTCAAGCAATTAATTATAGATGTAAAATGGCATGGTTCTCATTCCAGTGAGAAAACTAGAGAAGCCAACAGGAAAATCAAATCAATTTAGGTTGTTTTCAGAGTGGCACCTATGAAATGCGTCATATACATGTCTTGAAGCTAAATGGCTCTCAAGACTACATTTAAAGTAACACTCTTCACAACCTATTGTACAGCTTTGTAATGCATTCAAAATTTGTGGGGTATTTTCCTGCATAGGTGTCTTTGGATTATAGTAGAGAATGAATCAATAGGTTGTTATCCAACATTGGTGTCTTTTTTGTATAAAGCATTTTCACCAAAACAACCCAGAACAAGATGATATACACCTAGTGCATTGGTAAGTGAGAACATAATAATGGAGATGGTTTGCTTTGACATTGAATTTACATACATATTTAGCACTCTAGTTAATTTTTAAAATGATTCCCCTTATACTTGCTTCTCCCGTTGGATGAAAATAAGTAGCAACATTGACTCACTGTTTTATAAATGAAAACTAAATCTGCTTTCAGGCCTTTTTTTTCAAGTTATGCAGGTTTTGGTTTTGGAAGGAGTTGTTATCTTGTCTGTCTAATTTTCAAGTCCTGCTCTGTCTTTTACTTACCATCACTAGTTAAATTGCTAAAACTGTGGCATAGCAAACCTCTCCTGTATCAAGTGAGCTAGACTCAAAGTGATGCAACCATGTTCATACAGCATAAAGTTTACAGATTTTTTATTTTTGGGACTGAAAATTCAGCCTTGGTGCCATAGTTTGTTAAAAATTCACCTGTATTTTCCCATTTTGGAGTTCAAGGAACAGGTAGTCCTCCCTTCCCGCAGCCAGTAACAGCAGCCCACTTCGCCGACTCGTCTTGATCTGTAGTGACAGGTGGAAGGTGGAGACATCTTGGAAGGCTTGTAAACTGCAGAAGCTATCCCCAAAGTAGGATTCTGTGAAGAGTGAATATAGGACATAGCATATAAAGATAAGAAGTAGGCATCAAGTTAGCCTAGAAGTCAAAGGCATACCACATAACTGTAAGAATCAGTGGTTTTCACTGTATGTCACCCAACAGAAACACATATTATCTTGGAGTGTGCATTTTTAAAGAAAGACAAAAATGTCTGTCTTTTTTTGCCATTTAGACAGGAAAAGCAACAAATTCTAGTAGCGAAAAATAAAATAGCCTGATTTCACAATTTGCATACAATGCTATAAACTCATCCTACAACTGCTGGATGGCAACTCTGTGAATTCTAATGTGGAAGTTTGGAGACCCCAATTAGATGAGCATTTTTCTGAGTCTCACGTTACAGTGCAACTTGCTCTGGACTGATTTCCATATTATCAGGTGTCCTCCAGCTGCTCCTGGCTGAAGAGGAGCTCCTCTGGCCTCAAAGAAATTCTCTCACTGAGACATCAGTCATTACCCCTACGGAGGTTTTCCGGGCATATAGAGTCTTGGGGTGCAGGATTTCCCAGGCTTGAGCTGTCTCATTTCCAATGATATGCAAATTCAGCCACCTGCCTCGGACTGTGCTCTCCGGTGCCCTCGACAAAATGTAAACCATGAAGGAAGTCAATTATTTCCCAGTGCACATGCTCTGAAATTAAACTGGACCACCTCCAAGACCCCGTTTCCTTAGCATGGGTTTTCCATGGCCTTAGCCAAGAGACATAGAAAGGGGGCTGTCCATTAGCCACCCACTCACCCTCACATGGGTGATAGTTCAAGACACTGTAACTCATTGGAACACAGCGAAGAAGGCAGTCTTCTGATCACACAATGCTAATGCGTTGGAATATTTTGAATATTGAAGCAGGGAGAGGCATTGCTGTGTCAAAGTTAGAACATTCCTATGAGATCATGAGGACCAAAATATTCCCTCAAAGTCAACAGTAGCATCCAGTAGACTAGCAGGACGGTGGGCTTGATGCCACGAGGCAAAACTCTCACAGTAACTTCTCAGACACGGCTGAGTCAGAAAATAGGAGATGAGGAAATAAAACATTCACATTCATAGCTATAAATGGAAAAAGTATTTTCTCAAGACTCGAAGGTGTCCATGTGAGAAATGTGTGTGTGTGTATGTGTGCCTTTAAAGGGCAGCTTGTGTCTGTGATGCATCTACATTAATGCCATGCTGCCAACTTCAAAACACCGAAGGGTACATTTGTCCTTTGGTTTCTCGTCCTATAAATGAACCCCTCCTCCCAGATCTGCAACAAACACTGGAAATGTGAACAAACACAATCATTTTGATGTCAGCAAGGACGCAAACACAGCTTTTATCGTCGTGCCCGTGCTTTTGTGATTTCACTAAGAGGCATTTGCTTTTGTTTCCAAGGCTGCTCTGTCATGAACAGTCAGTGATGAACGGTCTCAGCACAGGGCCAAATACACAGAGACATTCAATTATACACTACTGCATAGCACCGGTCTCCTGCAGACAAAGAAACGCCATGTTGGTGGCTCTCAGACTTAAATATCACAGGAAACAGTTATTGACATTATCACACGTTGAACTTTCCATATTGTGTGAATACTAACAAATAGACTGAAAGAAATTAGAGAAAACTAGCAAAACTAAAGCAATGAGATCCTTCCTGCTAATTCAAAACGGGAATGGAGCTGAACATTTAAATATGATTTGTATTACTGAGTTGGATGAAATTATCACAGTCAGACATCATTCATTTTCGAAATGTCACTTTTCAGAGGCTATTGTCGTTAGCTGTTACTGACTGTGCCAGAGGCTACTATGGTACAGTTCAAAGAGTTTCTGGTAAGGCTAAGGTATTCTAAGTGAAAGACTAGGGCTAATTGCACAGGAGCCTTCAGGCTGAAACTGAAAAATGGGGAACAGAATCTTTTCTTACAGGCAATTGCATTAACAAAGAAAATCGCAATGAGCTCCATGGTTCTTAAACCCGAGCTTTTGTTGGATTGTTCACTGAGCATGGGGATAAAAAGCTGAAGGAGAGAGCGATGCCAGGACAATTCTGCCTGGGGATTTTCTGGTTCAAATTCAGCTTGCTGCTGTTGCCTTCAGGAAAAGGAACACATTTTCTAATGATACACACAATAGCTTGACTCTCTGCAGTGTACCTGGACCTGGAATTCATTAGTTCCCAAGCTAAGCTGTGTAAAGCTCTGTATAGAATAGGCTTCTTGTAAGAAAAGCACATTTTCAGTATGCTATCTGTATAAATGCCCTGCTCTGTGACACTTCTTTTGTCTCTGCGCCCTTGCTTAAACCGTTCCTGTGTTCACACTGTCTAACAGGTAAAGGGACTCATACCTACAGGATGAAAGAAAAACATAATCATGAAGGGCTCTGCTGCCACACTTGGTGTCAGTCTGTGTGTGGAGGTCTAACCACCTAAGAGGACAGTCTCTGATCCCCTCTAGCTACCACACCCCTCCTCACACTACTTTATTGTCTGTCAAGCAGAATCCTGGTCTCAGGCCAATGCAGATGGCTATAATTTGATGACTGACTACGCTTGTATTTATAATGCTTTGAGGAAACTGAGTCTTCCTCTCTTTCACAGGCGATCGAATGAATTACCCTGTTGTCTTTCTTTCCCTTTCCTCCTCCTCCTCCTCTTCTCCATCCTCTTTTGGTCTCAATCTAACGACACATGTCCGGAAAAGCTACGGGGAAGAGAGACACGATGACCACAAGTGCAGGAAGATTGGAGACATTCAGACGACTTTGTGTCCTGTGACTTGTTTGTGCCGATGAGTCAGAGTCATTTCAGTCACATTTTAGTGTGAAGATGCACCGGACAGACAAGAATTGAACCTTTGGGATACTGAATTTTGCTGCCCTGATTGTATTGGTCACCAAAAAACAAAAAATACTTAACTCACACGCACAATATCCTGAAACCTAAATTCTTGAAAAGGTGTCTAATCTATATTGGTTTGACTAATGTTAGTGTTAACTGAAACAGAGTAACACACAACAGTATTATTTTATAAACATAACGGCCCACATTTCTTTCAGATAATATGATTTGCTTTTCTAAAATGTTATGCAGAAGTAAGGATACCCAGTGTGTGTTCCTCTACAACAATTTTGCCATGGTAACACTGGAATCCAAACAAACCAACTACATCCGTAACCCATGGTTAAACCACGGTTAGCTTGACTATAAATAGTGGTTATGTTGGTCATTTGTCTCCTTTGCTGGGCTGTGCCTACTACAACAGGGCATAATGGCTTCTGGATATAATTACATGAAGGATAGGGTGTTGCTAACCATAGATAGAACTGCAGAGCTTTTAAGGGTGTAATGGCATTTACCATATGGCAACACGGTCATTACCATGATGAGCAATTACAATTCTCACAAGGGTCAATAGCACTTGTGCTTGTGATAAACATTAGTTTTCCTGTTATGTCTGCAGATAGCAACCCAGTGGACTATCAGAACATGGATGGATGATAATATATAGGAGTAGTTGTACATCAGAAATCTACTAGTGCTCGATCAATTAGGCGATTGTCTGATAACTGATTAATTGTCATTTATCAAGCAAAAATGCCAAACATTTGCTAGTTTCAGCTTCTCAAATGTGATCATTTGCTGCTTTTCTCTATTAAATATAATTGTGAATGGAATACCTTTAAATTTAAGTTGGCCAAAACAAGCAATTTGATAATCATAACAATTGATTAATAAAAAATATAATTCACAGATTAATCAATAATGAAAGTAATCATTATCTGCAGATCTTTAATCTACAATAATAGATATATCTTTTGTGTTACAAATCGTGCACTACACATTCAGTTCATTGTAGTTTGTCAGTGATGGGACTTTCTGCTGATATACCAGAGCCAGAGAGTCTCCCAGAAATGATATCTACAGTATACACTAATAATTTGCAAGCTCAAATATGTCTTGAGAGAAGTGCAAAGCCACCTGAATTACATTTTTTGACAACATAATGAATGTTTCTACTGAACGTATTCGCAAAACGTTTACAGGCGACGTATTTCTTTTGTTTCCCCAACATCCATTCTTGCAATGCGAAATCCTCTTGAAGCAATGGGAGTGTGATAAATGTCTTTTATGGTTATGTTTAGTCACTCAAAGCACTTTGTTATCTCATGCAAAGCTCGTGGTCTTGGTTCAGTTTTGGAAAAGTCAATAGTGACTTGAATTACGAGACAGGACACGTTGACTGCATTAACATTTGACCAAAAACCACCATCTTTCCTCAAAAGTACTTTGGTAGCCTGAACCTAACCACACGCCGGGCTGCGGTTTGTACACCCACCATCCACCCCGACCACCTCCCTCTGACTTGCGTGCTTTGGAAAAACCTACAACAATAAGATTGAATATAATCCATGCAGCAATTATGTGATTCCCAAAAAAATGAATAGTATACATCTTGGTACCAGAGTTGCCAGAGCATCCTAGTGGTTGGTGGCTACCATACTGTAGGTTAACATGTCAATCAAACATTAATTGATAATTATTGGAAAACCATGTACGTTTGCCACTTCAGTTTTTTTTTAGGAATCAGCTGTGTGTTGATGAATATAAATTATAATGTACCTACTATGAACACTAGATAACCAGAAAGCCTATTTTTCAACAGATGATATTCCCACACTAATCACAGCACACTAGCTGCTCTTAAAAGGAAGTGGTCATGTTGGTGCAACATGTTTACAGACCTGACTCTGAATACAGCAGTCTGTTTAGGAAAATACTGCTAACTCCAGCACAGTTAAACATCAGAGAGCAGAGCCACAACTCTACATACCTTGACAGCGCCGCTTTATAAGGACCCCCTCTTTCCCCACTGACTTTTCAGAAGTCACCAGGGACACATTTTTACAGGTTTTATAGAGCCATTTCTCAGACCAGGCTATGTCAGTGTGAAAGCAAACACATCATCATTTTAGTCCCCTTTCAAATCCCCACCTACCTCTGCATCCCTCTGAGACACTCCAATGTTAGCCAGAGTGAAGAGGTACAATAACATTAAAAAACAGGCTTGTGGAGCCTCAGCGGGTGGCCTCCTCCCTGGTAATAATTAAAACTTTTCAGGCTCTCTCTCTGTAAAACTCACAACAGACAAGGGGTGGCGGCAGCAAGGAAAAATTATGACCTTTCCCTGTGAAAGGAGAATGGCAGTGTAATGTAATTTCAGCTTAGGAAAATGGACCTGTGAGAAAAGGGAGGGAAAGCGTGGAAAGGATTTGAAAGACTCTGTGTTGTCTGGGTTTGTGCTGTTAATGCGAGAAGGGGTCTGAAAGGCTGGGTTTCTATACAAAATGAATAGGAAAAGCCCATGTTCTTTGGAGGGATACAGAAAAAAGGAAGGGCCTTTTTCTCTATGACTTGTTTTGTTGAGGTCTAACTGACTTTGTAAAAAAATAAAAAACATGTGCTTGCATCTGCTGCCATTTTCTTCCTTCATCAGTGGGTCGAGATGAGATTGAAAACAGGAAACCAGGAGGGATCACAGAGGTGGAAGGTTATAGAGGAGTAGCTTAAAACCACACAACATCCAATTAAATCAACGGAAATCATTGTTTTATACTTCAGAAACTCGCCATGGACTCTCCTTTGCGGTCTGTACACTCTCTTGCACAGCTGCCAGTGAAAACATTTCCATCAAATGTTGGCTGCATTTCAGCTTCATGTTAACTCTGCTGTACTGTATTCAAAGGGAACAAAGAAATATTATGCTAGTTCAGAAGTAACACAATGGGACATTCTCAAATTTTCACTCCGGGCCTCAGCTACAAGTTAAACATCTTTCCTCAAACTCAATATTCCTGGTCGAATAAGGCGCGTGACGAATTCACGGTTTGTTGGCTCATCACACTCAACTAAAAGACTTGTTGGTCATAATGACTTTGGACTGATGATCTCACTCACCTAACAACATCGTAAGACAAACACAGCCGTGAACAGAAGCATTGTGGTGACTCAGGGCTCTGCTGTAGTTTATGACCGGCTAATACAAAGCATGCCTCTGTCAGCCCAGCCGAGGTACGGAAGCCATCAACCGCCAAGGTCCCAGTGGGTGGGTCCTGTTAAAATAATCCCCCCGTGACATCAGAGGACTGACCTACCCCCCTCCTCATACTATTTCAACCTATATCCCTCCTAATGCCAACTGACCCCCTCTACACTCCTTCACAGACACACTTTCTTTTGCCAAATACTCATGTACCGCAAGAAACGTTCTAACAAGTGATTGTTTATACATATAGCTGTGACTTTCTCTGTTTTCCCTCAGCTAGAGCACGGCTGTTTATAGACTGAGCTGAAGGGACATTTTAACACACCAGTAATGAATTCCAGTGTAAAATCTCACCATGTGAAAAGTGAGTAGAACAGTGTGTCAAGGGAGAGGACAGGAAGGAAGAAAGTAATGCCAAATAGCAATGGAAAACACGCATAGACTATTAAACTTAAGACTTTCACAGTGATACATTTCTCATCTTGCAGAACAGAAGGTGTCCTGGAATTCTTGAACTTTACACCTGACTCATCCTTATAAATCTAATTAAAGCTCAATAAAGGATTTTCATTATCCTACAGTACTTTATTCATAAAAAAAAAAAAAAGAAGCTTAAAGGTGAAAGAACAAACTGAGAGCACTGCAACGCATGACTGGTTAGACTGCTCTGGCTTTGTTCCACAGCACTGATGGTTCAAGGTAATAGCAGCAGGAAATTAGACAGCAGTTAAGTACAGCCACTTAAGTTTCTAATATTTACAATGTCAACACAAAATGGGAGAGTAAAGAGGTTCTGTGTCCTGTTGCTACATCTACTGATTAGTACGGATAATTAAACTAAATGATTTTTAATGTTGGTTATTTTAGGCCGAGTGTTTTAAGCCCTCATTTTTCTATGATGCAGCTTAGTTTCAGGGCTTTTCCCATTTTTCATGATCTGTACACTTTCTGTCCTCCTTTTTTTTTTTATTGCGTAAATTGCATCCATTTCCCAAATCTCTACAAATGTACAATGTCTTGTATATAAATTGGCAGATGAACCTCGTAACTTCAACAACAGTGCTACGTGCATCTTAGCTCATGATTAAAGGAATCCATCTTTTCAGTATCAAATACCACCAGCAGGCTTGAAAGGTGGTTCTTCTATCAGTTTGTAACTTGTTCCTTCACTTATAGCAACACTCTTTTGTTTCCCCACAACATGGCTAAATACACAAATTCTTTATGTCGCTGCAATTAGTGCCTCACAGCTCCAAGGCTCCACCGGAAGCAGCGTATTTAGCAATTTATTGGCAAAGCAATGAATGTTGGGAAAATAATGAACGTAAGTATCAACGGCGAAGAAGTGGATTATACTGCAGGCATGGTTTAAAGGGTTCCTAGGACATTTTAATATGTTTTCACACATTTTTGTGTGGATGGATTCCAGTTAGAATCCATTGTAACTAACTAACGAACGGACGGATGGACGGACTAACTAGCTAACTTTAACTACAGTGAGTTAGCATGTGTGACCTGGGGTCCTCTCTCTCAACTAAACTTAACTAAGCTGCCGTCTGCCACGAGGGAGAGCAATCTACAAACCTTTAAAGGAATTTTTCGAAGATTTGGGGAAATATTATTTGCTTTCTTTTTGAGAGTTAGATGAACATCTATACCACACTAATGTCTGTGCATTACTTGTAGAGCTGGAGCCAGGATGCGATTATCTTAGCTGAGCTCACATAGTATAAAGACTGGAAGCAGGGGTAAACAGCCAGTCTGGCTCTGTTTAAAGTTCAAAAACACATCACAGAATTGTAAATAGTTGTAATTTTATGTGGAGTTACATGCTTTCAGGCTCCAGCTCCATACTTAGCGCTTACATGTCAGAGCATTAAGAAAAGCACAAATATTCTTTTTAGATTTCCGGCTTTGACGTAAGCAATCACAATTACTCGTGCTTCACTTAATGTCAGCATAATGTACTCTTGAGGTTTTTGTCCTCAGTTATTCTGTGGGTTTTAATGTTTCGATCATACATACGACTGGTGCGCAGTTGCACACTATTAAGAGCGTCTGACACATTATCGAGACTGTCACAATTTTAAGTATGAATGAGCAGACAGCCCTTAAGAGGCACTATGGTTTGGTCTCGTAATTTTCCACCATCACGCTTTTTTGGGGGGTATTGAAAAGGCATGTCTGCTTATTTGCTCTCATCCTGATTCTTTCCAGGTCTGCCTTGTTTACCATTAACAGTCATTTCTGACATATCAGTAGCTCCATTCAGCTTTCGCTCAGTGCCCTTACGACTGCAGTTATGAGTGCGAGCGCAGGCATCAGTCACTCCACCACTAATTATCAGCATGACATTGGTTTTTCAGTGGGCTGGAAAACACTTTGCTGAGTAGCAGCTCACTATCATAAATCATTCCACTTAAACGTCAGCACAGGGGAAGAGATTTAGGACCTGGACCCTGAGAAACCTGGCTCAGCTGGGGTCCGGTGCAGGGGAACACTTGGTAGAGATGATGTTTAAGTTGGACTCTGTATTCTCCAAATATTTCCCAGACAGACAGATCTTATAAATTAACCGACTCTCTCTTTCTTTTTTCTCTGTCTTTGTCCATTTTTGTATTTGTGTCTCATTAGGGTCTCATTTATCAAAAATGCTTGAGGATTTGTAGATTACATTTAGACCTTGCTGGTTTACAGTAACACCGGTTGATGGAAGGGTTTAAGAGCAAGAATCTGGATACATTTTTTTGATACTAGTGCTGATACGATACCTAAGTTTTGGTACAGATAGTACAACAATCCTTTTTTGGTACTTTACCTTGAGAAATATAAACATGTTTTTCTACAAAACTCTTTGTTTCATGGGTTTCACTCTTGTAACCCAGGAGGTGGCGTGGCTTGTCCATCAATCACAGGATTGGTGGTTTGATCCCTGGCTTCTCGTACCCACACTTCAGAGTGTCCTTGAGCAAGACCCTAACCCCAAGTTCCACCCAATGGCCAGGCCAGCGCCTTCCATGGCAGCTCCACCACCATTGGTGTGTGTGTGTGTGAATAGGTAAAGCAGTGCAATTTGTGAAGTGCTGTATAAATGCAGTCTATTTAACAAAAAAAGACTTAATTATGATTTAAATTAGAGATGTCAAACACTAAATGAAGAAGTGTCTGAATATAGCCAAACATTCAATGCCAAGTTTTGGTACTTGACGGTTTTCGATACTACTGACATATTTCAGGTGATTTCACAAAAGTACTGAGGTTCTATATTCAGCGCTAGTTTTATGTTGAATTCAGTTTCAAATTATGCATAAAAAAGCCATACAACAACAAACAAAACATTACAAACATCTCATATTTCTCACCTCATTTAAACTTTGTGCTGATCTAACGTCTTGAGACCCTTTGTCACATCAGTTTCAAGCGTCATGGCTACACGGTTTTCCATGACCTAATTTGATAGTGAGGCCTTTCTATAAATGAGGCCCCCAGTCTCACTGTGCTCCAAAGGAGGGAAACTGTGATACAGAAGCTGCAGTGAAGGGGCCTCCCAAAACCCACATCCGGCTATAACCTGGGTCTGCGAAGTCAGTGTGTGTTTGAGATCAGAGCGTCACATTAGCCCCATAATGAGAACCAGCTGAATGCACACACCACCAGACTGACCCTCTCCAGCTCAGACTGACAACCCCCCCAGCACCACCTGACCCCTTCCCCCAAACCCTGGAGACACCTCTCTCTCGCTTAACTCAGCTGAATTTAGGCCCAGATAAATGCTTTATCCAGATGCTTGCTCTCAAACCCTTCCATCAACCGGCGTTACTCTAAACCATTCCAGTGCACACACCCAAAGACAGAAGTACATGGTGCAAACATAAACACCCACACTCAGTCATGCACATATTAGTGGCCACGAACACACACACACACACACACACACGCACACGCACACGCACACGCACACGCACACACACACACACACACACACACATGTTCTCTCACTCTCTCCATCATGAGTTAGACGTCTCACAACCTAACAGTCATTCCTCCATGGCCTGCTGGCTGAGTCAGCCCACCGTCTCCCGCCATTCACACAACTGTTTTCCACCAGGCTACCGTTGAGGAGGCCCGCCCTGCCCCACCCAGCCCATCCAGCCACTTTTCTCCCTACAACAGCTCAGCTCTCATGCGGGAGAAGCTAGGAGCACTCTCCACCCCCCCCACCCCCAACTCTCTTTCCCGCCCCTCTATCCTACTCTCGCTCTTCCTCTACCCGCTGCTTTCAACCCAAAATAAACACAGTTTAACATGGAAAGCCCGGGAACGCTTCGAAACAAGTTAAACAGCACTCCAGTGTTCCAGCTCCAACTTATACATCCATTTCATTTCATTTCAATTTTGAGTTTCATAATAGTTTGTTTTTGTTATGGCAGTGACATGTGACCTGTCACAAACTAACCTGAAGTATGACTCAAACTGTCAAAACAGAAATGATTATTTGAAAAGGCACTCAGTGGCACAAGTGGGGTCCAATGTGAAAATTTGTGCGTTGTTTATTTAACCTTTCTTTAAACAGAGTAGATTCACTGAGCGTGAATGCTCCTTTTTCCAGGAACGCCCTGCTCCACACAGTTACATACACACACCTGGAAGCTAACACTGCAATGGGAGGTTAATTCCGTACTCAAGAGCTCCTTGAGCAGTGTTAATGGTGAAGGAACAAGCACTGCTCTTTGCCTTCTCTCTCCCAGATTTGTTCAGCTGGTCCGCGGATCAAACCAGCAATTTTCTGGTCACAAGTCAGCTTCTTTTTCACATGTCAATTTTCTCAATACAAAAAAAAAAAACAGTTGTGCCATCTGCCTCGTGAGGTCCTGCCTACGCATGGCATATGAGGCTTCAACACAGAATACACATTTAACGTAAACACTGGTTTTGTTGGGCCTAAATGCTCATGCCACATCTGTGGTAATGGTTTAAACATGTGGTGACAAAATTGCCTCGGGGGAAACAAACTGCATCCCTGCCAAATTATTCACTGACAGCGGCCACTCTGCACACCGCAGTGGGCCTGGAGGGACGTCGTGGCAACATGCGTCCTCTAACACAAGCCACTGTTTACTGTACATAACTCACACCCTTTGGCAGCTGTGCTGTGTACAGATGTAGCAACAGTGGAAGTCCAACTGTGTAATCTATGATGGCTGCACCAACCTTCACCTTGCTGGTAAAAAAAAAAAAAAAGTGAAACTCCTTTTCCTTACAGCCATCTGTCATAGTTTTCAAAGCAAAGGTTTTGCTGTTGCTGATAACAAATTCTCCAGATATTTATTGCCTGTCAAAAATACACACAGAAATTCACCATGCCTACTGAATTCTATTGAGATGGACAAGTTCTGCTCGCAGCCACTTTTACTCAAGGTCTAAATACCTCCAATATGAATGAAGCAGCCAGCCATTACTTCACATGGAAGCACTTTATTCCCTTTTAGTTTGCAACATTTGAGACAGAAGTATCCATCTTGGCCACTACAGTGCAGGATAAAAGCATCCTCCCTATAATCCATTGGTGTTATTTGAGACAGGAAGGTGCAGGTATTGGGTAACAAGGACTGTATTCCTATGTACGTTGTTATTTAGACAATACAAGGTGTTGTCAGATAGCAATAGTGAGAGGGAGAAAATGAGGTCAGTCACCTGTATGGTTAGAGTTTGGTTAAAAAATGACTTGGTTTTGGAAAGATTACCTTGGTTAAAGTTACCAAAGTTGACTATAGATAGGGGACCATGTTCTTTGATGTTGAAGTTGCTTTGTATGCCAAATTATCCACCTCAACCTAAGAGGTTTTGTGGTTGTATACAAAGTGACTCTATATCCACCTTTGCTGCCGACAGGACAGTCATTATTTGCATGACCGCAAAAGGTCACTTATCAGGAAAACATGAACAGAGATCATCCTAAGCAGTTAAACGAGCAACTAATGCTGTCTTTTTTCTGGTGAAGAAGGTCTCCTTGGTTTTATGAGTGAAAGTCGTAAGAGAAAGGGTAACTTGTGACAAGGGTCATGAGTCAGATTTGAAGCCACAGTGCCACGAGTTCATGTGCATCATAGCTTGCTGAACCTCAGGGATGCCTCAAAGACAGAAAGCACAACAAAACTTTACAAAAAATTATAAAGACAAAATGTTCAGAGAGACAGAAATATGTTGAAAAAGACCTTGAGAAACTTGGAAGCATGCTTCAGGGAGGCTGAAAAAAAATCTCGAGAAATACAAAGAGTGATCGCAAAAAAATTGAGAGCTTTTTGCTGTTCCTGTAAGTTGGAACAGAACGTCAGCAGATAGACAGACAAGGTCCTTATTACATCCAATTTGCATTTAGATGATAACAAGAGCAGGGAGCTTGAATGGGCTGTTGTTCCAACAACTTCTTCGTGTATCCAACAGATGTAATTACGAGTAATGCACCTCATTGCCTCTGACTGATTACAGTGTTATTTCTTCATTTCATCTGAGAGAAGTTGCTCATATTCTTCCTTTGTGTAACCCCCAAATGCACATGGCTGATTTAACTAAATGCTCATCACTGTGTTTGAAACGACCATATGTATTGCAGACGACTGCGGAGAAATCAAACTACCTCCCATAGCGTACCACCCACCTCGAGGATGACAGCGGATCAGTACAGCTATTGTTGGAGGTTGACTGCTTCTCAACTACGGGATTGATCTATGGAGGTGTGTGTGCTGAAAGTGAAACTATTGTACTACAGTCAAAGATCTGTCCAAATTGCCAGAACACTGGATACAATGACTAATCGTCTGTGACAGCTGAATGTAGCCTTCAGGTATGCTCAGAAGCTATGAAGCGTATATACATGATCTCATGAGGGAGAACAACCGCTGCTGTGTTGGTTATAATGCACAGCAGAGAAGACGTTGTGAACATATTGCACCTTTTCACAGCTCAACAAGATATTGATCAAGCACTAGATTAGTGAAGTGGGAAGAGCTAATTCAGAGGTCCAGGATTTCTCGATGTAGAAGTCCTGTTCATTACCTGCATACTAGATAATGTTAGGTGACTGGCAGTTGGAGGACTTGGATGGGCATGAAGCTTTCTTGGTTGAATAATCAGTACAAAATATACGCAACTGCAATAGAAAATATCTGGCACTAAAAAATCAAAGGTACTGTATAAGTACCAGTGTACAAAAAATCATAAGGACAGAGGTCAAGTATGACATCCCAGGAGCATTTTGGTAAGAAATATCCAATCACCAAAATTCTGTCACTGAAGCTACAGAGCACACTTTGTAGAAAACTGATAAAACACTTAAATCAACCCCCTTTCAGATTTTGGGTCTATGACACGGGTTCAGCTACTGTGGTGCTGAAGCATTCTGAATTTGAACAGCTATACATTTTAGAGAGATAAACGGGCAAATATTTTGTTAGCATTCAACAGCAACACATTCTCTGAATCTTAGCCAGATTGTACGGCTGTTGAAACCTCATGAAAGGTGTTGTTAAGGAGGTACTGCACACTTAGACATGTTTTTTGAGCTGTAAACAAAATTATATCACTGTACTGTGATGAAACACATCAGTGCTGGTGTTAATATTGACATTTCTAACCAAATGTATAAAAATCGGCATTTCATAGGTTGACAATGGCTCAACACGCCATTTACTGTTTTAAATGAGCCCTGAACCTTGCAAGGCCAATACTGACATAGAGTCAACCGGTTGGGACCTATCTATGTCAGGAAATTTATATAAAAAAAAGTCTCTAATCAGTGTCAGTAAGTCTTCCCTGTGTCCCCTGACCCACACATTACGTAGTCAAGAGGTTTCTCTTACTTGCTGCATTTTTAAAATTTGCTGGGAGGGAGGGGTTCTAGCAGAATTTGAGGGCGTAGTTACACTTTAAGTGCTAACACTAAAATGTATTTTTTTAAATGATGATATGTTCAGATTTTAATGTCCAGTACAGTTGTAGATATCAGTTTAGGTTAGACTATGGCTAGAACAAAATAAACAGGAACATGTGGGGTGTCCCCACGCCTTTGGGGTTTGGATGCTGATCATGAATGGCAGCGTTGAAAAAGAAAAGCAAAGCAAAAACAGGAGCATGTTTAAGCATTTTCGAAAGACAGCTGATATACAGCCTCTACAAGACTGAGTTGAAAAGCTTGTGGAACAGAAGCTAACTAGGAATATTAACTCTCCACATCTGTATTCAGTGGACAAGATTTAAAATTCTGCACAATTAATTTCTCAACTGCCACAAGGCTTTTGTGTCTTAAGGCTGCTTCATCAATTAACTATCAAAGCATCCATTAAGATTTACCTGGTCTACGTTTCAGAGCATGTGCTCTTCAAACTTGTGTACACTGTGTTGGAATGAATCTGCTAATCCAAATATGGTGCATCTTGTGAGCCTTTCATCCATCATCAGGTAAACAAATATTTAATCTTGCTACGGGACAATTACGTGTACTGATAAAAGTGCCACACACGGGTGAGTGATTTGATGGTATAAGACATGCCATGGACACAGATGGCTTGCACAGATTTTGTACATAATATCCACATTGCTACACATAGTTTTACATATAATGCTGACAGCTCATCGGCTATATTTAGATTTATGAACACATTTTGTTCATCTCATTGAGGCGCTAGATGGATTTTTGCCCATTTTGTGTGGGGAATATTGACAAGGCTGTCAGACTTTGATGAATCCAGGGTTTGGAGGAGCACATTGTTGAAACACGGTGTCAATGAGAGCGAGGGGGTGAGTAACTGAGCACTGGCAAAAGGGAAAGAGAGGAATGTGTTTTTTATTCTCTGCTAGAGGCAAAAGCTCAGTTGAGACAGAGTCGCTGTCTTGACTGAAGACTAAAACAAAGCCCATGACTAAAATCAATGCCTGCCTTCACAAAACCTTGTAGCCGAAAACAGAACAGAACCTCATAGAGGCAACCACTGTAAACTTTGACGTGGTGGAAAAACTAAAATAAACACAAACCCCTGAGGGTTTAAAAGTCTGTCCAAGTATTGATTGTATGAAAGGTTTTACTTGTTAAGAGTAAGTCTGTAATTCTAATCTGTACACAATGACGCTTCTTAACACAGATATATCTTTACTTTTTAATACAGTCTCAAGCAACTAAGCAAATATACAGTAAACACAGAGCTATACCAATTGACCCTTCGCTAAACCCTGTCCCCTTTAGTTACTGTTGTTAGCACTATAGTACACATAGGCAGTTTATAATGGTGACAGTATATTAGCATCTAGCATACAAAGAACAAGTTGTGTACCTTTTTTCAAATGTAAATTAATTTTATTAAGTCTACTTCACTGCTCCTACTCCCTGTGGATGAGTGAAAGTATGTGACTATGGTGCTATTACAGATAATAGTCCTTTCTGGAGCAAATGTTCTGTCCTTCACCTTCTTTCTTCTCCATTTCCCCTCTGATGTTTTATGAACATGCGCTCAGCATGCTGTCATTTGGCACCCTGACCACATGCCTTGTTTAACAGTCTTGCAGGTTAATTATATAGTACTGTGTACCCACTGAAAAGTCTACTTTCACTTTCTTTTGTAACATTTCTCCTTTATATTTAAAGCTATGTAGACTTTGAATGTTGACCGGCAGCTACAAATGATAGCAAAGGGTGCTATAAAACCTAAAGATCTAACTTTGGTATGCAGAAATCATTACACGTTGTCTTTACCAGCTAGTCTGTGATCGCTTTATATCAAAAGATACAAAAAATGATAAGTGTGACCAAAGACCTTATATTGTTCAATTCAACTTTTTATGGACAGACTGCTCACTGCTGTTTAGGAAAACTATTGGTATTTTGCTCCAAGCGATAACCACCATAGCTGAATCTTAAAAGTGTCTTATGCAGAAAATGAATGAGCGCTCTTCTTTAGAAATACAGAAGTAATACATGTTTTTCCACGAGAAGTGATGGCCTGAGATGCTAATCTCATGCCTTCTAGCGTGTATCAAGATGTCAATTTTGACAATTGCTGTTTCATTAAGATGATATCAGGATGTGCAGACGGTATGTTTACGGGTTATGTTGACAGGTCTTCCAGGATTCAACAAAGAACCATGGTAGCTATGACTCCTTATGCCAAAAAGCTCCACCGTGGTTCCTTCGTTGTTTCCCAAATTTAAATCTTATGGCTCTAAGGAATACACAAAAGTTTACAGTACATGTTTTTGTCACCCAGCAGAGAAAAGTCCCATATACCTGGCATCACAATTTCACTTCTGTAACTGCTGATATTCCTCCCTGTCACAGTCCCACTTTAGTCACATTAGTTCAATAAGAATCTGATATTTTAAAGTAACAACTTGCCTAATGTAGCTTTAAACAATATGCAGATTTCACAGTGATTCAATTTAATCAGTGTCTACTGATGTATGCCTTTTTAACTTCCTCAGCTCATTCATAATCACAATGTGTGTATTAAGGACTATTACAGAATAAATTATTGTTAAACTACACTTGAGTGCCTTTAAATTCCTTCTCTCAGTAGACACAGAGAAGCACTTCAATCTGTAAAAAAACAACCTTGATCTCAATCATGGAGCCAAACACCTAAAAGTCAGGAAAATGGTGGTAATCCTTTTTTAAGGTTAGTTTTTTTTTTTTTTTACAAGGCTTCAGGCAGGCTTTTTTTGTTATACTCGCTCTTCTTTTGACCTACAGAAATCCCCCTTGCACACCTGTATTTGGGGCGTTCATTGTGATTCATTAGTTGCTACTTGAATGCTGGCTGCATAAAACTATTTGAACTTTTTCCAAAAAGGGAATTAGCATGCATTATCCTCCATCTGGCTCGTTTTGGAGGAGTTTGTGAAAATTAAACTTTTCTGTTCTCTTTTTTTGCCTCATTAAAGTAAAAATTATATACTTTCACCTGTAAAACATGGGGGGGGGGGGGACAGGAGGCCTCCTACAGTACAAACCCAAACCATCTGCAGATGTGTTCACTAGTGCTTACCGGCTAAGTAAGCAAACCTCGCAGAATGTCAATATGTGTGAGAACTGATGCGCCACATGGTCTTAACATGCATATATTACATCTCATACCTCACAGGGAGATCAAATTCCATGCCAGCGGATATGATAATCATAAATCTGAGGATTAGCTTTTTGTGTATTTCACAGATCTGGATGATCTGTCAAGCTGGCAACACGCTTCCTATAAAAAATCTCGGGTCTCTCACAGCCTGTCTCAAACATCAGACAAACAAATGATAAAAACCCAGTTACTTCGATCTGTCACAAGATTTCTAACCTTTGATGAATGGAGAAATTAGATGTTTTCTTATTAGATTCTTCTTTTTTTTTTAAATTCAATGAGTAAAACACTCTTCTCTCATACTGTTAAATGTACAAATCAATCAACCAATCAGTCAATCAACTGATCATCAGCAGTGGCAGGCATTCAACAGACTTGAATCTGACTCGGAGAACATTGAAATCTGAAACAGACTGGAGACTGGATTTACTTAAAGCCTTATGGCTAATATAATATGTTAATTATATTTAAATGTTTTAAAAGACGTCTCTGACATCACCTGTGATATGGTTGTCTGCTTGTTTGCTCCTGTTTGAGTTTGCGGATGAAAGCTGAAAACAGCTTAAAAAAACATTAATTTACCATCCAAACATCACAAGCTAACCCAGTTGAAAGCAATCTGAGTGTAATTAAAATTCCTCTGGATTTAAATACATTCTTGAGTGTGTAAGCTAACGGCCCTTTTGGGAGCTTCTTGGACTAATCGGAGAGACTGAGAAGTGTGTTCCTTTTGCTAATGGGTGAACACATGATTTCACAGCTCCCAATGTGATTATACTCTTATTAGGGTCAGACATTCATAAAGACTCATTAGCAATTTTTCCCATCATGTGTGTGGGTGGCTGATATCATTTCTATCTCTTTTGGTGTGTGCAGACTCCTTGCTTTGATTCCAGTGACTCAATCCTTTTGAACCAATTTGTAAGCCACCAGAGTGCTTGTACCCAAACTTAACCCAGACTTAATAACAAGCAAGCGTCTAACCAAAAAGACAAAAAGGCTAAGAGCTTCTCTTGGCTGGTTTGATGTTGCAAATGTTCAGATGATTCAGTTTTAACAGACTTTGAGGGGATCATGAGATGGTTAGTTTTCTGACAAATTAAAAACCGCTAATTTTGGACAGACAGCTTGTACACACTTCTGTTATAGGCAAAGAGCATCCCAAGCAGCATATGTTGATGACAGGAGATAGGGAAAGGTTGGAATAGCCAAGGCTCCAGCCTCAGTCTGAGAAAACTTGGCTTCACTTATAGTTAATTTGTGACAGCAACAGCTTCTCTAATGTCAGAGAGGTTGCTACAGGTAATTCACTGCTGCTTTGAGCACTCTTTTAGATGAAACTACTAAAAATAAAGAGCCACACTTTTCTGAAAATCGGCAGCCCACATGCAGAGATAGTTTACATTCGAGTTAATTGAATAATGTGCAAGTACTCAGCAATGGCAGCAAAATGAATGGTTAACAAGCCATCGCTACACATAGCTAGTGTATGTGGCTGTTTTTCTTAGACAAATGAGACCCGGTATTTTAGGCACATATAATGCAGTTTGGTCAGCAGTTTTGTAAAAGCTGGATGACATTTTGTTTCCTTTCTTTGAGTCATACGAAGGGTGTGGTTCTGGATCTGGCACAGATGATTCTCAGTAAGTTTAGTAAGTTTACTAGATGTGTTAATCCTGCATGAAGTTAGTGTACTGTTTTATAACTTCAAATGCCCCTAGTGTATGCACAGATGAACTGAACTTGTTTGTCATTATTGAGAGAAATCTACATTCAGTTCATTTCTGAACCATATTTTTGGCAAACATGTTTGTTAAAAAGTTTTTCACAGAACAACAAAGAACATAAACATGGATAAAAATATAACAATGGAACTGAATGTATTGGCAGCAACAAAAGTGAGGAGCTTAAAATGTATGACTCATCCATCTGTCTTCATGCTTCAGATGGCCACACACATGAAAACTCACACGTACACATGTATAAATACACAAGGATCCCCATTTCCTGCTCTCACAGAATCCTTCCCAATGAGCCACAGACACGCTCAATTCAATCCAAAAAGGCTAAAACACACAGCCTTCGATGCAGAGAGAGGGCCTCCTGATTAAGAGAAAGCATATGCATGTGCTGGTGGCATGAAGGTTATAAATGAGGTTTTATGACTGCAGGGATGTCAGTTTGAATCCCCAAATGAGCTGGGGGTTGAGTAATGTTGTTTCCTCCCACTAAAAATGCGGTGCCTTTGAGCAGGACACGTAATCTGCAGTTAACACTGGTGGCTCCCCAGTGTGAATGTGCCTAATGACATGAATGTGAAGCCAGGTGTTGCTAAGTGTTGAAAAATTCCTTATCTCTGAAGTGTTCATCCCCGTCCACACCTGCCATATGGAGATTACATCAACAATCATGGTTTTGCCACATGAAAAACATATGGGGTGTGGTGAGCAAACATAAACTATGAGACTTGCAGTGAGTTGAAAGAACTTTGGAAAACTGAATTGCACACATGCACACATGGATTTAGTTCGCAATCACACAACCTTGCATGCACAGCCAGCACTGTTTTGTGTAGCTGATGACATGGAATGTGTTTGCTACGTTTTACTGCGTTCGTCCTTTAACTCTGCCAAGCTTTGAGGTGGTTTTGGACTGAGGAGAAGAAGGCTCTTTTTTAAACATTTATAAGCTGTCGGGCGACTCCGTTGCAAAAGGGAGGGGCCATCCAACCCAGGCTGTGGAAGAAACCGCCTCCCCCCAAAAAAAGCAAACCAAACAAATGGCACAAAAAGTTATTTTTCAGATGGCTACTGTAAAAGGAGGCTTTGTGTCCTCAAAAATCTGCTCCAACCGACACTTGACTAAGTGCAGCAAAGGAAAGGGCAAATGGAAAGAAAGACTCAAAGAGAAAGTACGCAATGTACCCAGTGGGAGGAGGGGATTTTCTGGTGAGCAGCAAAAGATGTATTTTGGGGAAAAGAACTCCTTCTGGAGGCTTCTGATCCGTTGTTTCACCAGAAGGCCTTGGCGTGGTGTCAGGGCGTTGGTCTTGTTTCTAATAGCATCACTTTCTGTGCGACAGCAGCTTCATAAGACCTTAATAATGTGTTTTATTTTTAACTGCTTCAGTTATCTGATGTGGCAGTGCTAACCGCAACAGTCATGTTCATTGAGAAGCTGTAGTTAAACTGAGGCACACAACTACAAGTGTGGATTTATGTTGGCAGACAACTCACTGGAGAAATGTGTTGTATTGTTTGTCCACGGGGAAGAAACCTGTGTACACCCAGCAACTCTCTTTTAACTGCAGTGCTGGACGGCTGCTAATGGACATTGATGCTCTCGGCTGTTGCCATGCGACTATAGAAAACCTATTTCAAGCATTTTAGCCATTAACAACATTATATACGTGTAATTTCAAGCTTTTGGTTCTCTGAGCGCTTAACAACATGCTATGCTCTCAGAGCTGTCAGGAACATACAGTAAGACATCCCTTCAACTGAAAATACTGAGCAGAAGATGTCTGCTGTGAAGAAAGGCTCCTGGTAAGCATATGCAGACCAGCTAAATCACACAATACAGACATCCATTTGAAAATGAACATCGCTCACTTTGTAATACAGTTCACTCAAAAGTCTCACATTCCTTTTTTTTTGTTTTTACATGCTTGTGAAATCAAAACGTATCTAAGCCATTAACTGCCTCTGTATAATGTGTCAGTGTTAGGGTTCTAGATATTATAATGAGTTTGAAACATGTATGTAACACAGCATATGTCGCTTTTCAAAATTCATAACACTGGCCCTGAGAATCTGATGTAAATGAGTTCTGGCCTTTAGTTATGAATATATTCGCAGTTGTTTATTAGAATTTAAATGAGGTTGAGGAATTGGATTCCACAGGCCAAATGAAGCCTGTATATTTCTGACTACTAATGAATGCTGTTCCGAAATGCACTGATTCTCGATAATCTTGCCAAAGGCATCCAATACCATCCAGCTGGCATTCAGATGTTCTACAGATGCGCTCGATTCACCAAGAATGAGGCCCATGGAAAGAAACGCATCCACAACACTGTACCGCAAAGTATAGAAAGCGTGAATGATGCATTTTCATCAACATACTCAGCTGTGTGGCTTCCAAGCCAACAGTGTGGATATGAGTAAGACTGTAGAAATACATCAGTCCGTTTGTTGCTGAGTGTCTTGGTTCCACAGGATGCTGAGGTTCATGCTATGCACCCATAAAGTCAAATAAGGTGATGAGACATGTCATAACATATTTGTTATTGTTGTCCACTGTATATATTATAGCGGAAATTACAGAAAACTATATTTGAACACCTACGTGATCTCTCCTGAAAACATCTAACATACATACATGAATTGGTACAGTCGAATCAAAGGATGTACTGCTGTATATTGAATTAACTGCACTAAGAAATGTTTATCTAAAGCCCCCTGAAGCAAATTGTGATTTGTGATATTGGGCTATATAAATAAAATTGACTTTATTCAAACGTTAGTTATGCAAACACTTCTGGGAAATAGGCAGAAGTAGGCAGAAATAGTGTTCAGTTAGTTTAGTGGAATATCATTGGCTGGGGCTACAAAACCACATAATTTGGACTGAAGTCTAGTGAAAAATCCAAGAGAGGGAAGAGGAGGTAGCCATTATTATATGAAGTCCACCTCTCTCTGCCTCTTTGAATTGAAAAACTATAATCCAGCCATAGTAAGTTATCAAAGCTGTCTTTGTCATCTGATTTTAATTTCATCATGTATGTCATAGTTATTAATATAAAAGAAGTCACTGCATTCATATATTTCAAATATATTTTGACAACATCCTTTCTTGGCGTATGAGGAGGAGACAGAGGAGAGCTGAGACAGGAGGGCAAGGCAGGGTGGGGCCGGGCAGTGCAGGGCTGGTCCTGTTGGATTTGGCAATAGAAAGTCCAGCTCTGCTCCACCACAGCATCCTCCTCACATAATATGTGTTTCATGTCTTCACAGTGATTCACTAAAATCCTACCATGTGCCCATATGAGACTTTGGTACGCCTGAGGTTCAGTGGTTTAACATTATTTATTTATATTTCACTCAACAATGCCATGGGACCCTTTTTTTCTAAACAGTATATTTCTGTAGCTCAAGACTGACAGGAAGGAAGTATATTATATCTGTAACACAAGACACCTGCTCACAGTTAAAGCCTCATTCATAAAGCCAAGTACAACAGCCTGTTACTGTATGTATTATCCAACTCCCTTGTTTCTCTACACAGACGGACTGTTTCGGGGCCACTAACTTTGTTTCCAGATGACCTCACTCTGCAGCGATGTGATTCAGGAGTCAGCAGTGAGTTCACATGGAGACCACCATCAATAGTTTATGACTTGCGTTTAAAAGAGGGCTAAGGAGGTCTGTTCTGGTCAAGTTAAAACAATTATCGTCTGTGACTGAATCATACATCTGATAGTAAGGCTTCACATAACCCACCACACAGGACTGAAACCACATGCTTTGGAAAAAAAGCTGTCTGATAATCAGGGGGGTCACAGTATATTAGATCAGTATGTAAGGGGCTCAAATGGAATATTTGCCAAGATGTAGGTGCTGCAGTAATGCCCTCAGGTGAATTTGGCAATAAAAGTAAAAAGACTAAAAATTCTAATCCCTGCTAGAAGCCCGTATTATCTGCAATGTTTATTACACCCCACAACATGAAGGTAGTGGAAACAACTAATATTACATGGGCAATCTTTGGTGATCCTCTGACCTTTCTTCTAGCACCACAAGCAGGTCAAAATACGTATCCTGTAAAATATCTCAAAATTTACAAAATGGATTGGCACAAAATCTCATACAGACATGGTTCATGGTTTCCAGAGGATGAATCCTACCGCCTTTGGTGATCCCCTGACTTTTCATCTAGTGCCACCATGAGGTTGACTTTTGTTTTTTTGGAGTGAAATGGCCTGACAACTATTGGATGGACTGTCATGAAATTGTGTTCATACAATCAGCCCCCCCAGGATAAACTTTGTAACAATTTTGGTGATCCCTTCACATCCATATGGCGCCATCATCAGGTCAAAACTATTTGTCCAATATTTTTTTATGACCAAATAAACCAAAATCTAATGACATTCCCATCAGCCACAGCTTTACTTTGTGTTTAGTGCTAATAAGCAAATGTTAGCATGCTAAGAGACGGAAATGAACATAGTAAACATCATACACGCTTAGCATCAGCATGGTAGCACATTGGGAGCACGTTAGGATTTAGCTCAGTAAAGCCCGACAGAGTTGCCAGCATTGCTGTAGACTCTTAGTCTTGTTTAAATGTGAATCGTCTAGTGGACATTTTGACCTGAAGGTGGCACTGAACAACAGTTCAGAGATTTATATTTATATTTATACAACATCAATAGGAACTGTTGCTCTTGCTACCTTGAATATCCATACAGGGTTTCATGGTAATCCAATGAATTTCATGGTTAGTTAATTTGAAATTATTTGTGTTTCTGCCCTACTGAGGGGCCAAAAATAGTATTGGACAGGCATCCGGTTCTATTTTTGGCCCCTCAGTAGGGCAGAAACACAAATAATTTCAAATTAACTAACCCTACTGTGGATTTGGTCCCACATCTCTTACAATGGACTCACATTATTTCTTGCAGTATGGATAGGAAGAAAAATTAGTCTTTCAATGCACTTATGGGTACGGAAGTATTGTTTTGCAGTAAGATAGATTTGAAACAATGTGAATCCTTTAATAATTCGGTTATTTGTCTTTTGGGCATAAGCAACAGCAGCTTAAGTGTTTTGTACAACATTAACTCTTCAGCCAGACCAAAATCCTAATTTCAATGACACTTCTAAGCAACTGTTTTACATTTCATTTCCACTTGAAGGTACCAAAGAGCTAATTCTCTGCATCAGCTCCCAAACTGTATCCACTCAGCTCAACAACGGGCTGAGGTGTGCTGGCCTACATACACAAAGACAGATGTCAAGTAAAGGCTGAACATTCCCTGACAGTAATGCACTATTTAAAATTTCCAGCGACCACCGAATCATGTTTTTATTAGAATGTGGACTGGATTTCACCTTTCAGCACAGCACTATAGGTGTCATGTTGAAAACTACCTCTTCTGCAGTGCTATCTGGAGGCAAGTGCTCCCAGTTAAACATTGTGAAGACATTTGGTGAGGTAGAGCTGGCTGCTCAGCGGAGTATATTCAAAAAGTCAGTCAATTATGAGAGGGGCTGACGGTTTCCCATTAGAGGAGAAGGGAAGGTTACAGCGCTGCCAACATGTGTTTAACGAGCACATGCTGTAATTTGTTATAGGCTGCAAGCAGAGGTGGTAGCCTGAAGTGGTCCTGTTTGTGTTTAGATTGTGCAGCCCATAACAAAGATGTTCATGATTAAACCTAATCAATGATCTATTATTTAGGCCTAGTCTTGATTGTGTGCAGTTTCAATCATTGTCATCAAACTGATTAATTTTACTGGCATGAGATGTTTACTTCGTTTCAATTATCAACATAATTGCGGTCCCTGCTATTCACTTGTCATAAAAAGCAAGAAATACTACACATACAACCTTTAAGGTGACATGACAGTCTTCTCTACCTTTGACAACCATGTTCAATTACGTCTGGGAATGAAATCCAGGATTTGGCAACGCAGTGAACCCAGTTTATTCCACTTTCAGTTGCCAGGAAAATATTTGTGCTCACAAGTAGCTGCATGTTGGATGACACTATGACTTCTCTGCAACAACAGCTGCTGAGCACGTTAGAGCTGAGACTTCCACCACAATACACAATTTGACAAATTACCGAAAGCAAATCCTTACTTCTGCAGAGATAGGAAAACGTCTCTGTGTTCATTTTTTGGGGGAACCTTTCATATTTTTCTTACTATGATTGATTGTATCAAACTCTATCTCTGTCCCTCAACAAACTGATGTGCTATCTAGTTTGATAATGTCTGCTTGCAAAGTGGAAAACATTCATTTTGTTTAGAGAAAGTTTGTTGAGGCTGTAAAACTGGTTTTTAGATGAGAATGAAATCTAATCATGGGAAGATATCCCTATTTTAAAGTTTGGACTACACTTTCCAGGGATCAGATATGTCTATTTTAAACTGCTGACCTCTCGTTCACTGTCTGCTAAAGTAGAGTAGAAGCCTGTGTGTAACACTTTGGACCCACCCTCCTTAAACTTGCTTCCCCGTGCATGGTGTCTCAATTGACTCATAACTTAAACCTTATTAAACGTGTCTCCTCCTCTTCACCTACATCTCCCATTTGAGACTGCACTCAGGCCAATTAGTCAACTTGATAAAGGATCATAGCTTTCAGGTGAATTCACCTACTGATGTGGAAAGAGTAGATGGTCTTAATATTGTGAGTATATGGACTTTCACAGATGGAAACCAGTGAGTTAAAGTGTTAGTTCAACACATCAAGGATCTAAACCCTTTTGAAGTATTTAGGACTTACAATAAATGCTACACAGCAGACTTTCCCCTCAGTCAACTTTGACTAAATGGCCATCTGGTTACATAACACATTTTGTTTTTACTTGGCCATTGTTCCTTTCCATACATCTACAAGATTTGTTTATGCATTTAATGGAAAGGGGGCGAATAAACAGCAAGAGCTCATTTTTCTAATAAATTAATGTGCATTAAAAAATCAGGCAGCAGAAGAAGCAGGTTAAATATTTCCCCCTTAGGCTGGCCGTAAGCTAATTGCCATCCAATTGTTATTAGTACCCTTAGCAAAATGCTCTCTCACACTGCAGATTAGCTATATAGCCTCTGGAGGTTATTAAACAAGGACCACATTGCTGTTAGATTGGAATACCTGAACAGGCCAGGCATATCATTGTTTTGCTTCAAAAGAAGAAATGGCCCTCTTGTTGTGCCAGTGTCTCCACGGTGTTTAAATCTACTGTCTTTTCCTCTTCAGAGGGCCATAAAAACAAAATAATTCTGAGAGCATTGCAATTAAGGTCACCAAATCTAAACTGAACTCAACACTGTTTTAAACATCAAGAGTGTCTCCTCCTGTGGTCACTTATACAATGGAGATTTGTCTTAAAGAGAAGTTCGGGAATGCTTTTCTGGCTGTGAAGTGACAGGATGCTCCGGGGTCACACGTGGTCAGCCTCCCTAATCCGTATCTTTACATTCCCCAGGGACCTATTCCCATGACCCTGTCTGGCACAATATGGTGCATCGGACTGCATAGTTGGCCACAAAAATACTGGTTGTTCTGTCATCCGCATTTCTTCTGGTTTGGCCGCTCATTTTGTTGACTTCTGTGCGTTCAGCTGCTGTTGTCAGTTGCTCAAAGATTCCAATTCCTTTTTCTCATTTCTCACAATCGTTGCTCTCTTCCGCAAGATGGAGTAGAAATGTGTTTATTTTCTCTGTTTGTTTAATCAAGCATGTAATCATTTTTGAGCTTGGTCTCCCCAAATTTCATGAAATGTGAACAATGTCTGGAAATGCAAATATGTGTTTGGAGGCGAGGCATGGAAAGTGAGACAGACATATTTTGTCAGCAAGGAAGAATGTATGAGGGAGACTCAACTATTTTAGTCTCTAATCACTGCAATTAGTGATTTGATGATGAAGCAATAGAAATTGGGATTGTTATGATATGCTGTAACTACTTTTAATGTCCACTTATTAAGAATATGTGTGTTTTCCTTCAGTTTTACTTCACTGAAGAAATTGCCCATTATGTGTTAAATCCAACCATTTAACCCCAACACCAATTAAGGTTAAACCCTAAAATATAACCATGATCAATACTTTATTCTAACCTCAACAAAATGTTTAGATTCCTGTCTCAACCACAACTATTCTACACGCCTAAACTTATTTATGTATTTATTTTCCATGTGACAAACAGCAAATAATGGAGTCTAATTAGTGAAGGAAGAACTCAGTTTTCATATAATTGACGCCTACAACACATAATCTGAGTTTGTTCTCACTTAACAGTATTTTATGAAACTATGTTGAACTTGTTAGCATCTATTTTGCCGCAACTGTGTGAAAGATTCAACACATAATTGCACAAGAAGCTTGGTTGCCGGGCTTGGCACACCAAGCAAACCCAGTGACGTGTGCTTCAGCTCCACTGTGCAGCTGTTCTCTGCTTCATGCTACTGCAGGCGACCGTACAGTCAGTCAAACCAAACTTCATGGGACACATAATTTCCTCTGGTTATTTTAAGCCTTCATAGCCAGCAGGGATGACGACATTTGCTCTGGCCTCCTAACACTGGGATGTGTGTGAACCACAGCACATACAGAATACACGCCCTCACAAACACACACACACACACAAACACAGCCACCCTGGATCCCCTTTCCTCCCCCTTCCCTCTTTCGTCAACCTCATGTGAAGCAACATGCTCTTTTGTTGGTTCTCCAGTCTAGCTATATTTATCTGGTGTAAGCTATTCCAGACTGTCATCTACCCGATCCCAGACCTGGTGCTATCCACAGCCCCCTTGATTCTGTCTGAACCCAGTCTGTAATGAGGCTGTCTGGCGTCAAATTACTCAGAACACTTCACAGTCCCTCGGCGGTGCTGATGAAGATTTTCAACAGGATGGGAACTGGTGCTGATCTGCCTTCATGTCAGCATGCTGTGAAAAGTGGCTCTCCTAACAGCAGCCTCCCGCTGCCATGTTGTGGGAATGATAGGGCAGGAGACTAGCTATTTGGATGAAGAAGGGGACTTCAAATTTATTTTACACAGCTCAACGTCATCCTCATGGAAAATGAAGACAATTAAGTCACATTCTTGGTGAAGTTATCCACCAGGTGTCAGGTGTTTGCCAGAATCCCTTTGTTAGACTTTCAAAACTTTGTCTGTAGGTCAGGAGATTCACATATCATAGCCCCTTGCAGCTAAAGCTCAGTCCCATAGTCTTGGAGCAAAGGCTAATAACTTCTCGGAGTCGAGAACTAATTAGAAGCACAGAAGAAAATTAGTTTGGAGTCTGATGCCTCATGATTAACCACTGAGGCCTTGTGCTTATGAGTCATATACCCTCTGGGCTGGAGGGAGTCCCCGCACTTGCAGTGGATTTCTCTATATTTAAAATAGTGAGTCATATTCATGTGCGAGCTACTGTCCCTGCTGGACTTGTAAAAATAGCAGACTTAAGTCTCTAAGGGATAGTGCTATGTGGAACGAAACTTAACACATGTGAAATGCAACATACATGGATGAATATTAAAGACATTTCATGATTTTGCTCTTTTATTTGATGTATTTTAGGCACTACTGTGTGTGTGGCTTATTCTATAAAAAAAGAAGAGGAAGCTCCCAGGAGTTTGAGGGTTGCTGAGGGAACAAACATAAAACAACATCTGATAACAAACTGGTCTCTCAGTCCTTGTTTCAAGAACTACTTTAGATCCGACACTGAGCATTCTTCAAAACTTGGCTAATTGCTGCACACTCACATTCTTTCACCACCACAGTTGTTTTGTCTATATTAGGTAAGAGAAGCGGAGGGACAATTTGATTAAAGCCTCCAGCTTTGGCTTGCTACTAACTGACCAATCGGACTCCAGATGTTGGAGTGGAAACCTCAGGCTTTTCCTAACATGTCTCAGATGAATCAGCCAAACACTGGAAACATTTCCCATGATTCATGCTGCTTTTCCAGTGCCTTAGCAGCCTTTTGTTACCCCACTGGCCACATCAGTCCGATTCCACTGATCAGGGCATGTGAGTTACATGCGATGCAGCGTTCAACAGAGCAAGCATTGTTCCTGAGTCTGATTTAGACATTCATTTATATCATATGATGATGTAAGATAACAATATCTGATGATGTTACCAGTTGATAACATTCACGATAAACAAGAAGGAATGATCTTGAGAGCTTATCTTTGGGGGGAAAACCGACTGAATAATTCCATAAAAGCCCTTTGGGGTAAGAAGACATTTTGTTATTCCTTTTCCCTTTTAATTTATTTTCAATGGATAAGAGAAACTATGGCAGCCAGAATAGAGCTGATTCCTCTTTATTCAACCAAAAAATGATAAAACAGACTATTCTCTAAAAAAAAGGAAAAAACCCATAGAGGCCACTCGTATCGAGACATCTGGTCATGCATAATTCCTGCTTATTGAAAACTTGGCAGTTCTGTGATGATGAGAGTTTTCTCTGGAGTTTTCATTTTGGGCACTAAACTCCCCAACAGCTCTTATCAAAAATAAACACGCAGAGTTCAGTTGCTGCAGTGGGGGAAGAATATAAGCCTGTCTGTGTCAGGGTCATAACAAACACTGATTTTAAATGTTCCTCTTCAGGTCTTGGCCCCATTGTGGCCCTACAGGTATCCTAATGTGCATGACATTATCACATCTAGGTAGGTAGTATTTGTGTTTTGGATTTTTTGCAGCCCTGTTGGTTTGTTTTATCACGATTTTCTTATATTTTACAGTGTTTACTCTTTATTTTGCTCTGTAATCGACATTAATCGTATTATTATCCATATCCTGTTGCCTGCAGCTGCAAAGGTCCAATATCCTCAAAAATATCATGAATCAAATCAAATCTACTATTCCAGATTTCCGAGTATGTCAAGCTTTTGGCCAAGGACACAGATTTAATAGGACTTTAACAAGCACTTCTGCTGTGTCCACTGTTGACTGGCAATGTTAGTCTGTCCACCACTTTGCTCCTGACTGAAATATCTCAACAACTATTGGATGGATTGCCATTCAGTTTTGTACAAATATTCATGGTCCCCATGCTATAGACTTTGTTGATCCACTGACTTTACCTCTAGCGCGATCACTTCAGGTCAAACATATTTGTCCATTACTTATGGCTACATTTATGAACAAACACTTGCAAAACAAATGATATTCCCATCAACCTCAGCTGTACTTTGTGTATAGTGCTAATTAGTAAATGATAGCATGCTAACATGTTAAACTAAGATGGTAAACATGGTAAACATTACACCTGCCAAAGATAGACATGTCGGTATTGTCACTCTAAGCATGTTAGCATGCTAAAGTTAGCCTTTTGCTAAGTACAGCCTAACAGAGCTGCTAGCTTGGCTGTAGACTCTTAGTCTTATTATTATCATTAATGGTAAGTGAGTACAAAGTTAATCAAATATTTTAGTGAGAAGTATGATGAGCATAGATATTTCTGTAACATGTCCACACTTTGTAAAATCTGATGTCCTGTAGCTGTAAAACTCCAAGTTTTAACAATTGTGCAGAGAATGAAGAATGCTAAATGAGTGCCCTTCAGCAAGGCATTTCACTTTTTTGTGTGTTTTCTTTTAACAGTACAGTCCTCGAGTAAATGTAGACTATTTTCCTCCTTCGCTCATGCAGCTCTAACTGCACACTGCTGCTGCTGTAGGTAAGACTCTGTCCTTAGAATTGCCTAAAATTGCATGGCGACAAGGTAATTACACTAACAACAATTTGAAATCCAGAATTATCGCTTACAGACTTGAAATCTGGGTGTAGACCATCCGTCACTAATCTGCTGAAAACCCCCCTTCCACCGACTTATCTGACTGACGTGGAAAGGGTTAAAACAACACAGGAGCACACCATGAGATGGCCTTTGACCTTCCACCTAGGGACAGAATCTGGGCCTGTGTTTATGTACAGAAACTCTTTTGTGTACACACCCAGGGCTAAATGAGGTCTGTGTGTGGGCTGTCTGCCCGCTCTAAGCAGATCATGGCCCTAAAATATAATCGGAGCAGCCTGCCGTTGACAGCCAGCAACCTCAAAGAGAGCAATGTGGGAAAGATCATCTGCCAGGGTAGTATAGAGTCCTCAAGGCAAGGGACATGTCTTTTTTCCCCCAGTGTTCTTGCATCACAATGAGAATAAACTGAGCTATGATATGTGCTTTTGAAGTCACTGAGTCCTCTGCTCTAAGTGTGACAACAATGCTAGTGATGCATTCAGAAGGAAGGCAGAATTTCTCTCTTATTCTGAAAGGCTTGTGCATCTGGCAGATCTGTAGCCCTGTGAAGGACAACTTGATAGCTTCATCACGTTTCTCGTGCTTTACAGGATTATTCTGATTTATTACAACTTTGGTCCTTTTTTTGTAGTCATGACCATCATTCCTGCTAGCAATTACAAAGTTGTACTCACCAAGTTAATTGCTTAAAATCTGTAACATGCCGACATTGCTAAAAATAAGTCAGACGGGGGAAAAAAACATGAGCAGTGCAGATGACCCACAGACAGGGCCAGACTATCTACTGTAACTAGCGGGCCTTGGGGCAAAAATTAGCTAGTGGGCCCCTATTGATCCCCCCTTTCTTCAAATCTCTTTTTCACTGTTTATGTATTTGTTTTAGCAATTAGTTTATGGTGATTTAACCAAGTACAAAATTATTTAAGAATATGATATTATTACAAATACAATACAAACAAATAATAATGGGGTTAAACTAGATTTTAACTTGGGACCCCCTCTACAAGGTGGGGCCTCGAAAATACATAATAATATAGTTGAACCTGGAACCTTTGGGGTTCCAAACCAAACCATGTTGCCATGTTGGTAATCTAGCCTTGCCCCAATTAGCCAAATTTATATGGAAGAGAAACCAAAGACAAAGAGTAAAATTATTACCCAAACTTTCCATTGTAAACATGCATCAGAGTTTACAGTATGACTTAATAGTTCAACCATTAAGTACGTGAGTACATTATTGATACAAATGATGACCAAAACTATGGTCCCACATTGCAATAAACAGGAATTATCCTTTGAATAGCTGTAGTTCAGTGAAATAAATGACAAAACGGTCATCAACCCTGGCTTTTCTAAGGCACTCTTTTGCATTTTACACTTCTGGCTTTTAGCTGACATTCTTATCTGACTACAGCAGCTCGCTGTGAATGGGCAGCAGTGATACAGCGTCTTGCTCAAGGACACACAGGAGTTAATGCTGTTACAGGAGTCAAGCCTCTAACATTTCCATTATGGGTCCAACACTGTAATCACCGGGCAGTCATGCTGCCCGTCCTGTTGCTGCGGGTCAGATATAAAATTCTACCTGTAGTAACAAGATGAAGTTATACAGAGAAAAGGAGCGGGGTGATGCAGGTTGCCCATACAGCTAACTTTGGATTCTTGCAATGATGTTTGCCTCGGGCCAGAATCCCCCCCAAAATAGTTAATAAACCATGACTCACTGAAAGTTTCTCTCTGAAAGTGCCGGATAAAACATCAGGCAGACAGAAGTGAGGGAGGTTATATCATATTAGAAATGTTATCAATATTGATTGTCTCCCATGCTCAGGGATGTTATTAGGGTCTAATTTTCATGCAGCCAAAAGGACAAGCAAGAATGACTCATGTACTGCATTTAAGTTTTAGAAGAAATGCACTTGTTCGACAGTAGAGAAACCTCCAGAGTTTATTCTCTTTTAAAAAATGAAATAAGATAAAAAGGTAAATTGCAAATTACTTTTGTGTATATTTTGTGCAAGTCTACTAAAACCATCCCTAATATTGATAAAAGATTTTTCTTTGTACTGCTCCTTTTCAATCATGGGATGTGTATTATTGTATTTTTATAGATTACATCTTATATATTGTGGAAAACTTTGTGTTGGAAGTGTACACTGAAGTGACTAAAAATAATAATTGCATGTAAAACTCACTCCTCAGACTTTTCTCACAAAGTTGAAGTGACCAGTTATTTTTTGGACATTCAGTCCTTCAGTGACATGTGGAGGGATTTCCACAGAGAGGAAGCAGGCAAAGGGCTGTGCATTCTGCTCTGCATATATATAAACACTCTGATTTTCTTGTTTGGATTGATTCCAAATACCCCATTTCTATTCTATCCCAACATTGTGTTGTGTTTAAACTAAGAGGCGAGGGGAGGGTCACAAAGTGTGTCTATGGGACCAGCACAACCACCAGAACACTAATCTTATCAATTTCCCAATGCAAATATTGGACTTATTAATCTTCTGTGCAGACACTTGTAGTCACACCATTCTCCCTGCCAACTCTCAAGGAACATATGAAGACCTTGTATACAGACACTTAACAAAGCCCAGGCAAATTTCATGTTTATTTTATCTTGTTACCATAGAGACATTCAACTCTGGGGGGGATAGCAGACTCATATGTAGTCTTGGGATGCAAATCCGCTTGTTAAGCTTTGCAATTGCAAATGCAAACACACTCAAGAGCAGGACGTTGCTAAAACACTCACAAATGTGCATAAACCATTAGACAATGTTTGTAGTAGATGTTGTTGTCTTATTATATGTTATTTGAGCAATTTTAAGACAAGCATCCGCAATTCAATCGATGCTCTTACAATGTTATCTAGTAGCTTTTTTAACATCATACATATTGGTGGTATTTTGCACAGAGCATCATTAGTTCTGCCAACCCGAGTTGGACAGGAGTTTTGTTTTCTCCCCATTTCGTCTGTTCGTCTGTCAGGTCATATTTGTATTTTAGAAAATGCCAATATTTTATAAATGGATTTTCAGACAAGACTAAACAAAAGACAACAAACAGAAGAAAAGTTGGTAATGTGGCAAGAAAGAAGTTATTAACTTTTCACACTGTTTGGCCAACTGAGGGGAGTGGCTGTGGACGTGGCTTCCTTAGGAGCATATCGTTTCCAAATAGATTTACATTACGTGCCTATCAACACACAGCAAAACAGGAAGAAAAACTCTATTACCAGGCCAACCAAACAACATGTAAGCACTGGAGAGCAATTTACGGTTTGGAAATAACTACCATGGCTTTTTTTCCAAACCTTGGTAAAGGGGTGGTTATAGGGGCAGCGTTCCTGGCCACTGAAGAGACTCAGAGCTGCAGGCAGTTTTAAAGACTCTGAACAGGAACATGTCATTTCCAATTTAGATAGAGCCATGATAAAGTGAGCATCCCTTGATTTGAGTGAAAAAAAAAGTGCTGTCACATGGCTGCTGAATACAGGACCCTGCTAGTCGTCTCCTTTCAATGTCAAAAAAGTCCCTTTTAAATTCTGTGGCGAAATGATGTTCACTGATATGCAGGATCTAAAGGGGTTGGCAGGTATTTAGTAAGCTTGGGTAGGTGAAAGATGGTGTCATCAATCACTAGTGCAATGTTAAATCGAGGGCCATGACATCACCAGAAGGCTAAACAGGCAGGTCTTCGAGCATGAATGCCAAAATATAGTGACCGTGAAACACTTAATCTCATATCTTAGCGTTCTTACAGTTTCTTATGTGAAGATTATAGAATTGATTTGGTGACCTCCTGCTTATGCTCACACTGCATCATAATTGTTCCTGAGGCTGCTATGTAAGCATGAGAAACATGATGGCGTAAGACTATGGGAAAGTGGTAGGTTGCACCACTGAAGAACACTCATGGAAAAATGTTATCATAGGGGAAGGCTCACTGTTGCTGTGTTTATGATTTGACTCATGATTTCTACTGAGAAAGACGTTCCTGAAGGTAGAGAAATATAGTAAGAGTGGGCGCAGGTACACCACTTAAACACAAAGATTGCACAGTGCTTCTGTAAAGAAAGGTGCCAATGAGTTGAAGAACGCCCAGGCATCTGGACGTCATGTGGCGCTTGGCCTGTGACATTTGAAGATGTAAACATAGGGAAGAAATGAAACCTTCTGTAAGCCTTCTAGGTAGTTGGTGGGAGAGTCCCCCGACAGCTTGTGGCAGGCATTTTGTAGAGTGCAGGGGGGCCAAAATCTAATCAGCGACTCTGTACATCTGGTCAACATTAGTATTTAGTTCTCCAGGGTCAGTGGGTGAATACTGTTCACACTGAGGCAGCGAGGATTCTGCCAGCAGATAATTAGATGAGGAGAAATTGTTCCTTCATACAGCTTTCCTGTTTTATTGTGCCATCTTTTTGATTGGAGGAACATTTGGTTTTAGCTAACTATAATGCTAACCACTGAACCCATATCTGCATTAAGATACTTCACACTGTGGTGCAAAAGGTTTCTTGTCAGAGAATGCAATGTGACCACATTCAGACAGCAGTCACTGTTTGCTCAGTGTACAGCTAATTCTTTAGCGGAGGTGTTGCTGTCACGCCAGTCAGTGGGGTTTATCTATAAATGAGCAAACAGAAGGGCAGATGACTCTTTTTTTTTCATGCTCGTGGTGAGCAGATTACAGACAGCGCAGAATAACTGATTCCAGCTCTCCAGCTGAGCTTTGATTCTGTGCCACTGAAACAAAGCGCTACTCCTCCGTTCAGATCAAGAGCCACTTTTTCACTTTAGCTGCCAATGAGACACTCATGGAGAGGTTTGCCCAGACTTAACTGGAGTGGAATTTGCAGTGAGAGTTCTGACAGCCGGAGGAAGACAATGGGCTCAACAGCTGTTCTAAGTCCAAGGCTGATCCTGCCAACGCGCCATATGTACAATTTTGTGCTGAGGTGAGTTGGTTAAGCTGTTTGAAGACACTGTCCCATTCGCATACCAGATTTGCCTCACCCAAACACTGTACATCCCACACTAACTGTACTCACACTCAGAAGGAACTGCTGCATCATACCACATTGAGAAAGGTACCTGTAGCTGTCTTTACTCACGAACTATGGGGCCATTGTATGGGCCCTGGCCTTCCAGCATCCCCCTCCCCAACGCACACACACTGCCTCTCTCACTCCCTTACTAGCCACTCTCTCCTCTCACACACTTTCATCTCTCCTCTCTGGGTGGATAAGGAGCAGCTCTGCCTGCCACTGTGCACTTCCCTCTGAAAGAGCCATTCATTGCTGCCGGCAGAGGGACCCCAGTTCACCTCCTAACCACAGAGGGTTTCAACTTCACTACCTCCTGCCTTTTGGCAACGCGCTTTCAATGCAAACAGTCTCAAGGTAAAAGCGCTCACACACTCAGCCTTAGATGAGAAACCAACAGATGTTGTCTCAGACCTTGGACCATGACTTGGCACATCTTTCCCCTCATGTATTGAGTTACATCCAAGAAAAGGAAGGTTTCACTGCTGAGCAATGAATGGCATGAGCACTGTGAGAGTGGACATCGAAAAAGTAAAGAAAAGAAAATGCCACCTGATGTGGAGTTTACTTCAACTTTTTGCTCAATACAATATTGGTGCAGGTTGAAGTCAAAGTTTGTTTAGTTTAAGTTTGAGGTATTAACTCATCAGCTTGTCATGCTTTGATTTATGCATTGGGGAAGCCTCAGACAGGGACAGTGATCTGATCTCCTCCCGTGCATCTCTGACAGACGGGAGCAGAAGGAGGGAACAGGACACTAACAGACTGATTTGCAGCAGCACTTACCTCCATGACTGGGGCTGGGGAGGCACAGCAGCAGGGCCAAGAAGGCACCGACCAGGACCGAATTCAGGGCTCTCATATTTTCGTGCTGAAAGTTAAGTCCTCCACTCTCACGTTAAAGACACTCCATTCAGAAGGGACTGAATGAGTTTCCAGTTTTGGGACCTACTACAGGATACTCCTCTATGTGAGGGGGCAGGGCTGGGGAGGGATCATGAGAGGGACGCCCTCTTTCAAACCCCCCCTCTCCCCACCTCCCCTCTCCAACACACACACACACACACACACACACACACACACACACACACACACACACACACACACACACACACACACACACACACACATCTTCAAAGATTGGAAAATCATATCCTACCTCCTGCCTCTCCCTCCAGTGCCTACACTTACACATTCACATTCAAACACGTTTATTTACATTCACATATATCAGTTCACAAACAAGCTTCCTCAACCACCCCTCAAATCAAACACCACATATCAGCACTACCTCTCTGCCGCTCTCTAAGTCTGGCCACTCCTGGATTTGTAGAACTCCCTCCTTTTGTCTCACTCAGTAATTGGAGTGGCCTTTGGAGACCGGCGGCTGCCTTCTGCAAGGATAAACCTTTTACTTTTAATTAAAGACAAATCAGGTTGTCCAACCCTCTTGGCGCTTTATTGTCCTAGCCTTTCCCCTGATCAATGTCTCGTTCTTTATGTTTTTGTTCAACAAACCTGCTCCCGAAGCTAATTAAGCTCACACTTTAGCATGGAGTAGAGGTGTGTTGTGTTAGATTTGCATTCACTATCTCTCCCCATGTTATCTAAGGCACTCAGAGAGAGACTTTAATCGTGGTGAGTATTGTTGCTGATTGTTCTCCACTTGGCTTTTACTGTCATTTTGTTTTTGGCAATGAACATGCACACACTCCTCACAAGGATTAGTAGTTTCTGGTTGGGTGCTAAGATTAAACCTCAAGTTCGCTCTCAAAGCCTGAACGTTCAATTTCACCTGTCTCACAGTCAGCTGGTCGGCAAATTATTCCTTGTACTTTCTGACAGCTGAAATGGGAATACAATTAGAATTTTCTAAACACTTCCTCTCAGGTGTGCAATAACTTTACAACAGTAATTCACTGCTGAGTGCAGCCTATGCAGTTCAATTAGAGTTTTTCTCTTCAACTGAACAAACAATTCCTCCGAACTGAGCTGGCATATAAAATATGATAAACCATTCCAAAAGATGAGAATAAGAGGGGAATTTTACATAAAAAGAAGAGGTTTTTTTCCTCAAAAAACTTGCGTGAATGCACACTATTAACACATCCAAATGATGTGTGATCCAAATGAAGTTTCATGACTGAAACTGATATTCACACAGGAATATGGCATTCGTCTGATTCCTCTGATCATTACAGAAAAGAGCAAGTTCTCCTTCAAACAAAATCTGAATGTCTTTTCTTTGGATCAACAGCACCTCCAGTGGCAAATAACATGACAGCTCCATGCTGAGGTGGCGTTTATTTGTTTGGGAACACAGCAGACACAGTGAAGATGAAGTGGACCTCTCATCTCTTAACTCTTCATAAAAGTGTGAGCGACTGTAGCTGTAAGAAAACCTGTAAAATAACACATAGCACCTGTAACACAACACTCTTTATTGCAGGCAACCTTTTCTGACACCGCAGCCTCCCTGATTATTTCAGCATGACACGAGCTACAATTAAAATGCTCCCTCTGAGCCTCAGCCAACCGCTTGCATCGATGACATACTCTTGCCTCCCTGGGGATGCATAATTTGCCCTGGAGGGATGTCACCCACTGATATGAGTGGGCTCCCGCAGTATGCGAGAGCACAGGCAGTCTTATGTAATCCGCAACACCAGTGGCCCCCCCCTTAGCATAAGCACTGCTTGCTAATACAAGTAGACGTGTGTGAATCCGCATTTATCAAAGTAAGTTGATGCAATTCATGACATTTTCTTGGCTTAATAATGCATGGACATGCTTTTATTAAAGGTGTCCTGTGGAGTCTTAATTGTATAAAAACAGGGTTTTGTTTACTGTCAACTATTCTATATTATACGTATCCTTAAGGCCTAAAAACATGTTGAATACATTTCCCACCTCATGAAACATCTGTAAACCCTTTTTAATCTTTAAAAACCCGATTTGTTTACATCAGCATGCGCTCTTCTTCTTCTCCTCTTTTATAGCTGCATTGGTATGTTTTACGGTAAAATTTGTTAACCTCCTGCTCATGTTGTTGTACATGTTCAAGTTCAAGTTCAACTTGTGCATCTTTGTGGTGGTGGAACACAAGATAAAAACAATATGAAGACCCACTTATGGAAACATTACACTATGGGAACACTGGTGGTAAAAAACTCCATAAAGTACCTTTGAAGCTGCATTAATTGTTTTTTTTTTTGCAGCAGAACAAGCTGAAAACAGAACATCTGACATTTAAAATTGTTGTAGCTAACATTTGCCCATTAACACATCCAGCAGACATGGAGCAACATTGGTGTTTCTGTCCACCTGAACAATTTAAGTCTTCAAGCTCTGTTTTTCATCTCCACCAACTCCTGAGGGAAATATCTGGCTCTCAAGCTGCTAAATGCTCCAGTATGTTCAACAGGTAGTTGCTAACTTTGTCTGACTACCATTTGGTGCTGGACAGGCAGTGTATGAGCTTTATATCAGAGCTTTATTTGCTGAAAACAGCTGTCTGTTGCGTCTGAAAATGAAGTTGATGAGTCTGAAGGCCACTAAACTTAAACAATGAGCAAAAAGAGGCTAAAAGGCTTCGTAGAGCTGCATAGTTGGTGATAATTATCTGTTGACTTGTAACTATGATGGCCACCTAGTCATTTATTCATTGTTAATACATAAAGAATTCATTGCATCTTAAAAAGAGAGGTTCACATTATTTCAAGTCTTTCTTGGGCGGCTTTGGCTCCATTGTCTCCATTGATTAATTGTGGTCCATTAATCCAAGGGCTGGCGGTTCGATCCCCAGATCCTCCTGTCCACATGTCAAAGTGTCCTTGGCCAAGACGCTGAACCCTAAGTTGCTCCCAGTGGAGGCCAGTACCTTGCATGGCAGCTCCGTCGCCATCGTTGTGTGAATGTATGTGTGAGACCAATCTGTAAAGCGCTTAAAGCACCGTTAAGGTTGAAAAGCACTATATAACTGAAGCCCATTTACCATTTAATACAATACTTACATGCCCATATGCACATTAAAAGAGTTACTAGTCACTGTAATCATTCCTCCTCTCCATACTGGCAGTGAAGTGATCCTTTCCTAGCACAAGTCTAATGTAAGAGATGGGGGACAAAATCCACAGTCCTGTTGCAAAAATGGCTTCCAAAATTAAGCTGAAGCTAATACAAGGCTTCAGCAGTCTGACTTAGACAAATCAATGTAATATCTTCCAAAATAAAAGTCTTTTTAGTATAACTTTCCTTGTTTGTGTTACTGTCCCTCTCTTGCAGCTCAGTAAGGAAACACTGTCCAGGGAAACACTAAACGGACATCATGTACTACATTATGACTGTAACTTAAGATCCTCATGTGATTTGACTACTCAGACCGATGAAGCCTCATATTAGCTTCAGATACATTTTTATACTGAACGAAGACTGTGGATTTGTCGCCCATCTCTTACATTGTCACGTTTCTTCACAAAAAGAAAATCTAAATCTGTCCTTTAAAAAGAAATATTTGTGCACTTCTGCAACAATATACAGTATTCGATTCTACCATCTCACCATATAAACTTACTGTTATATCTCAGTAACTTTCCCGAGCTTGCAGGCAGTTCAGATATTCTTATCAGATCTCATTTCTCTCCCAGTTGATGTAATCTTCCCACAGAGCAGTAACTTGGGACATCTTGCCAAAATATCACCTCTCAAGTCATCATTGGCAGAGCGAAGAAGCTCAGCTTTCACCGCACGGTCTCAAATATCACCTTCGTGTGTTGCTGCAGCCGTCTGGCCAGACCACCGCTATGCTCTCAAAGCTCCAGACTTGATTAAACCGCAGCATGTATGTCAGTGTTATTCTAAACCCCCCCCCCCCCACTCACTTTTTTGTCTCTTTAGTAAAGCATAATGGCTCACTTTTCATTAGCTCAATTGTTTGGCTAGGTTCAAAAAGTATTGATTAATAATGAAAAAAATATGAATCCATGACTCCTCAGTATTGTTTTTCCCCTTTCCATGACAACCTAAATTGAGAATAAACTGAAACCACCTGCATAACATCAATGCTCCCCATGTGGTTTATGCCTCAAGCGTGACTGCTGGACAGAGTTTTATGAGTGGAAATTTTTTTTCTGAGGAGGTTGCAGGTTGCAAACCCCTGTCATTTAACAGCACAGGTAAACACTTTGAGGAGTTGCTGTGAGAGAGAGCAGCACACCGAGAGGCAAAGTTCATGGTGACATTAATTCTATACAGGGCAAAGAAGGTCACTTTCAAAGCTTTTTCTGTTATAGATCAGTGATTATTGTAGAATAGCCTTAACAGATATCATAGTATATCATTACAAATTGAGGCTTTTATTGGTATCTACAGCCAGTTTGTTACATTACAAAAAAGGTTAGTTGATCAACAGATTATTAATCACTCACTATTTTGATAATCAATTAATCATTTCCGTCATTTATCAAGGAAAATTGCCAAAATTGTGATGGACATTTGTGACTGTTTTCTGATTTTTCATATGCTAAACAAACTGATTAATCTAGAAAATAATCAGCAATGGATAATGAAAACACTCGCCCTATTGCAAATTGTGCCAAATGATAATACAGTTATTTCAACAGTATATAATCTCAATCAATAACTTTTTCTTTGAAATCACGTTATCTCTACATCTGAATCTATATTTATATACTAACTTTCTACTCTCACTACTTGTGACCTGATGCATGGCAGAGATTTTATGCATTTTAAGTGTTTCTATCCAGGAACAAGCTCTGGAGTCCAGAGAGGAATTTGACACATACAGTATCGAGATAAGATTAGGATTCCAGCTTCTGTAGATAAATCTGTACGTGTGCTCACTGCCAAAGAGCTAAATATGTCCTGCACTGGAGACGTTAACAGGCTTACATGGATACATATTGGTGGAATATTAATTCAAATAAATCTATTTTAAGCTGTGAGAATCTATGTCCGCCCCAACCCTCAGAGGTAGAGGTGTTACAGTGTGATTAACGAACCTAACGCTGTCAGAAAGGTGTTGATTGAGCTCAGATTTTGAGATTGTAGCCTAATGTTTATGTCAAGCTGTCAAAATGAAGCTACAAGTATCATTGGGAATAATTATTATTAATAATGAAGGGTTTCTTTCTTTAATCAATAAATGACCCAGGCTGCATGTTTTGCACCCGCTGGGATTTTCTACCCTGACTGAGAGTAACTTGATAAAGTCAGTTCACTCATATGACACATTTTCAACTTTCAAAGGACTCCCAATGACCAACAGCCAACATTTTCAGATGATAAAAAAGCATGGCGAATAGACTTTTTCAGGCTTCTATTTTGTGCTGCAACATTAGCAGACACTAGTTGTCAGAGTTACTTTCTTCCCGCTCTAAGCCTATTACAGCCCCTTTTTTGACAATCCATCGGCAGTGTCAACTTAATTTGCTTTGCTTACCTCAGCTAATGCATGACACCACCGGAAAACGGTTGACTCATTTGCAGTATATACACATGTAATGCTGTGTCTCCCACGTTTATTAATGATGCTAATTCCTATGACAATATTTGTGTCACCTTCATTTTTTTTTTTCAAGTTCAATAATCACTTGTTTAGATATGTTTGCTCAAGGAGAGGAGAGGATTAGGCTTGCCAATCAAATAATTCCACATCCTTTAAAGCGATATAACTTGATAATAAGTGGTTGCAGCCTAAACTGTGTTTTGGCATTTGCTGCAAACTTCATTTCAGGGTCTTAATCTCTATTAGCATGTAGTTTTCAAAGGCACAGGGCTCCCTGGCTAAATCCTCACCACATCCAGTTTGTTTATCTTTTCCCTGACAGCTTTGTGACTTTGAATCTCCGTCCCTAATGCAATGCTCTGGGGCGCATTGTCTGCAGATACATGGGGATCCTCAGGTATTAAATGATGCTTCTGGAGAAAAGAAAATATAAATAAATTAAACACAAAGATGCATGGAAAATGGAGGATAAATAACTAAGCAGAATTGTTAATGAAACAGTCTTGGCTGTTAAAGATAAAGACAGCACATACTAAAAACATCTGACACAGAAACTTTTTATTTTCCCTCTGTTTCAGTAAAATAATAGCTGACTAGCCTCACTTACCAGCAATCTATTTACTAATCAGGTTACCATTTGAATCAGTACTGAATTTGTCAGAATTTTAAGGTTAAATTCTAACAAATATGCTTGCTTTGTTGCAGGAGAAACTTTTCCAATCTCATTTCTTGACACATGCATAATACTGTGAGGCATAACATCACAGCTGATCATCTAAAACTAGATTTTCCCTCCATCAAAGCCAACAGATCATCAGTGTGACAGTGGGACAGAAATCTTTCTAACAATCAATTGTGTGCCAGAGTCGGCATGTACACTCAAAAAAAACAACAACTAAATTCAGAATTTCACGCGCCGTTTCACTTGATAAAGAGAGGAATGTCAGCCGTTCAGCTGCTGGCACATGAACTTGCTAAATGGAAGGAAGGATAGGAGGGTGGCAAACATTGTTACTGTACGAGTCCCCCTGCTGTGCTCTGAGCATCACGGTGCTCTAAAGCAGCAAAAAATGCATCATGAAGTAGACAGAGCATATGAAGCTGCTAGATTTCTTTGGAGAGAGGGTCAGGCAGTGATCGAAACACTCAGAACATTCAAGGCACACGAGACTGGGGATTTTTTTATTTGAAGTAGAAGAAAACATCCTTTGATTTCTCAATCAATAAGTAATGTATTGCAGCAGATTCCTGAAACAGCACAAACAGGAGAGGACTGCAAGCTGTGCATGAAACCCTTGCTTCTACTGTACAAAACTGAATTGGTAAGATACTGAAATTAATTTACAAATTTATCTCACAAGGTTTTCGTCTTACTCGTATGTATGTAGGGTAAAATATATAGGTACTGCCAGCAGCTGGTTAGCTTAGCTTAGCACAAAGACTGAAAACGGGGAAACAACTCTCTGCTACGCTGTGCTAACCGGCTGGCTGTAGCTTTATTTCCCCTACAGACATGACAGTGGTATAGGCTACCGATCTCATCTGTACCTCTACCATTCTTTTAAGTACAATAATAAAGTTGGTTATACACATGATCATGTATGTAATCAAGATGCTCCCTTGTCATCATTGCATAAAGATAACTGAATTGATAACATAACAAAAGATAACTGAAGTGTTGGAGCACTGCAGCAGTAATATGGTAAACAAAGAAGAAAAGGTGCAAAGATATGGACAAAATATGGGATGTAAAAATAATACAATCACAGATATCAGCTGTCTTCATACTGGTAATGTAATTCATGATGGCGAGAAAAACAAAATCTCACCATGACATCGACTGGCAGTTCTACAGATGTTTGCTCTTTTCAGATTTACATATTTACTCTCTAGTGGAATCCATGATCATGTACTCTGTTGATTAACACATCATTGCTCTCTGCAAGACATCATTCTACGAGTAAACGGACATATCTGCCCTCCAAAGCTCTTGTATCATCAATGTTATCTTTTCATCCTTGCAAAACATATGTCTCTCCCTTTGCACACATACAGTAATATAACAAGACGCCATTCTCACTCCACAGAGTTGCACTTTATTAGTTTCTGAATTGGAAACATGTATTTATATCACATAATGTGAAGTGATGGCATAGTTTGAATGCCAAGATGTGGGTGGTGAGACACTCGTCTTCACAGAGGTCAGTGCTCAGCCTTGGTCATACTGGTGAATACACAGGCAGAAAAAAGACTTGGCTTGCAGTTATAATATTCAAAAAGAAACCATTATCAATGTGTTGTGCTAAAAAAGTGCTAAAGTACAGCAAACAATGTGTTTATGGAAGAGACTGTAGGCCAAAGGAGATGTGTTTTCATTTTTTTTCTTTTCTAATATTCTTATAGTGACTAATACATCATAAAAGCAGCCTTTTAATTTCTTCAGCTTGTCATTGGCACAGGCTTTCCTGTCAAGAGCAGAAATTAGCTTCATGGTGCACATAGGAGACTTAAATTACTTAATTACCTTCTATTCTGTAACCTTGATATAGGATGTCATGTGGAGACCCGGTATCATTCATTTTAACATTTAAAGAAACCTGCTGGGAGCCTAAAAAAAAAGTTTGACTGTCTTTTGTGTTTGCGCCAGGCTTGTTCAGACACAAAAGACACACTCAGATACAAAGCTTAGCACAGTGCGATTATTAAAAAAGCTCAATTTCAACGCTCTCAATGATTGTGTGCATCCTCTGTTCTTGTATTCTTTTTTGAGAGGCGCTGGCACAGATCCAAAGCACCTCCCATCTATGCTTTGTGAAAAAGGAATGAGGGTTTATACTGTGTAGAGTCAAGGAAAGAAAAGTTTCATCCCATACTGTCTGAAAGTTAAAGCTGAGCAATAGCTACTAAATAGTATTAAACGTTGCAAGGATACAGAAAATATCATCAATCTATTGGACAGCATTGACATCTGCAGCAATTAGTTAGTGGCTGTTTTTGTACTTGATCTTATCATGCAAATGTTTTGAGTCTGCTGAGTACAAATAAACACAGCTCTGAGGTACAGTACTATGTAGGTGGGATGGGATGCAGCCGCTGCACCACCGGGGAATCGAGCAGAGCTCTGAAGTCAAGAGAGCACTTAGCACTGCCCTCTGGTGGAGGATCAAATGAGCTTTGATGACCACCCATCAGGCCTCTTTGCCTGCACACACTTGAATGTGTAATTACAATTATTGAAATCCATAGATTGTTGCAAGGGGCATAGGTTTTTCCTATAAAAGAGTCTGATGGGTGCATGACTCACCAGGATCTGTTCCATGGGAAAAATCCTCATATTAAATGCTTCTGGTTCATAGAGTAGGTACTTTTAGTGCTGTTGAGTGACATCAGACTGCTCATAGAATGAATCAGCCGTGTCAGCAAACATCGTGGTGAATAAACAATCATTTCCGGTGGGATGTTGCATTCACATGCAGGTCAAGCTGAGATGGTCAGAAATGCGAGGTCAGTCTCTGAGTCCCTGGGAACAAGGCAGTGCAGGATGCATGAAAAATTAATTCATGCATGTGGATGTAATTTCATTAGTTAGCTGTGGTCAAAGGTTGTCATCACTAAATGGCAACTGAATGAATCAGAGAAAATGATCTGGTCTCACATGAGCAGTGCGACTGCTGTGTATGAAAATGTGTGTACCCGTGGTAAATGTAATACTTTTAGCTGATGTTGATTTCTCACTATTTGTAAAGGACAGCTGGTTCCATCCTTAAAATCCTGTTCTTGTATTAATAAAAATCTCACCACAGCTCATAATTTCAGTGACATTTAACAGTGAACTGTATTTTCATGCCAGCAATCAATCTGCAAAAGGTTTCCCATTTTTCAAAAGCATCCTTTCTTATTTTATGAGCTGTGTAAAACCATGTGGCAGTCCCTTCACATTTCAACAATACAACATCACAGAGTGATAGAGGAGGTTCTGGTAAGTGCCATAGCAAGATTATGCAAAGTGCAACATGAATGGTTTCTAAATCACTGGTTTAAAATGAACAAAATGGCCTCCTGTGGGCTTCTGCCGGACCCTGATGCCTTGAATAATATCAGCAGTGAAGTCTGAAAAGCAGTTTTGTTCACAGTAACGGTCCCCTGTGCTAAGACTTCTATCCTTCTATCCAGATACAAATGCATACAGACACACTACACTGTTTGCCCAGAATTTGTCTCTACTTAGACAATTTAAATAAATATTACTTGAAAATATTGAGTTTGACCACATTACTTAACCAATCTTAGTATATTGTACTATTATGAAGGGATACTTGTTTTCACTAGCATCTTTGAGTTGAACAGACTTAAATACATCAGTTTTTAGCCGGGATCATACCCCATTATCAAAACTGCAACACTTTGCTAGCTTCTAATTAGCAAATTCACTCAACTTGCCTGGGCATGGTCAGGGCTTGTTTATTCTCAAACAAAACAACCGCCATGTTCTCTTCACCTTTCACATCATCGGTCTGTATCTCACAAAAGGAGCCTTCAACTCAGTAGTGGATAGGATAAGTTGTCTGGACTAGCCGAGCTATCGGCAGAACATTAACATTTTTTCAGGACGAATTTGGACCAGTTTGACTACTGACAATGAAGTTAAGGAGCCTACGCCATTTTTCTCCCTTCATCTTTTTTTAATATCGTGAAAGTTGGTACGTTCAGGCTTAACTGACAAATTGTTTCAAAATTACATCAAATTAAGTTTGAATTTTAATGTGATGTGCGGAATGCTACCACAATTAATATCAACATAGTTTAAGTAATGTAATTAACGTTAGCCACTTTTAACTGGTGCTTTTTGAAACTTGGCTTGTTTTGAATTCTTTTAGGGAGAAGGAAGATTGTTTTTGATGCACTTTCTCTCCAAGCCTGATGAACATCTTTAAGAAGGAGGTTTCACTGTTAGCCTACTTACTGCAACAGACGAAGGTGGGTACATTTCTCTTGCTGCTGTTGTAGTTATCATAACTTAATGTGGACCATTTTTGTTACGTGTGTGGTCTACTCTGCACTCTCTGCCTCATTTCAAGAGTAGCTCTGTAAGTAACTTGATTTTATTCAGTTTTATACTTTAAGCTTTAATGCTCAGTGATTCTAGCCAGGTCGTGCAAACAAATTATGGTTCACTAGTAAAATGGGAGTACTACTTACAAATGCAATATTACATCCTTTCTATCTTGTCTCTCTTCTGCGTTCAGGAAGATGTGGCCCAAAATCATCTGGCTTGACACACACCTGAACCCATCCAAAGCAGGGGACATCTTGGAAGGTCTTGAAATGTAGTCTTGGATGAACTGAAGAACCCACCTCAGGCAGCCTCCTGTCAGGCCCAATTTATGAACTTCACCTGGAGTACACATTTTGAATTTTCTCAACATAAATATTTGACTTAAATGAATAATAAAGAACACTTAATGAAACTGGAGAATCAAGTCATTGTAACTTAAAATACTTAATGGTTGGGCAAAAAGTAGATTTTACTACAGACTTCAGGTACAAATAATTGGGCTTTTAGCGTATTGAACTAAAATTGTTGCTTCCAGTCTGTTAATAAGTCAATTTTGCTCGAACAAATTAGTTTCTCCATTATCCATTACTTACATTTTCAAAGTAAAGTCAACTTGTGCGGGTTAACAGCGTCTGTGGAGACGTGTATATGTGTGTGTGTAGGTGTCGTGCGAAATCAACACCCACTCCTGTGTCACACCAGCCTTGTAACTGAGCTCTATGAATACACCAATGTTGAGCCAATTTTTTATGTGTTTGTGAGTTATAGTGGTTTTTTTCCCCAGCAGACCTTGGCTGTCTCTCTCTCTCTCTGAATCGCAACATCTCTGTCCTATTTCTTTCTCTCCCTCTGTCTCTTCCTCTCACCCCCCTCTCCCTGTCTCTTCCTCTCTTTCTCCTAAGTGCACTGGGGCCATTGTAAAACACTGGCCTGAGTCCCAAGCCCTCAGGAGGCTCAGGGGCTCAGGGTTGACTGATCGCTGGATTTCACCACAGGCTCCAAGAACGGGGATTGTTCAAGAAGCTTTTCCTTCCCACTGAGACCCCTGTGGATTAAGGATTCCTGGCTTCTGTTGCAATAATAAGGCCTCACACACTGCCAAAAGAAAATACTGCAGTAAAGCTCTGCACTGCTTCAACTGTATATGCTGTTCATTGCCGCATTTTGCCCCTTGTAGTTTTTGACATTTTTTATTTATATATTTTTATTTTAGGGGTATGGTACCTAAGACTAAAAGACTGGAATTTAATTACAGTGTTTGCAGTAGCCAACAATCATGTTGTATGTTTATTATTTATGTAAAAAGGTTATATGTGCCATGGAATAGGTGATATTATGAAAACATTAAATGCTTATATGGCCTGTATTGAAAGTGAAAAAGGAATTTCCCTTTAATTACTTCAACAGGAGACATGCAAAGCAGGATCCCTTTGCTTCATGAATATTATGGAAGCTTTCTTTTGATTTTACAGTTTGCACCTGCATGAGAAAAATACCCCCAAAAGAGAAACAAAACAAAACAAAACAGCATATGTAATAGAGGCATTATTTCTAGTTTGAGTAGTGTTTCTAATTAAACGTGGAACATCTTGAGTGAGTAGATGCAGACAGTAAAGGTTTTAGCTACGATTCCCGCCCACACACTGATGCCAGTGCACATGTATATATTAACACATCGGTGCCCGGATACATTACATACGCAGACACCAACAGCAGCTTTGCAGCAGCTAAACTGTTCCAGAAAAGGTGCAGAGGTTCCCCACGTCCCTCTTCACAAGCACTTTATTAGTCACTCAGCACTCTCAGCTGAGCGCCAGTAGGTCGAATCAGAAAGCAAGAGTGAGCCAAATGCAATAAAAACGAAACACATCCTGAAGCCAATAAAGATAGAAAGATGGATGGAATGAGACTGGATCTGAGGGAGGAAGGGAACATTTATAAGAAGAATTAAAATGATAATGATTCTTCTTCTATCAAAGGGATGCAGTATGTAAGTCTAAAGAATGAAAACCCTAGTGTTTGCAAGCATATGCCCTCCTGAAGTTTCCCTAAACAGGCAGGAAGTTAGGAAGACACTTTCTGCCGGCCCCAGGGGTACTCCAGCATGCACTAGGGCTGGGCTGTATGGTTAAATCGATATCACATTATCAATAACAATATTTTTCAGAAAACAAAACTCTTTACGGTTGTAAAATAAAAACTTCACTTCTTTAATTACATTTTATTTGGAATATTCTTTTTTTGTAAAAAGATAACATGATGTGAAAATCTATAAATAATAATATTGAATGATTGCACAGATGCTGTGCAATCAAGCATCTCCGCCAGTAGGTGTGACTGTGAGTGTGAATGTTTGTCTGTCTCTATGTGTCAGCCCTGTGATTGACTGGCGACCAGTCCTGGGTGTACCCCGCCTCTGAGCCCCCCGCGACCCTCTGAGGATAAAGCGGTATAGACAATGGATGGATGGATGGATTGCACAGATCAACCAAGTAGATCAGTAAAAAACTAAATCACAGTCATCAATTTTGGTTGTCAACCATCATGTCAAAGTGATTTTCATGTGTATTATTAATATTTTCATCACTGATAGGAAGAAAAAAAGGTCTTTATCAATTCATCATAATACTCCTTCATATGTATATTTGATTGACAGCTGAGTTAGCAGGGCCAGAAAGACACAATGTAAACAAAGCTCTGCTGCTAACTAGCTTACAAGATAAGGACAGGCAGCGTTTTGTCAGCAGTGGTGCCGAAGAATGAGAACCACACCATGTAGTGTTGACATTTGCTGGTACGTCTTTAAGCTGTTCAGTGTGCTGCAGCTGACTAGCTAATTAGCTATATCTAGCTTGCAAACTGACATTAGCAGTGTTCTTTACATAAGAGGACGTTTGTTTGCTAGCTGGTGCAGGAGGTCAAGGTGCACCACAAGACATGTCTCCAAGCTTGTGGGAGGGGAAGGAGACGTTACAGAGAAAGATAGTGTGGGATGCAGTTCAAGGTCTGTGGCTCTTTTGGGGTTTTGTCACAGCTGTTGTGTTGCCGTCAGCAAATGATACTGTAGATAATGGGGATAGTTACTGCTATATGCAATAAAGTTAACGTTTTATTATTTAATCACCTGTATGCAAAGAATATCTTCGCCAATGTCGACAGAGAAAGAATAGCATTTTGCACAAACTGGGGGTGCTGTCTTGAAAAACAAAAATATATTTAGAATATAAATTTCTCTCTTTTAGGTATACAGTTTTTTTCTCTCAAAAGAGAGCATTCAGAAATTCAGAAATAAAGATATGACACAGGGGAAGAGATGGAGCAACCAAGACTGAGGCTGGGACCAAGTCACTGCCAGCCGCCTCCACACGGTGGGCTCCTCATGTGATGTTGACTGGCTTAGGTACAGTAGCAGTACTTATTGCAAATGGCATATGCAGGCAGCTGCCATCGGGCTGCAGTTCCAGATGGCTCTCTGTGGTGTTTTTGACGCCACAGCCTTCTCCATGCAAATTAGTGGCAGAGGCTGACCAACATTAGCTTTTTATGGAAGTCAGATTCATTGATTACATTATTGTAGAGTGCCTCAAACTGCCATTGCCCCCCTCATCATCATGCTGTCCTTCTAGCCCCACAATAAAGCAGAAGGAATTATCTGCATCTTGGGCACAGTTGTGAATGCTCAAATGAAGCCTTCTGGAGCCAGACTGAAATAACCAGTTAATGCAAAGAGGTGTCATTTAACATAGAGGAAGAATAAAGTAAATGGATAGTAATGACAAAGTTGGACTTGAACAGCAGTTCAATAGCACTACTGACATGACCAGATGCTAAACCCTTCGGACTCACGGGAATTGACATACTGACGGTTAATTAAATGTAGCCCTTGACGGCTAAATAACGCCAATACAGCAACCGAGATTCTCCGTGCTGAGGCTTTCAGAATGGATTGATCTTACCGGCCTCCATCAACATGAGCAGTGAATTCTAATGTAAGCTGGTGTGAATATAACGAGACACCACTTCCATCGCACAATAGCAAGGATTACAGAAGCCTACTTTCCTGATCTCCCTAAGGTCAGAGGAAAAGTAATTGCTGGACTTTTGCACTTGATAAAACCAAGCCGGAGACAAATGGACGGCCTCCATGGTTTCGCCTCAAAGTAAAACTAGTCAATAATTCCTCTGTTAATCCTTTCTCCTCTCTAAAGAAGGACTTGAAAGACAATTAAGAGGAGGTGGAGAGGGAAAGAGCTGGATCTTGATTTTTCTCTCGAGAAGAGTCAGAAAAAAACGCACTCCATAGTTTGTGTTATTCTTTTATTTGGACTGTGATTTATTAGGCTTTCCGCCGTAGACGTGCTAAACATCAAACAGCCCTACACAGGTCTACTTTTTCAATACCTATCCAGAGGCTATGAGGTACTGTGGATAGCTTGTTTTACTTTCTAATGACTGCAAAGTAGTATTTATTGCTTTTTCTTTAAGTACCGCCATATTGACTAGACTTATTTAACATCCCTCAAAAGCAGATCTTGTTTGCAGATGGAGATAAAATAGCTGCAGGTGTGAATATTTGGTGTGTCTGTGCGGTCGTATGTACACGAATACACACCCAGGCAGCCATCCGAGATTTTCTCTAATGTCGGAATACCAGCGGGTGCACTTTAAGAATAAAAAGAAAAAAAAAAGAATGTTATTAAGGTTTTTTACTCATCTCATTCTCTAGCATATCTGCACCATTCTCACTACTACCTACATTGTTGCATAGTGTGTCCTGGCACATTAAATTCAAAGTCACATTATCTCCGTATACTCACAGGATTCTGTTCAGCTTTGAAAGTGATTGCAGCTCCATCCTTGTCAGTTTGCACCCACAATCCATTACTGTACAATAAATGTTGTTGCAGTGGAAACGCACATCGAGTCCCTTGCCATGAGCAGGTGATAATAGCATACAAAGACGGCAGGATTCTCAGTTTTGTTGTTGGATTCTATAGTATTATACTTTCATTTCACATATGAAAGCTACAGCTACAACAGATTTCATCAAATCATCTCAAATCATAACCTTAGTGGTTTGCAATAACCTGAAAGTTTAAGGTAATCATTTTAATAGTCTGGTATCGATTCTCAGTTTGATTGACAAAATGATAAAATGTCTCAGACACATACTAATAGACTAGAAAGGGTATCTTATGTTGACAGACTTGGATTTGCCTTGTCCAACAACACTTAACAACATTGTATTATTTTTATCTTAACACCAACCCTAAAGATAAAGTGTCATACATTTTTGTGAACTACACTAGCACAAAGTTTTGTTGAGCATTTATTTCTAATCAGCTAAAAAAAAAACCTTGCAGACTATCTGCTGGAATCACCTGTTAAATGCTGAATAACTGATTAAATCTTGTTGCAAATTAACATGGAGCTACTGAAATGAGCTTAAACCAGGTGTATTGTATGTCTTACAAACTGAGAACCTCACTCTGCAGTGAACTCTGCACTCCTCACCTGAACTGTGCAGCTTCTCACTTTCCCCAGACCAAACACACCTCACCTCCTCCAAATCAAACACACACACACATACACACAGAAAAAAAAACAAAGCCAAACAAAAGAATATGCTCTTTCGAAGTCTACTCATCAAATATCTATGAAAGAACCTCACAGGAGTGTGAAAGCAAAGGCCCCGTTTCAACTTGCCAAAGGCTCTTCTGAACGAGGGTTGTGCGCTCGGTGACAGGTTCAGCATCGACTCTGCCTGAGAGCTTTCACCTGCAACCAGAGCAAACAAACGGCATACTGACTACTCACAAGAGTCTACACGCATAAAGCGGACTAGTCAGCAGCTGGCAACTGGCCACATCATCAGAACACAGTGTGGGAAAATAAACAATTAGAAGACAGATATCATGGCACTGTCCACTGGGCTTTGAAGACAGCGATTAGTCATTTTAAGTATGTGGACAAAGACTGGTTAGATTTCCTGTTTTCTAGTGGTGGAAAGTCAGTGTTTTCCCAAGTACTGTACTTTTACTGTACTGTGCAATTTGAGGTGCTTTACTTGTATGAGTGTGTTTCTTTATAATTTTATTCCGCTACTGGAAAATATAATAATTTTTAATCCACTACTTTTATTTGACTATAATTAGTAACTTTGCAGATTAAGATTTTACATACAAAACATATGATAAATCTATACAATATGATGCATTATTGTAACTTAAGGTATGAAAGTAGTTCAGACATGGGCAACTGTCTGTTTTGTTCTTTTCACTAAATTAGTAGCTATAATAATTTGCTAATTGAGAGTATCCTACTGGTGGAAGTGTACGGTCACTATCTGGCCCTCTGGTAGTGAGGATAAAATTTTTGTGGCCCTCTCTATCGTCAAAGTTGCCCATACCTGATGTAGTTAAAATTAAAATGCTGCATAATTAGTGTATGTAATACAGTATTATTATAATAAAAGTTGCCCTTTTGCATAATGGGTACCTTTGATATTTAAAGTTATAATCCTTAAAGAGAAGTCCTGGAAGATTCTGCAACTCCTGTAGTTACTGGTGGAGTTTTGTTTAAAATATTACGTGTGTCGACCACTGGGGGCAGCAAACACGCCTTGAATGACTACTGTGTGTATGTTTACAGCGCAGCCAAACAAACTGTGGACTAAGTGGATAACGGGTCACTTTAATAAAGAAGACTTGAAGAATCAACAATGTTGTAGACCACCGGCTTTTATCTTCCGCCTCACATCCAATACATCCATGCATCATTACTTGTGAATCCCTTGTGCATGGGTGCATAATTTGAATCCTGCTTGGAAAAGGCAGAGTCCACTGATGACAGTAAAAAAAACCCTATATGGGCAAATACAGACACATTGAATGGCTATAAACCTTTTTCACAGCAGACATTTTGACTTGACATAGCAGGAAAAGTGAAACAAATTTTGTAAACGATGGCTCAGTTACATTAAGTGTCCCAGTATGTCACACCAGTGAGCTAGCATGCATAATACCAGGCACTTGGAACTAGCTCACCTAAACTGAATGCAGACGTTACATTATTGCACCTGTGCTTTTCCTGTTATGACTTGCTTGGAATTTAGCTCTGCACTTGATAGCATATCCCCGCAGTAATGACATCTCTAGATTTCCTGGTTAAGGCCCTTAATATGTGTGATATCCACACACAAAACACACAAAACTTCTAAAAATCACATGAATCTGAACAGTGAAAAAAACAGGCTCACAATAAGCAAAAGACTGCAGACTCAGAGTCTACTCCCAGACTCAGCCTCCCATCTGTCTAACAAACCCAGTGCGGTCAGTATAAAGATGTACGCGTTCAGATCTCCACGGCTGTCTGCTCTATTTCAGGAAGAAGAGAAGAAAGAGAAGACTTTTCCAAATTCCCCCTCAGGGCACATCTGGACTGTGGAGTTCAATAGACATAACACTAATTGGCCTTACTTCCTCCTACATTCTTTGTGACACAAATTTTGGAGCTGACCATGCTCTAAAGGGGGAGCTGTTTCCTTAAAGCTCAACATCTGCCGACCTCGTGATCAGCAGATCACCAGGCAGCAGTGTAGGCCGATGTAAGTCTGCTGAGAGACAGCTTGTCACACCACAGCTCATGGGCACTCACAGACCTCATTTGCAATCAGACTGTCAGGAGTTTAAGCACTTAACCTTTGGCTTCCTTCACCCTCCCTGCTTTCCTAACCTCTTTTTCTGTCACCTCTTCAAAGCTGCAGGTTTACCAGTTTCATTTGTTGCTGTCTCTCACAATAATAGTAATTGTTTTAATCTCCAGGGCTCACTGTTTCCACTAGTTATCATCATTTGCATGATAATAAAACAGACGGGCATTCTTCCAAATCATTCCAATTTTTCTGAAATTATTTTCTAGTATTATGAAAAGGTTGGGCAGTGTCGTTATAATGCAGGCTATATACAGCACAAGATCCACACCCTCTAAGACCTCATGGCATTTCAGTATCTACATACAAACCTTCGTCGCTTTCAGGAATGCTAAACTAGTCCTTTGACAACTGTGACATTTTCTAAACTTTCACAGAAATAAGTATTTCATTGCATAAAAGAAAATTAATTTGTTGATGTAGGGCAAACCCCAGAGAAGAGAATATTGGCATAGTGTTCACAGACTTTAAATTACATTTCACAAAAACCACAATACACCTCAAATTAGCTTAATCTGATATTTCTCATTCACCCTTAACACGCAGAATGCAAAAATAAATAAAGCAAAGTCATACCCACATTAACAAATTGCCAGTTCAATTTAATATATCATAATATATCAAAACATTTTTTATTTTTGAAGGTTATATTACAGCTCGTGACGCAAAAGTAACTTTCCAGCTTTAGTCTTTACTATCTAGGACATTCCTTAAGTTTTACTGGTGCAACACAATTTAGTAAATCACTGGTTGGAAACTTGCTAGTAGTAACTAAGAAGTTAGGAAGGACTTTACACACAAACTTAGAGAGCGATTAATGAATAGGCGGTGCAACCCAGTCCTGTTCCATGACGCAAGGTGACTTTAGCCTGCATTGTTCATTTGTGGCCACTAGATGGCAGAAGAACTTGAAAACAAGCAGACAGACACACAGCCCTGACACATTATCAAGTTTTTAAGTAAATGACTAATATGTTAGCAAACAACTGGTAACACATCCTGCAGACGCAGAGTAACATTCCATTACATTGCATTTGTGTTTACTTGACACATTTAAGGCCAATACTCAATGACGTCTTGGCTCCTGAGGAGAATATCTGGGCCTTGAGCTTGCTGGTTGTTTGACTTTCTTCGTGAGCTAGTTGCTAACAATGTTCGTCTGCCATTGGATGCAGTGGGTTTATCCAAGTTTGTTTGCTGACAACGGAAAGAAGGTCCATTAAAGCAGTCAGCAAATGTGATGTAAAACCAACACAATGAGCTTAAAGAGGCTAAAAAGTTTCACAGAGTTGTGTGATAATTCTCAGTGGATTTGTCACTGGAAGTGACCCCTTGCATGGTACAAATAGTAATTGGATTCAGTGTATATAAAATATTGATTGATGAAGCTTTAAAATTCAGTTTTTAGCTTCAGTTCACCTCTTAGTTGTGGCAAAGACACACCTGCTCTAATTCTGACACTATTTAAGGTTGAAGCCTGAGTGACAGCAAGCATCTACCCTGCTGAAGACAACATTTCTAAAGTGGGTTAAATACTGTAAATGAATGGATGGATAAAAGAACAATAAACCAATAAACAGGGAAAACAAGTGCGTCTGAACTGAGCCAATGATGAAACACATTTTGCGAAGGTCCTTTTCCAACAGGCAGTGACATTCACATTTAACAATGTATGCAGAGACACTGCAGCCTAACAAAATCACACTGAAACAGATCTACTGTGACATGCAAATGAATATGTAAATGGAAAATTTTCGAGCCTCACATCCACTCAGCTGAATTAAATATCAGATCCCAAAGCATGACGAGTGACTTTTCCTACATGGACCTGGGACTTTCTCTGAAGAGGTGCTACAGTAAGAACAGCTGTTCCCCTAGATGATAATATTATGTTTTCTTATGGTGGAATACATCAAACCTGGGAATTATTGTGGGTTTTCTTGGTTCAGTAGTTGTAGTTATTTTCTAAGCACCACAATGAGTCACACTGTTGTACGTTGTCAGCATGAAGTGTCTGAACAGGAGGCTGTCAAAATCCAGGGAATTGATTTTAAATATAAATTCATATTAGGGTTTCTTATGCGCATGGGAATGAAGCCACAAGTTGGGCATTTCACTGATGTGACAGGTGGTTTCACAAGCATTTAACGGGCTGTAAGGCATCTCATTCCTGCAGCTCATGTAAACATTATTAAGCTGTTTCATGGCGGGGAGATTAGTTGAGTATTACATTGCTATCTTTACGTACTGCAATAGACAAAATGTCCTGTCACAAAACAGACCTGGGCTGACTCAGAAGTGTTTCCTTTTCTTCGTTTAAAGATGCGACAGGACATTTAGGAGAAAAGGCTCCTATAAAATGGAGGTAAGACACCACCAGCACTTCAGTGTTGGTGGTTTGTTGTGAGTCAGCCAGTAATCACTGAAACAGATTGCACTTTTCTTTCACAGCTCAAAGAGACTGAGAGAACGAGTGACAAACCAGAGCTGCTGTCTTTTAGTCTCAAGGAGATTGTCCTTCTGAGTCAAACCCTGATTCTAGTGAAAATACAACTGTGTGAACAACAATAACATGCTGCATCTCCATATTCAGCTCTGCAGAAAAACAGAAGTAAACAATTGGAGACACATTTCCATCATATCTCTTCTCCATGATGGGAAGTAAATGTGCGTTTACTTAAAAAACAGTGCTGGAACCTTACTTGGGAAATGATAATATTTCTGCTGAGGATTGATAGGATTCTGGCTTTCAAAACTCCTTATCAAATGTTTACTTAGACATATGACAAACAGAAGTATTAACACAGTAATTTACATTGTGATATACAGTATAACCCCTAATACAGTAGATGATTATGTTGAATATCTGCTTCAGTAAGACGGATTAATACACATATAAATGTATACACGTTCTATCTATCTATCTATCTATCTATCTATCTATCTATCTATCTATCTATCTATCTATCTATCTATCTATCTATCTATCTATCTATCTATCTATCTATCTATCTATCTATCTATCTATCTATCTATCTCACATAGTTTACCTCAACACTAATGTGTCAACTGTTTGCTATCAGTCAGTATTCCATAGTATATAATCCTGCCATACCTGTGCATCCATGTGTATCTATTCTATTCAAATAAATGATAAAAACAGTTGAACTATTTCTAAAATGTACAAAATACATGTCTAAAATATACCTTAGGGATAAGTACGTAAGAATTTTATCCTTCAATATTAAAACAGCAAGTCTGACTATTAGCCCCTAGAGGTTCATTACACACTACAATATGAAAAGCGATAGACAAAATGAACAACATATTGATCCTTTTGCTATTCGTAAGGGATTAGAAATTGTGGGGACAAAATGTTGAATTTGTCTTGAGAATAGCACTAGAGGACAAAAGGTTTTAGGTCATGAACGTTTTCCTGGGGCCATGAATATCCACAGCGCATTTAATGGAAATCCAGCCATTAGTTTTTGATATGATCAATAGATAATTATTCCCCAATACAGCAAAAGACAGCACAATTGATGGCAATCTGGGCCAGAGAAAGATATTTAGTAGTAACTTAGTATAAACCTATTGGCAAAATTGTTGGATGGACAACACTGATAAGACCAGCTGCTAGCAGGTTAAACATAATAAACAATCAATATTTTAGGGTAGGATATTTTTCACTGCTATCCAACTGTGAGAGACTGAGGGGGTGTGGCTCCAAGCAAAGTTTGTTGGTACTTTTGGAGTTATGGCAGTCCACGACCACCAATGAACTCAAGCCAGCAGCCTAAATACTCTTCAGCCCCCAGTTTTTTATTGGATTCATTAAAATTAGCCCGGTGTGGTAAATGTCAGTCAGCCTGTATGGTGAACAATAGCATAGCTGCTACTGAAGGAGTCTTAAGGAGCAAGCCAGGTGAAGTTGATATCCCTTGATTAGTGACTTCATGCTGCTGTGAAACTCAATGGTGGAGTCTCTAATTGTGATGGGAGCCACTGCAGCTTCACAACAATGAATCCACAGACCATTAGCTGTGTTATTTGAAAGAAACAGCCAGAGGAGTTAGCAGAGTTTTGTTAATGATATCAGCTACTGTGTTTTTGACTAGACTTTTTAGCTAGCAGCTACAGAGGGTTGGATTCCTGGACTTGCTCAAAATGACTGACAGAGAATAGAAACTGAAGCTACTCAGAAACTGGACCTGAGCCAAGACAGACAAAGAGGATGAACTTGGAACCACTGTGCACAGGAGGAAATTGGACACTTAAATGGAGCTGTCTGTGGTGGAAGACCTCAAATGCAGTGGAATATATGACGTGGTTTTTGGACACCTTTCCACCATGAAGGACAGTGGACTTAAAATAGGCGGTAGGTGAGTCAAAAACACCCCCTTCTCTCTCTCTCTCTCTCTCTCTCTCTCTCTCTCTCTCTCTCTCTCTCTCTCTCTCTCTCTCTCTCTCTCTCTACTCGCTGTTGTGGTTGCATTGCTTGTAATGGGTAAAACATGATGTGCCTTATTTGCCTGAATGTGGCTAATTGTGTAGTTATGACTAACGCTACTCAGCTTTGTAATTGTGTGCTGTCCGCATACAGACATCAATGACAGGGCCTGCTGGGGCTTTGAACCAATATCCCAATGTCACAGTTATATTAGTAGTTAGTTGTCAAGTTAGCCATGATCTGCCATGTGTGATTTGTTTGTTTGTAGTCTGTGCAGAGGTCTGGTGCTTAGATGTTGTATTTCCTTTCATCCTTGCTTTGGGTGCAAGTTGTGCTGTAGAAATTCTACCTTTTTTGTTTTTTCTACTATTACTAAAGTAAAATATCTCGGTGTATCTAAAAGTTTCTTTAGGAAGCAAAATAAGAGACATATGTAAGTCACGTATCTGTATGTTGCGCATTGTTTCATTTTGATTTTCAACATAAATCCTGCAGTTAAGAAATATCAGTACTTTAAAGGTAAAAACAAGACGTACTAGCATGGATGCATGTCAGTTTGTGCCTTTTGATGACTTGCTAATCATTGGTCCTGAATAGTAATATCAAGCAATCCTCCTAGCATTCCCTTTATTTATCCTCCATGAGCTTCATTTTGCATAAATGTTCACACCTTTTATGCCTTCTACTTGGAACCCATTATGGCAAATTTTTTGTTATGATGAAATACTATTGAACCAGTTTCGCTCAATTGCCTGAACTGTTTCAACTCTTATTCTTTTTCTCTTTATTAGATCCTAATACTATTACTAGTACGGTTACTATGACACCAAGATTGGGAGAATCTGCTCCTGTCCTTATTTTCACTAGTGGTGTCTGCATATATTCATCTGGATGTGGCACAGCTTGTTTTTCTCCATTTGCTGCCATTCATTCTTGTACAGTATTCACCGGAGTGAAATAATCCATCACAGCAAACACTGAGCCTAAATTTGTGTGTGTGTGTGTTATTTTATTGTGCTCGGTGTTTTTACATCAGTGCACACTGTTACGCTCTACTTCCTGTCAATCACCTGATACCCACAGGAAGAAATGGAAGTCTCTGTAAGCATGTGGACTTAACATACTTCATTAACACATTCATGTTTTCTTATCTGGGGCACAGTCGTTAACTGGGGCAGCAAATAATTTTAAACTAGGTTTAACAACGTAAAGCTTGTGGTTTGAAGTTTACACAAATGTTAAAAATATGTTTTATTGCATTTGGCATGCATTTCACACTAGACAGAGGAAACTAGGTTAAAGGTCTATGCTATAGGTCTAAGTAGCAACTATAGTTTTTTTTTTTTTTGTTTTTTGTTTTTTAAGCAAGAGTGCCAAAGATTCACTGGTTCTAACTTCTTGGATGTGAATATTTGCTGTTTTTTATTCCTCTATGATTAAAAGGGGTTCTAGGAAATTGTGATGGACATTTTCTGCAATTTTCTAACCTTTTTATTGTCAGAAATGAGCAGATTTATCAATGGTGTAAATGATTGTGAGTTGGAATTCTAAATTTAACTATACATGCAATGCATTAATTCCGGAGCAATCGCGTACAGGCACACGGTAATGAACCACTGTGAACACAATCACAGGACATTGGGTTGCAAATGCGCATAAGTGAGAAAAAACAACGCCATAGGTGGAGCCCTTAGGGTGCCACCAGCTACAGAAATGCTGAACCTAATATGAAGAAAGATAGAAGTAATGGCTGAAAAATATATATTAACATTTACAGTGTGCCTCAGGTTATTATGACTTGCTGTAGTTATTTCTGCAAAGCCTGCAGCTGCTCCACTGACAATGAAGGGCAGAGTGACTTTTGGGAACACAGTTTTTTTTTTTTTTTTTTACACTTGAATGAGCTTTATTTCCTTGTTGCACACTGTATGACATGCTGCCTCGGTACACACAGTGGTGGCATAGTGGTGTCTGCTGTCCATTATAAGTCAGATGTTGTCCTCTTGAACCACACATGAGGCCCTGGTGGCCCTGCACCATGTCTGCTGGTATGCACTTCTGTTACACACACAGTCATACATACTATAATTTAGGCATTTTGTAAAATGTAAAATATGGCAATATTTCTCACCTTGTGAGGGGAATGCAAAGGCCTTCTAAGCCATATGCATGTACATGTACCCAGAAACCTATACAAGGCGGTGTCACAATCACCTTTTCTACCCACACAGAAGTGAGCACTGACTGACTGACTGATAATTATGTCTTTAATTATACTGCATGTCCATTTAAATTATGTACATATTGATTCGGTAGCAGTGATTTTTGATAAACGGATATTTCAAAGAGAGTACACTAAAACACAGAACTTCTCTTTCTTTGGTGTTAGTGGCACAGTTTTGACCATGACGTTCACTGTTAAGTTTAACAGGACTTCATCAGGACACCAACAGAGGTGATTAAACCAGATGTCAAAATAAAATATGTCCATGAGACGATTGGTTAATGCTGGTCTGTGGTCAAAATTCGCTGAATGAGGACTGATCAATGTAAGTGGTACCTGGCTCCACTCTAATCAGAGTCACTGTGGAGGGATGGCAAGCCAGGAAGATACAAGACTAAGCAGGAAAGTACTGTAAGGAAGAACGGAGCAGGAGAGATGTGCCCAATGCCTCAGGGAGAGAGAGACAGATAGAGAGATGGTCAGAATGTTAGAGAGAGATTGAGAAAGCAGAGTAGACACGGAGCCAGAGGAAACCAATTAGGACAGTGATGGGCACTTAAATCAGGCTGTTATTCAATACTGCACAGTCTGTGTGGGAGTATTACAATTCCCTGAAGCTTGGAGTATTTCTTGTCTCTAGTTGACAACGGCTTAAAAGGGAGATAATACTGATTTTTAGCTTTGTGTGTCGGTCTTATGCTGAAAACTGTCCGTATTAGTGAACATTTTCTGCAGCCTCTTACAGCCGGAAACTAGAACAAAGCTTGTTCTGTATTCTAAGCTGTGATGTGACACCTTCTGTATATATCTGCCGTGTACAACACGTTTTTTTAGAAGATTAGCTCTACAGTAAAACATTTTTTGAATTGTAAACTGCTTCTATTTAGCACTGTTTAGTCATAAAATACAACAATGCTGGTCACATTATCAGCGTTCGAGCAGAAAATGTGCTGGTGCTGTATATCCTAACAAGCATTTTCCGCAAGCCCTCCAATATTTAAAGCTGCAGTAATACATATTTTACAACATCTGACATATTATCACCCTAACCTTATAGAATTACAATGTTAGCACTGGGCAGGTAGTGTACAGTAGGTTTTTCTAGAGCTAGTTCACTGAAAACGGCGTCTTTCTGCTGCTGGAAACCTGGTTCATGAGAGCAGTGAGACCAAAACTGTAAAATTGTGGGCTTCAAACTAAAACGACAAGCTAAAAGATGCTAAAACACTCATGTAGAGGAAAGGGGGACTGCAGAGTCGGGTGATAATTTTCTGCAGGTTTGTCACTACAAGCAATCCCTTTCACATTACACATAGTTATGTGACCGATTTTGTTAATCGTAAATGGGTAAATGGACCGATAATCCTATGAGTTGATGAGTATAGGTCCTTGGAAAAAGTCATTTGAATTGCAGACTCAATTTGATTTCTAAGCCATAATGAGAAAGATACTTGAGTAACAGATTCAAGAGATGGCTGCAATAACAGTTAGATATTTCTGTGGATTAGACTAAAGTACACTTTGCGGTTTGATACACCTATCATAGTAAACTCTCTTTTCAGCTAGATTCAGACATAATATTGTATGAATTCACTCAGATTCGATAATGAGATGATAACATTTACTTTATTGCTCCCTGCAGGGGAATTTCCTTGTCATACAAAATAAAAGCACCCACACATACCAAGAGCAAAACACCACAACAAATATGGTCTACTAAAGAGCTAACAAATTAACTGCCTGCACTTGTTATCCATTTATTATACAAAGGATGTCAGTGGAGGAGTTTTAGTCTGTAAACTGATGCAATGTGAAATGAGACTGGAGTGTTTTTCTACTTTTAAAGAAGATGTTTGTTCATGCTCACAAAAACTGATTAGACTGTCCGATCCAAACAACAACTTAGATTAAGAAAAGAGGTGTTCCCTCCTTTTTAATGGGCATACTTGGAATAATAATTGAACAATATTTAGTGCAACTGAATCTAAGACGAGCAACAAAATGCTATAAATGAACCGCCAGCTCTGCAATTCTCACAGCTAACAGAATAAACTCAGTGATATGTGGCAGTTGTAATTACCTCGAACGCTGATTTTCCCATTGATGACTGCACTGCACCCTCTCGTGATAATACGCCTAATCCAAATTCAAACTGATATCAGCTTTAATATTTACTGCCATTAAAGCTGATGCACCTAATTAAACGTGTGCGGCATTCAGTCTTTGTTTGTTCTACTGGCACTTAAATCCCTACACACACACACACACACACACACACACACACACACACACACACACACACACACACACACACACACACACACACCTACCTTACCTCCCACCTCTAGAGATCTAGTAGAATTACTGTAAATAACAAGGTATAAAGAGGGAAGGCTTTATGTCCAATCACCTAAGATCTGTGAGGGAGGGAGCTATGAAATGGACAAATCTCTGGGATGGAACACAGCCAGCGTCGGTTTTTATGCTTAAGTGACTTGTGTTTGTGGACCTTCCTCGCACACGACCCCGTCGAATTGATCCGTTAAGGGAGCCAAAACAGGAAGAAGCAGGGGCCCATTGCCCTATTTCAAAAAGACATCTTCATTTGTATTGATTTGACCGGAGAGCCTGCCAAGAGCTCTCTGTATCCCCTGTCATGCATTCTTAGTCTTGTCCTCAGCAGACCTATATTTGGGCACTGGGCGCTTTATTGCATGCTTAGCGTACACTTCTCAGTGATCAGCAGTTTGGGGCGGGGGGGAGACAAACAAACGGATGCAGCAATTTCATCCATCTTGTGCCACTCGGATGCGCTGTAGTTGCTTTGTTAGCAGATGGCTCCTCACAGACACACACACACAAATCATCAGCTTCAATTTTCATAATCCAAGTCAAAAATAGCCTGTCAGTAGCTGAGCAAGTAGCATGAGCCCAAACAAAGAAACCACTAAGCTATTAAGCATACAGTGAAGGAGTTTAGCTAAATGCACATAACATTTGGTGGTGGTCCTTTTTTTTTCCACACTGCAGCCATTTTTAATTTATCATACCTGGCATGCAGAGAAAAACTGGCCAAAATTATTATTCGGTGATGAGCAGACCTTGAGGCCAAATTGGCTAGGATAGTTCAAATCAAAGGCTACAGCAATTCACCTGAAGGCACCGGCCATATTAGTCCTGCTAACTGGTTTAACATTATATTATATTCATCAGCAATATTGTTAAATCTCGTTTATCTGGAGGCTAATTTGAAATTCATTTTAATTTGCAGCAAAATCAGCAAACTATACCTTTTTTATTATTTTTTAGAAAAGTTTTTTTGATCACAGTGATATGTTTTAGTTGCATTGGCTGGAGTTTAACAATATTGGTAAAACTGCCAATGCAACAAAGCCGAAGATAAATACAATATTAACCACAAGATGTAAGTTATTGCTAATGCAAACAGCCAGAGGAGCTGAGCAACTATCATTTGACTTGGACTTTTTGGGGTAATTTGGTGCTAAGTTCCACTTTTTTAAAATTGTGATATTAATGATAATAAAAAATATACATGGCTACCATTTGGATAAAGCTTGTCACTACAAGAGGTAGTCCTGCTGTGTATGGGGCTGTAATGTGGGTTCAGATATTCCTCTGAACCTTGTGTTAGCATGGTTAGCCTTTGTTGAAATTGAATATCATACTCTGTAAACTGTGTTTACGAGGTAATCAATCTCAGGTTGCGGTGGCGTTATGATCACACTGTAATAGGGTTTATGATTCCAGCCACTGATGACTCCAATAGTGTTGCACAGACAAATCAGGCATGGTAATCCCGCTGGGTAAAACCTTCATTATTTCCATTTTAATAGCCATTATTGTCATTGTCAAGGTTACAGCTGCAGCTATGCTTGCTGACATTTTGTTTGCGAGGTGTAGATGATGCATATTCTCCCTTCACTGCACATGGTTATTGGATTCCCCGACCATATTTATGTTTTTAATCCCCTGTGACAAAAGTCACCGGAGGGAACACACACACATAACCAGCCATATCTGCTGCTAACAAGTCCAGTGAGAATCTGCATCATTTTTTTTTTTTTTTATACCCTCAGAGAATTACGGCTGGAGGCCTTGAGATAAATAGCAATATCGGTTTGTTTTGACTTTTTGAAAAGTAGATATACTCTGTTAATTCTAAATGGCCCTGAGTATGGCTGGTTTGCATCACAGGAAATATAACTGTCACTGTCTTTAACTGTGTTTAACTGAGCAGCACTTTAACTTTAGATATGAAGATTTTGAATAATCTCATCTGGAAATTGAAAGCCTATAATTTTTCACCTCAGGGCTTCACCTGTCCCTCACCTGCAAAGCTTTGTCTCTCATGATGTGTTTTGGCAAGCACTTTGTAAAAATGTTGAAGAGTACAGTAAGGGGGTAGGGGAGGTGCCCTGAATAGAAGTAGAACAGCTAGAAGTCCAACAACAGGAGTCACTGGTGTCCAACCTTCACAGTGGACTAAGCCACAACAGCAATAACATCTGAACATTACAAGGCAAATTAGTAGTGGCAATATATAACCATATAAATACACAAGGAGGGTAAAGTGCATGGTGACCAGGCATGTTGATTAGCCAATAAGCCATGATCTACATCTCCACACAATCGCCATCATCATAGTCATCATAGACATCAACCACATCATCATATCATCACAACTACACTACACACTCAGCCAAGTGAGTAGCCTTAGGACTCACTAACTCCTCCACCAGCCTGCATTCAGAAGAGACATGGCTGTGGGGGTGAAGGAGTGCTTGTACTCTTAGCATAAAATTCAGAGTATAGGGGATGGGCACTGTCGGATAGGATGGCTTTAGCCTTCCTCCCTACCTGTCTGTTAAACAGGTCAGATAGCATACTCTGCTGTACTCCCAAGATTTTGCTGCCCACTTTCACTGTCCTGGTTAGTGTATTTTCACCTTAACTATAGACTCCAAGGCTCCAACATCTTTTGTGCAAAGTCTTTCTCTGATTAGAACGGTTTTGCACCAGCGCTCATTCAAATAGAGACACACCCCTCAGCCCTGTGATTTGCCAGTGACACAGGCATCTCAATGAAGGTGAACAGGTGCACCAAACCCGTCAACGGACAGTTCTGCATCCAAGTCTCAATCCGAGAGCCATGTTTCAGTGACAATAGACAGTTATCTCTGAATTCATGCTGGAATTGAACATGGGCTTGTAGTTTGTTTTATTCTGGAGAGACTGCATTAGCGAGAATAACAGACAGCAGTAGTAAACGAGCGAGAGATTGTTTCTGCAATCTATGACGTATACCACCCCGTTTTTACTCGCTTCTTGGTCTTGTGGGGGAAAGCGCCGTTAAAATCTCCCTGATCATTCCTTTTGATCAGCAAATTTAATCAAGGCACAGGAAGATTAGATCCGAGGGAGGGTTGACAGACGGGGGGTTACTCCACTGCAGAAGAAACTCTCTACTGTACTGGATATGTATTGGGTGATTGTGCGGGAGATGGAGGCAATGGGCGAAGTAAAACGCACACCAACAAACAACCACAGACTCGGAGGTGACAGTAGCTGCCAGTCTCTACACGAGCATGCGCCCTGTAGTTTTCCTCTCTGCTTTTCATTTTCACCAATTCCTGTACATGGAACTGATTTCCTGCCAGGGTCCATGGAATTGAATTTGGAAAAATAGAGTTAAATCTACTTTGGCTGAATCAATAGGGATAAGACACTATTCTCTGTTGCAGTATTTTGCTATGATTTGTGATGAGATGGGTCTACTTTTTTCATACGAATATCTTTCCTAGCACAGCTTTAAGCCTTTATTTAATTGAGTAAAAAGAGGAAAGTGATGTAGTATGGCAGGTGCTGGAGTATAGCAGTTAAAAATATATTAAGAAAATGCAAATACACCACACAGAATATATGGTTCCGCTGCATTTGTTCAACTATGGTACATTTGAACCCTACAGTGGTTTAATAAATGAATAAGCCATGTTGGGCTTCCTCCTTTTTTGATCTATTCAGGAAGGCATGCCTAACAAATTTATGTCATGTTAGGTTTGCTTTATGTCATGTGAACAAATAAAAGTCTGTATAATAGAACTTGTCCTGCACACGTTAGAAGGTCATGAGTTATTGATAGACTGGTAGATTAATTATGATGCAGTCTGGCCCTGTAACAGTCTGTTAGGATGGAGTATATGGACATATTTTATAGATAATCATCAATCATCAAGTTCATTGAAGCATTACAGTACAACACTACACTGATACCCTAATATCATTGCTCATACAGTATATGGTCATATTGTGCTCTAACAAAGGTTCCTGTAGAAAGTATCAGTAATTCTGTTGTGGTCAGGTGTATAGTCTGTATGATACAGTATAAAGTATGTTGTCATCCAGTTAGATGTTGAGTTTTTAGTGCATCTGTGGCTTTCAGCCAATAGGCAGCTGGCAGGCAAAGGAGTTGTGCGGCTGATGAGGTCGATGTGGGTACAAAACAGATGGTAAACCAAGCGCCATGATTCAAACCTGCAAAATTTTAAAGGTATGTGATAAAGATTGTTATTAGAAAGAGCATATGTCATTTCCTACTGGGAATGCAAATGTTGAGAAAATGAAGATTTTTAAAAAAAATCTACCCTAATTTAATACCCAAACAGATGTTTTTCTTTTTTTCTGTCACCATCCAGGATCAGGACTGATTTCACTAGCCTCTGGTGCCTGATTAAAGATGCACTGCAATGCGTCTGCAATCTATACGACAGTTTTGTGTCTTGATATATAGCCAACATTGGTATTTTTTTGTTTCTTTCTGCAATTCCCTTTTGTATGTGTAAGCTCATATGCTTCAGTGAGCACCTGTTTTAACTCCACTAGCAAGAAAGCACAACCTTTCCACACTACTGCATCCTGCTCCCCGGCCTTGCTAGCAAAATGAAAGTAAAGCTACTTTCTTTGATGTAGATGTTGAGGCCTGTGATCTTACTTAGACTAATTAATTAATGACATTCAAAGCCTTTCAGTCGTCATTCTGGCAGGTTTACTTACAGTCAAACCACGTTTGGTGTGTAATGATCAGCAGCTCTGGTTTTCATTTGACATTTCCTCTTTTTCTTTCAGTCTCACTGTCTCTCCTTCAGTTCCACCAGCTACACCAGAATTCATTCAGTTTGTTTCTTGCTTCTCCCTACAGTGTGGTGGCTGTTAAGGCATGTCTGAATGTCCAAACGTTCTTGTCCTAGAAAACGGATCACACTTCAATCAGAATATATCCACATCATTCTTGCGAGCCCCCACGCCTAGTTTCCTGGCACGGGGGTTTTGAAGGGAAAGACAGGGCAGCTGTTGTTGACTGGGTGGATGAGACCTAGTTTCGATGTGGCTCTACTCTGTCAAACCTGCCAGGAGAGGGAGATGGACTCTTACCGTGGCAGAAGTTGCATCCGGCGGGGGTGACGAGGTGGAGCGGATAGCAGACTGACAGCTGTCATCAATCACTTGCCCCAGCAGCCAGATGCAGGTTGACAGGAAGGGGCACGTTGGCTAGAATGGCGATTCGTACACAGTTTACCGGAGATGTTTTTTTGCCAGCCGGTCTCTGGTGGAATGCTGTCTGTCATTAATCCATCCGACCATCTATCAATCAATTCCTTTTCCAGGGTCAAGCCTGTATGTGACATGCTCCATTTCACAGTGATGTTGCGGAGCTGTGGCACTGCTTCATTGATATTTTTCCGAGCCAACAGGCTGCATTTGCCTGAGGAAGAAAAACTGCAAATGTCCAACACACATCACATCAGAGTCTGCAACCAAAAATAAATCATAACTACGACTTACCTTTCTTTACGCTTAAGATCAAGAAAAACTTTGAGAAACTTTTGAAACTTTGTCTATTCTCAAGCCCATACCTTGTGAATTTGGAGACAAGGCAGCAGAAATATGAAAGAATGGATTACAAAAGGCAAGTGAAGAGGTGAGAAAGGATAGACTGAGACGACCAGCAGCTAAATAATGCCAGTCCGGGGCAGTTGGATAGACAGGAGAGAGATACTGCTTTGTCTCTGAGGAATTGCCATTGGTTGAAGCTCACTGATGCTGAACACTCCAGACAGCTTGAGCTAACTCTCACAAATCTCGTTTTTGCAGTCTCCACTATATAGGTAATTCTTCCATTTCCCCAGACGACGTGTATTCATGTTTACAGTCCGGCAAACGGCAATGAAATAAATGCATCCAGGGCATCAAAATATTACATGCAAAGGCCTACAGTGTGCAGTATAATGCAAAGTTGCATAGTAAACATTCATAATTGAACATTTTAATAGTATAGAACATCCAGAAAACATTATTTAATAATTAATCATATAGTTTAGACCTTTTGAACTTCACTGCGTAGCTCATTCCCTTGTGCACTGTGCCTGCACACTTGTTTGTCATAACCCACACAATAAACAAGTTGTTTTCTGATGATGGTCATACTAACCAGGGCGGTCACAAGATGATTTTTAGAGGAGGGTGGGGGCTGAAGTAGAGCACTCGCATGATTTCATGTTTTTGATCTTTCTTGGAGAGCCGCTAAGCCTCCCTCTGTAGCACAACATGCTAAACATCTGTGTTTATACTGTAAGATAAAAAAGGTAAAGGATCCCCGCTCTAAACATGGCACTGCTTGTTTACAGGCCTGTTTCACATATGTTTAATGTGGTCGTGTCTGTTCAACATAGCTGCAAATTTATGTTGTTGGTTACTTTGCCTTTCTGGCTTGTGCTTTGAAATAGTGTGAAAATCCATGTGAAGTCAGTAAAACTGCCAGATGATTATCCTAGGGCTACTTATCCACAAGCCCTTACTAAACTTAAATTCACCACACCAGGCCAGGTTTGCTCCATGCTTTCTTTAGTCGAATAATGCATGGCATTAACAAGCACTTCATGGTGGCAGGGTGAAATAACATCTCATTCAGAGGGCACTGGCGCCTGCAGTTTACCTGAAGAAAAGAAGGTCAACTTCCATTTTACAAGTTGGGGGTGTATATATTGGGTTTAAGTGTCACAAAACACTGAGGTGACAAGCTCTTTGGGATGTGATCAAGCGCAAATATGATTGGAGTGCAGTGGAGCAGTGACGGCACTGCCTTTGGGATGGGCTTTGATTATGCCTGGAGCTGGCTGCTAAATCAATAGACCCTGACGCTATCGCTGTCTGCACAACAAATACCCAAGCTTTCATGTACCTGTCTCGTCTGGAAGCAGCAGACAATCTGTCCAAACTGACTCACAGTTCTCTGAAATGAAATGTCTATTTATGTGTACCATCACATTTTCTGATTTTCATGAGTTTGGATTCAGTTTGGGCATTTTGGCACAAGCAGCTGGTGACCAGGTCGTTTTAATCTTAAATGTCGCATCTACTGAAGAGGAATATGCAGAAATGAAGGAAACGGACTTTAAATGTGCTGTGATTCAGTCATGACTAGGTTCATTAGCTGCCCCGGTGTGTTTGAGCAAAATTTTAAATAAATAAAAAAAATAACTCTGTCTGTTCACCGCTGAATGACAACTTTGGGGGCCCTTGGGCAAAAACAGCGCAGAACAGAGAGTGACAGCATGGCACAGATCTTTATTACTTTGTCCTGAGGGCTATCAGGAATATTTACTGTCTCTTTCATTTGCTCAGTTCAAATTGTGCTTTTGACCGAAAAAGACAAAGGACAACCTGATGTTGGCTGGAAAATTAGAGGGAAAGGAAGGGAAAATTGAAGGGCTGTATTGAATAAACAATTCAGTGTTTACAACCTGGCCCTTATTTTTCATAATTTTGGCCATTATTGTGTCAGTTATAAGATTTTACTCACCAAGCTAATTGGTGAGATCTGGCGGTGCTGTGATGTTGCTACAGTAGTGTTCATTGTCCTGTTGTCCAGTTGGACTCGGGTATAGCTGCATCACTACGTCCCCAGACATCAGCTCAAGGAAATATTGAAATCAAGTTTTTTTTTTTTTTTTTGTGGTCCCGATCCGAGTCATTGGGTATCTGCAGATTCCGAGTCCGATCTGATACTTATATTTACCTAAATGTTGATTAAATATGTATCTGACACGTTGAAATAACAGCTGTAGCCTACTAAATCTGACACACCTAATTTTCCACGGGCAACTTAATCTAAATACTGAAGGTCCTGGTTCCAAGTTAATAAACTTGAATTATGAATACAAATTTAACTGGGAGAATGCGACTCCTGAAATTAACGTGAGGCGATCCGCTAGAGATAAGACGTATCACTGTGTTGCAGTTGTTGGATCTACAGGAACAGTCTCCTCGTGGTTGTACTATGGTGTCAACAGAGTGGAGATTTTTCCCTCACAAAAAATATATATATTTTTTTGGCAGAGTACAGACACCGGCTTGCAGAGAGCACTTTAACCAGACAACAGACGAGTTTAATTTTGGCCTGCCATCAAATTACTCACGGAAATAACATTAATTATCGACAGCTGATATGACCTGCCGCCGGGCGACGTTTGTCATTTTAACCGATGAAAGCATCAGTTAGCGCCTGCTGAAAATGAGATGCTGCTACCTGAAGGTTTTGTACACTGCACTTTGCTAGTGAGACGGAGTGGGAGCTTAGACAATCCAATCCAGGTGTCAGAACTCACTCACTCACCAAATACATTCTCTCTCTCTCACTCACTCACTCACTCACTCACTAATTTTCACTGGCATGAGAGCGAAATGCTCTCACTTTAAGGCTTGGCTGTGTTAATGGAGAGCCAACACTTGCAGGCTGAGAAAACACAGTTGAGTACGGTAAAGATGGGATCAGGTTTTGATCGGCGAAACCGATCCTTTTAAAACATGTCCGGATTGGCCCAGATACCAGTACGTATTGGAACATCTCTAGTTACTGTTTCATTTGATTCTTGCATATAAAAAGGATATTTAATTAACAATGCAAACAGCCACAACACATTTACATTGTGTGTGTTTTACAAAAGAAAAACGTTTAAATAACGCATATCAACATCATAGTTTTGCTCTGCGACAGACATTTTACAGAGATACAGATTTCAGACCAGCGCAGACGTAGGAGAAGTAACTGTTATCTACCAGTGGGTGAAATAAAAGGAAGCCGAAAGCAATTAACACGAGGAGAAGAAGAATTTTACTGTTTCTCACACTGGTGCTGCTCTTCTGTTCTACTTCCACCTCCTCTGTTCTTTCTTCGTTGACAAGGTTTAGCAATTCAAGTTTTGATTTCTGCAAAAAACCTGCTGCTTTCTGAGATCCTTTACAGAGTCCATAGAGCAAAAAGATTAACCACAGTAGCAAAAATTCTAACTTGATACTCCTGCTCTTCCCAGGTGCTTTTTAAGGAAGTTATGTTCAATTGTTTACACAGTTGAATCCTTTAGTAGCACCTCATGGTGTTGTATGCCAAGCTGAAGGTTGCGTATACCTGTATTTTCAGCAACTGTATGTCAAGAGGATGATGCAAGATTTTCAATTTCATAAATAATAGTCACTAGCAGTGTCATCATGTCCATTTTGTAGTGATGATGAATTTTTGACCAGCTACTTAGCTGTTGATTTTAGTCTGCATCTGCTATGTGGAGAGATTTGTGGGCAGATTCATCATTGCGCCCAGTCGTGGAGCTCATAGTCATAAAACAACAGGCACAGTGTCTGAGAAGTGTGAATAACAAGTTTTCATTTCTGCCTTTTTTACAGGCAATATCTCCTCTCCTTCATGGCGCTGTTTTATAGAATGAGTGGCTCCACCGTGTTTAACGCATCATTTCCCTCCTTATTGTGAGTGGGGAGGGGAGAGCAGGATGATAGGTGGGTGGTGATGGTGGTGGGGAGGGGGCCCAATGTCCTTGCATTTTATTGCCCAGCTCTTGTCCTTCCAGCATGGCTGGTCAGAGCGGTGCCCTGGGTATTACAAATAAGCAAATGCCCTTTTCATGCTAACACTCAACTGGCATGAGCCTTTCATTTCCTATATGACCAAAAGAGAGACGGGGCGACCACTCTGTTTACAGCGTTTTTAATATTTCATCATGAAGAAATGGCTCTGAGGGATAAGCAGTCAGTGATTCATGAGAAACAAGAATTTGTGAAATTAAGAGGGCAGGATTAGATGTAGTTACTAGAGAGCATTAAAGGAATTAAACACAGCTTCACGCTTTCTTAGAGAGAAAATCAAGAGGCTGCTTGGCCAGGTCTGCATCAAGATCACAGCAAATCGTCTTCACTTAGCCTGATCAAAAACCGGTGCTTGAAAACTTGGCCATGCCCTCTCCAGTGCCTATATTTAGTATTTCGACACTCGTATCTGCACTGAACTTCTGAACCCTCCTTGAACTAAAGTTTCAAGCGGGGTTCTTGCCTTTAATGAGCCATGACTAACTGGTTTTACATTTCACTTTAATTACAGATTGCTAATACGCAACTGCCTCAAATTGTTCATAGCTGGGTAATTTTAATTTTGCCTTCCTAAATTGATTTATTTAAGCTTAATGAAAGTGTTATCTTTTAAATGCACCATCATCACTATGGTATCTCATTATGGCCACACATCAGTGCAGACCAGCAGCCTTTTCTGGGAGGGAAATACAGTAAGTCAAAAAAACCCCAAAACCCTATAACTGATTAGTATAAATATGTTGGTCTGTATTAATTCTCTGTCTTTTAAAAGAATTCCAATGCATCTTTGCAGGTTTACAGTCATGATGTGCTGGATAATACTGCAAGCTCTCTATGTATACATTGGATCACAAATCAATTCCTAACTACGACATTAATTACAAGACTTAACAACCACAAGATTAACTGTGCACGACGGTCTGCTAGTGTGGTTTAAAAATGTGGAGCTTAATTTGTCATCTTAATTACAGAGTTCCGTTATCAAAGTCATGTTGTCTGCTGACTGCAGTTTGTCACCTGCAATAAGATTTTCCTTTGCATTTTATTTGTCAAGTCTACTTTATTTACAGTATAGCCTAATATCACAAATCACAAATTTACCTCACAATCTTACCTTACAATCTGTACAGCATACGACACGCTCTATACTTAGATCCTCGATTCGGTTAACAAAAAACTCTTGGTTTGGTTTAATTTGGTCATAAAGCAATATATACATACTTGCATACATATTCACAGAACACAGGTTCAACAGAATATTGTAGAGTTTAATAACAGAACTGCTTTCAAAGCCCATATCCGTTGACGCCTACTAGTAGCACTTATGAGCTATTATATTTCATAGACACTAAAAAGTACTTGGTAACAATGGTGCTAAAGCAACAAAACATGCTGCGCAGTGTGAAGTAATTGCCAGACATTGTCTGCCCTTTTTAGCAAAATGATGGTGGCAAACTGACGGCCAGGCGTCTACGTCTTAATCTAAATTAATCAGTGTCACTTCATCATGGCGAGTACAGCTAAGTCATCCTGAACACTCCCCTCGACTTTCCATTTCCCTTCTTCCTCTCTCTCCATCCAGTATGACGGACAACTGTGACCTAGTACATAAGACAGTTTAATGGTCTTCAGTAAGATTAGACTGAACAACGTAGGACACATGTTCTGTCAGTTTGCTTATGTAAGGCAAGAGCTGTTCAGTGTGAAATGGATTGAAGGACTTCTTGTACAGAATTCATAAATTTATGCTCAATATCAAGGACATGTACACATATTTATACAGTTTTATAAATTGTCTGTGAGGAATGTAGGATTTATCAAGGCCAAAATAACGTCTGTCTTCTTTTTGTTTTCATTTTCACCAATGTTGCAAACAAATGTTTTGTATTGAGGGAACAGGTTCTGTTTTTAAGGTTTAGTTTTCTTGACAGTTGAATATTTTAAATACACAGAGAATGCCCTTACAAAGTGAAAATAACCAGAAACATTGTTTACCAGTTTTTCTTGTTGACGTCTTTCAATAAAAGTGTGCCAAAAAAAAGCGAATCTGATAGAAAGTTTATTCAACAACCTTCCTATATATCTGCCTACCAAAAATCCTGAGTTTGGGGCAACTTGGGCTGTAAATGTTAAAGGGTAATTTCGGTATTTTTAAACCTGGGCCCTATTTTGACATTTTGGGCTCTAAATGACTAATGGGTACAAAAAGTTTTGGAATTGGTCCAGTAGATCGCCTCAGCTAGCAGCTGCGAAACGGGCAGCAATGGGTGCAATGTAATCCTTGGGGTCAACTGCGTCCGTCAAAGTACGTCGACCAAAAGTGCTCGTTTTTGCCACTGACAGACTCGGATTGTTATTCTAAGTGTCTGACAACATTATGGAAAGGATCCCTACAGAGAAACCTTTTTGTTAAAGAGTAAGATCCTTTTTGTTTAACCCGAAACACCGTTGTCTTCCTGCAACAACTCAACCTCTTGTGAGTTTTCAGAGCAAGACTTCTGTTTCTGGTTAAACAAAAAGGATCTAACTCTTTCACAAAAGGTCTCTTTGTAGGGCGCAGGTTTAAAAATACCAGAATTGTCCTTTAAGGTGAAAACAGGCACTGTCAAGTAAGTCTTTGGGAAAATAACCCCATCAGAAATCCAACGGCTTGTGTCAAACACTCAGCTGACACCTTTGATACAGTACAGCTCAGCCTTGCTGGCGTCATGGTGGAATTGCTTTTAGTGGAGCTGAGATTTTTAAAGCTACTTTGTATTGAGATGTTTTTCCTCCCCCATTGTTCCCACCCTCACTGACAGCAGACACATTGATAAGGACAGACAGATGGAGAGACAGAGGGGCAGAGCAGGGGGGGGCAAGGAGGTAATAACTCCACACCTTGTCGGCGGGAGGAGACATCAAAAGACCCTCTACTTAAATGAATTCTGACAAGCTCTGGGTACAGCCCATCAATATCCTAGGCCGCCATTAAATCAACATCCAAAAACCTAGCTGGATACCTGCTCATGAAGCCATGGTCCTGTGACAAAGGATTTGGACCCTAACGAGAAAGCAGGTGACAGATGCACAAATCCTGAGACGGGTAGCTAAGTGACGAGCAGAATCACTAATGAAAGGGAAGCCTTTTAAATCCCATGCTGCCGCTTGCCAGAGCAGCATTCAAACAGACAGACAAAATGAATTCGGGTGCCAGAGCTGTACTGATTTAGAAGATTACACAGTAAACATCTAAAAGATCAGTGCTACTTGGCTGTGCTGAAGGACATCGCTGTCCTTATCGTTCATTCTCTGCAACACAAATTCGGCTGTAAGGACGATACAAAAGAACTTTGAATGTTCAGATACAACAGCAAAGGCATGTATCATAGCATTTCATTAATTACTGTTATAGGGAGTTTATCTCTAAAAAAAGATGCTGTCTCCAAGATTATTTCCTTAATTGATGAAGTTTCACAGACTAATAAAAGGGTCTTGGTAAAGAAATGAAAAGTTGTGAGTTACGGCTTCACTGTAGCACATTGCTGCACCGCCACCTTCCAAAAACTTTACAAGAACTAAAGAGTTCTGCCCTTGTGAAGAAAGGAGGAGGAGGGGCACACAGCAGAATCAGTCATACAGACAACCTATGCAGGACAAAGTCTGTAATGTAGATCTATGATGCTGGACAGGGTCAGTGGAGGCAGTGGAGTGTGTTTTAGTGCACCATAACCTCAGACAAATGGGCAAGATGGGGTAGTGCGGGGTGAAAAAAAAGAAAAGACGAAAAAAACCCACTTTGCTCTATGTGACTTTCTGTTAGAGATGAGTATTTAAGACTAACTCGTGGGTGTTTTTTGTTCTTGGGTGGTTCTCTTTAATTTGCAGAGCTTTTACTATCCTGTATACTCCCTGCTAATCTATATTTAAACTAAAAGGGAATCTGATCAGTAGTCGTATACAGAGGATTACTTGCAGATCAGAATATATAGATGGATTCTAATTGCTTGCCCATGTTGTCAGTCAATATCAATTTTTTTTGTTCCCAGTGCATTCAGTGTAATTCGGGTTGCAGCTCATCTCGCATACTTCCTGCAGCGAAATGGAGAATTTAAACTCTCCAATACATCCGGCTCTCCAATAAAGGCCTCACGCCTGCAAGCATATCATTTAGATTGACAACAGAGGCAGAAGCAATTGAAGTGAACTTAAGTCTACCCCCTGCCCTATAAATAATATTTAATCCGTCTTTGGAAGGGAGAATTGGTAATGAGTCCCAGAGCTTTTTTGATGCATCACATTGCCTTCAGCTACAGCTGACACCAATAGGATATAAACCAGACAGCTTTCTGTGGCCTACAATGGTGAGATACGACAGCATTTTCAAGATCAGAAACATCAAATAGTTGAAGTTTGGTTAAATCAGGATATTGAGACGCACAGTCTTTTGTCTGAAATGCGAAAGAATGTGGAGAAGAAAGTGTGTGGGGAGACACTATAAAGCGTCTTTTGAGGTATTATTAAAAACCTAAGAGGTATTAGTTCAGATATTTGAACTTCAGCTAGAAGAATTGGTGGCTAAATATGAAAACGGCTTACTGTGCAGAAATCCAATAAAGAGAAGGCTAAGTATGTAAGCTTATATTGTTGCATGCTAATGCCATTGAAGGCTCTATTCAACCTTGTTTTCTCAGAGCACTTGTTATATTTGTTGATGCATTTTAGGTTTGTCTTTTTTTTCCTCTCACATTTAAATGTCTATACAAATACCCAGCATGCTGAATTCAATGCCTTAAATGGTAATAATGCCCTAACCAAACATGCCAGCTGTCTGCTACACCTGGTTTGAGAGTCTAGACATTAGAAATGCAGTGCATTAATATGTACCGCAACTGAAACAGTAATATTTGTGATTAATCACTCAGTGTTTTGCATTTTACTGCATAATTCCACATCTAGCCTCCAGGAATGTACCAGCCAGTCTATCCAGACCACTAACATGCTTATCTGTTATTCAGCTATTAAAACATGTTGCCAGGCTTAATATACTATCCTGCTGCTTCACACTGATACAAAGTGAGTGTAATATTACCTAAATGGTGAGTAAATAGATTCCATGGGGAATAATAGCCGTCAGCAGTCTGATCCAATAAAGAAGTAAGCAGAGAGAGCATGAAGGGAAGATGAATGAATCTTATTAAAAAGTACTGATGCCTGGTCAGCAGGAAAATGAAGAAATGGCCAGACTGGACCGCACCTGCAAACTCACTGAGCAGAGCCTTTGTGCTGTCTCGCTCCAGTTTGCATTTCACCTGGTTATCAGTGAGCTTTTTACTGGTAAGAACCCTGATTAATCCAACTTCAAGATCAAATACAAATTGGTTTATCGACAGAAAATGCTTACCATTTTCCCAGGAGGTTTGTCTAAAGGTAACAAAATCATCCTACCAGCACCTCTAAAGTTCACTAATTGACATGTTAAATCTCATGTGTTTAATACGAACAAAAAACAAAGTGTAAAAATGACATTTTGCAATTTTACGGGGGGTTTATGTGCCAGACTGGGAGCTGTACCTTCCTGGAGTTGCCACTGGGTTGCCTGGCAACTGGACAGAGCACGGCTAGCCGTTTCCCCCTTGTTCTAGTATTTGTGCTAAGCTAAGCTAACATCTCCTGGCTGTAGTTTCATATTTAATGGACAGACATAAGAGTGGTATCAACCTTCTCATATAACTCTTGGCAGTTAAGCAAATAAATGTCTAATTAGTGCTTAAATCTTTTGTTGCCATCTATTCTTTCTTTCTTTCTTTCTTTCTTTTTGTTTATTTCTAGCATTTCTACAAAAGGGTTCTGTAAGAAAAAAATTAACTTGTCTAAAACATAACAAATTAACATGACCCTGAATGTCAGGTTTTATTGTCAGTACCTCAGAATCACAAGTTTATTTACAGATGCACCATTGTGCACACATGTTCGCCATATAAGCAGAAATCCATCATAGAAGATGCACATTTCTGCCCCGACCGGATCCTCAGTAGACCAGAATGCAATGCAGCCACAAGACATGTTACATTTTGTGTGAGGCAGCAGCTTTCACCAGAGTGCAAAAGCTCATGCTCTCTTGCTTTTTTAATGCTATTGCTATCAGTCTTGCTCTCTCCACCTACATGCATAACCCACAGCATGGGAATGCAATACATTCCCGCCTGTTCTCTGGGGATTTTCAAGTCATTCTGGGCAATGTGGGAAATTGCTTACTGAAGTAGAAGTGGACGAGGTTGAGGGGAAAATGCATGCAACAAAAAAGTAAATGACACCATTTCCTCACGAAATAACACCTGGAATGCACTGAACATCAGACTGTGATGTGTAATAATATAAGAGCACCTGAGGGTGGATGTTTCCTGTAAGTGTCTTGCCCAAAGGAAACTGTTTGTTTGTTGAGGAAGACAGAAGTCTATCTTATTGTCTATCTGATTCCTTACTAATTTCACTCAGGTTTACAGTTAGTCTGAAGATTTGTACTGTCGACTGGCTGTCTAATCACAAAACTACTTCTGTCTCCATATGAAGGATTTATTCTTATATTAAAGATTAGGACTCCTCTCTGATGTTTCCTGTGTTTTCTCATTAGATTAGTATCCTGTAAAGGTCAGGAGAGATTCACATATTGAAATGACACCATAATTGCATTGCTCTCAAATGCTGTTTCAAATCCAAAGCTTACAGCACCAACAATCCTTTCACATGAGATTCATCATTGCAGTGTCATTGCCAAGTCGCTGAAACTCAAAATGCATCTTTGCACCTAATAGTGATTTTGACCTCTGGGGCTCAGTGTTTCTAAAACTGTGTTGCTTCTTTTGTAGAGAGCAGCAGTTTTTAATTTATGTTGGCAATTGCCAGTGAATTCAAGCTATGAAAAAATTCAACATTTCCCATGAGGAAAAAGCATCAGTTTAGTCAAAATGCCTCTCTCATCTAAACATGATGTAGTGGGAGGCAGGAAGTGGTAGCGGTTCTTTGGGTTTTTTTGGCGGGCTCTTTTTAATGCCTGCCAGCAGACACACAGGGTGTTCAGGTGCACAGTGTGCAGACACCCCTCTGAGAAACCAAACCTTCATTATTTATTAGGCTACAAAATGAAGCTGTGAGAGGGGGGTCAGTCAGCCGTGAAGCTGGCAGGAGAGGATGTTGCTTCCTTGTTTGCCAGGGACGCAGGTTGGAGCACTGGGCATGTGCTCTGCTAGTAGCTGCACGAGCGGAAGATGAGAGAGACGTGGGATTCAATTCCACCTACTGCGTGTGACAGGCCAAATATAGACTATCAGATGGAGTTGTTAATTTCAAGATGGCACACCATTCTTTAACCCGATCTCACCCCCCACCTCCCCAGAATCGACCATTTCAGGTCGCACACAATCTTTAATCGTGCCCACTCATTTTCTCGCCCTACATTCTCTCTTCTTTTTGCCTCTACACTATTGTAATGGCTTAGAGCTGGATCCAGCCTTGGCTGCTTTTTTCTTTTTTTTTTCTTCTATTCAAGGCATTTTCTTCGCTTTCATGAGCAATTTTCCATTATCCCTGGCCTAGCCTTATAGGCTCAATAAATGCCATTTGACTTCCTTTCCTCTGGATAGTGAAAAATGGGAAAGAAAACTGTTTTCAATAATCCTGCCAATACAGTGATTCAGTAGATTTTCATCCTGTTACACTTGCAGTGAAATTGAATTGTTCCCAAACTCTAAATCTTTCAATCTAATAATGCATAGATGCCCACTATGTAAAACTTATAATGTGAACACTGAATCGGAGCTTAATCTCAGTCTCCTTCCATATACCGTAGTCACAAGAGTGCACAACATCATGGCCGATATGTGTTTGTTCTTTTGTAATTTCTTCCCATTCATTTTTGGTCCAGTGAGCGGTATGAGATTACATTATGATCTCCCAGAGCTCAAGGTGTGGTCTTCACATTGCTTACTAAACAAAAGCCACCAAATCCTTATATTTGAGAAGATGGAACCAGTTAATGTTTGGCAATTGATTAATCAATTATCAAAATGCTTGACAAATTTTCTTTCAATTGACTAATCAATGAATATTTATACTATTTCAGCTCTAACTATAACAACTTTTAAAAACTTAATTCAGTGTAGTCATTTAAACAAAATATTTTTTTCATTCACAAAATGTAGTTTGACAACATTGACATACTCTATTACCTCTGTCACTGTCACCACAAATAAAGGCAGATGATTTTAGAAACTCGCAAGTAAATTCATTATTCGCATGAATCACAGTGTGCTTAGTTTTTGTACCTTGCTGTACTTGCTGATTGTAGAACTTACAGAGGTAACATATTGTAGCTGCCCTTTAGCTTGTCCACACTTTCCTACTAAAAGCAAACCATCATTCACACACTGAGGTTTTTTGTGATGGACACGAATGGACCGAATGACAAATACTGTCTCGGAGCAGGCACTCTTCCTGCACTTGAAGCTCCTTCACTGTATCTAACGGCAACTTTTGTATGTTATGACTCGACCTTGGTGAGGGTCAGTATCTTATCAACTTTAGCCAAATAGTGCAAGAAAGAAAAAAAAGACTTAAAATAAATTTGACAAAATACTTGTTTTCTCTTGTCTCTGCTAGAGTTGTTTATGATTTATGCTGCTGCTCGTCAGCCTGTTTCACACAACCTTGGTGCCATAAAAGGATGCAGTCAGTTTAGGTTAAACTTGTGTGGCACTGCTGTGGTCAAAAATCCAAATAAAGCAAAAGCAAAATGGAATACCTGGGATAAATACAATGAATACACAGAATTTGAGCTATTTTACAAAGTCACAGTAAAATTTTCCTACTGCCATTAGAGTATGCTGTAAGATTAATTTGAGAGTGGTACATTGTGGCAAATATTTACATGCGCGGGCTTCATTAAACAAATTTGCTCAGAGTATTTGCATGCAAGGACATCATGTTCATATCACAAATCTCAGAAGAGCAAGCTGAAAAGGAACGAGAATAACACATGGGAAATGTTCCTGGAGAGGTCCTCGTGATGGTTTGGCCTTCGGTAATAGAGCCATTGTGGCAGCACTCTCTCTGAGGCAGAGTGCAACTTGCCAAGGTTCTAGTGAAAGTGGACAGTCCCAAGCACTTTTAACCTTTCTCCGTCATGTCCTCTCAAGTCTCCTTTTGTCCTCACTCCCTCGCCTTCTCATCCTCTCTGTCCTGATGTTCACTTTTTCCATTCTCCCACACTCTCCTCGCTGATGCACTTCCCTCCTGTATCCTTCCCTCTAGCCTCCCTCACAACTTCTGACTTAATTTCTCACTCTCACCTCCCTCACACGCTTTCGTCCTCTTTCTATCTCATTCCGTCTCTTTCTCTCTCTCTCCCTTTTCAGCCGTCGTCAGTGTGGGAGTAAAAAGGATTAGTCGAACCCAGAGAGGGAGCAAAGCACTAAATTACGGTATTGAATTCTGGCAAAATATATTTGGGCTTCTCACGCCAAGTGAGAAGTTAAGTCTCAGGCAGTGCCTTTTCTAGCACATCTAACATGATAACAGAGCATAATGAACTCATTTCAGAATGACAGTCATTATCAAAAGCCTGTATTTAGCCTTAGAAGAAGAAAAGAGGGCATTGGAGAACACTGAACAAATACCTTTTTAAACTACTCACTGCAAAGTATTAGGGTCAGTTTCTTATCTAATAAACACATTTTTGTCATAATATTACAACAGTTACTTGTTGCCGGTATTCACTTACTGTGGAAACATTTGTTCAAAAAAGGATAGGGTGATTTTTTTAAATGCACATTTAATCCACCGAAATCAGTAATGGAAACACATTTTTACATTATTCATTAATTTCATTGCACTTAATGTTTATTTAACCGGCTAGTTTAAGGATCCTCTTTTCAATCACAACTTGGCAAATTCACAAGCATATGTTATTATAAGCAGCATAATCAACACAGAACTTTGTATGTAAGCAAAACTAATCAAAATCATGTATAACAATTAAAAAAGCCACTACACACAAGATGTCAGTAGTCCAGCAGTAGAAGATAAGGGTGAGAGGCCAAGCCTATATAAATCTTGAATAAACAAAGCATGGACAGCCCCTTATTGAGTTGGCCTCCAGATCCTTCATAGTTAATTTGAATTTGCCAAGAGAGGGCCAACTCTGTCAGTAATATCAGACCTGCTGGAGGTGAATGACAGTCAACAGTCTGAACTCAGAGCCAGCACACTCGGTGTAAGGTTATGTGCCTGGGTATGACAGGCGTGTAATGAAATTCCTCTCCTCTTTACACTTAGCATCAGTGTCGCTGTGCAGGTTCTGATAGCATCAGCACTGCAGAAACACTGTCCTGTGAGAGGTTTGTTGCCTGAGTGGTAGAGAGACTATAGACAGTAACTGCAAAGTCACTGGTTAGATGCCTGACCATAACACTAGCTCATATACCAGCCCTGTGTTACTGGTGTAGTCACTGAGCAAAGCATTTTATCTGACTGGTAAAATACTAAAAGGTGAATACTACTTTGCTTTTAGAAGGGATGTTGATGTATGGAAAAACCTTACTGTACTTACTGTACACAGTCTTATTCTAAATTGAGAGCAGTGTTATTGTTTTCCATGAAGGGCAATAGTAAGATTGTACACATCTGAGTTTTGGCCAGTTTTTAAAATACTAGTGTGGTTTTGCTTTTTAAAACACAGCCAAAAATAAATGTGTTTAATTTCACTCAAAACCTGTAATAACTGATTTTTTTTTTGGCCACTTGGGGGTGGCATAAACGAGCTGTAAACACACTGTCGTTATCAGCTTTTAAGTTGATATGATTAACTTGTTAGCAAACAGTTGCACATCCAGCAGACGCGCAAAAACATTGGCATTCAAGTCCAATATTCACTCTCCTTTTAGCTCTGTTTTTGGTCTCCACCAACTCCAGAGGGAAATATCTGACTCTTGTGCTGCTTAATGCTGCCCTGTGTTCACAAGATAGTTGCTAACTTTGCCTGCCATTTGGAAGGTAGCGTACAGTGGGCTTTTAGGGCTTTTTCTATGAAAACGGCTGCCTTCTGCCACCAAAACGGTAAAGTTGTGGGTTCTAAAACCAAAACAATGAGCTGAAAGACGCTACAATGGTCAGTTGAGCTGAGAACTGCAGAATCGGGTGATAATTTTCCATGGGGTTATCACTATGAGTGACCTTTTTCACATGTGATTGTTAATACAGAAATATAGATTATAACAAATGTTTTAAAATGCTCTTTAAAAGTCCATAAGCTAAAGCAGCTATGTGCAGAATATTTTGTCGTAATTTATGATTTCCCACAGATTGTGGAGGACTGACTCTTGTCACAAAGGATATGCCTCAGCAAAAACAGGAAGGGAACTGCCTCATTGTGAATGATCAGTGTGAACCTGCTTAAAATGGCAGATGGTGGACCCACTCCGAACAGCTGTACTCTCAACAGAATGCAAAAAGAAGCTTCTAATGAAGGAGGCAAAATGACTGAAGAAGAGAGTGAGAGTCCAGGGGACGACCAGAGCCATTAGTGAGCTGAGCTGCAGGCTTTCTACTGGACAAGTCAGTCATATCATATCATATACCAGTCTGTGGTACGTCTGTTTTGGGTCTTATTGTGGCTTTCTTAACTGATGAAATGTTGAGATTATTGACTTGCTAGACAGAGGAGCAAGTCTCTGCCTCTCAGCAGTTTGGCAACATAGAGGAAAAACTGGCTGAAGTTTAACATTTCAAAATAGATGAATTCCGATGTGAAATGTTTTGAAAATATCTTTTAAAGAATGTATTAATTAGGCCTATGCCCAGTGAAATTCAAAACTCTGTTGGGCTGTTCCCTTGATGCTTCAACTCTCCCATCTGTGGTGCGCCCATGGCGACATCAGAAGGAGCACTCAATGTGATGCATGTCAAAGTCACGCTTTATGAGTTTGGCCTTATGTCAGACCCTGATTTAAAGTCATACAGTATGTTCTTCTTAAATGCATAATTTACAAACGATTAATAGAAAACATCCCGGAGCAGGGAACAGATGGGTTGCATAACCCAGTGTTTGCAAGGGAGGGCTTTTTAGCAATGTGTTTAATTCCACCATTAATGATCAGTGGAATGTCGATATTTTTAAATGTTAATTCCACTCCATAGCTCCGGCATACACAAATATATTACACTCCATAGCTTCAGCATACAGGAATGAATCCCAAACCATTATGGGATTGAACCATTAAGACTCAAGTTTGCAATGCTTGCTCAAGTATCCGCTGTGCACCATTTTTAGTACAGTATGAGCTGAATCTTTTCATGACTATTTAAATTTTGCTAACCATCTGAGTAGTGTCTTGGAAGGTTCCCAGTCCACATAAACTAAAATGTGCTTGCATGTATGTTTCTCCTTCTGTTGAACTGACTCACTTAACAAAGCCTCTCCCTGTGTGTGAGTGGACTGCAGAGGATGCTACAGAAACTAACTGGAGCCACAGGGCCCCTTGCTGCGCCAGAAACAAGTGAAAGCAAGGCGAGGCTGCAAACAGCTTGCAAAGAGGTTGTGAAGGTTGCGGGGGTATGAGGGTGTGTAGCTGTGGCAGAGGGTGGATGGTGGGTGGTAGGTTGTGGGTGGTGTGTTGGGGTGCTTGCAGGTTGGACATGTTACTCACTGGGCTTTCCTACTGCCAGGAATTTGCTCCCTGTGAAAAGCAAAGTGGCAGCCAACTGAGCTTTTTCATAACTTATTGATCGCATTTTTACTTTAAGTTGAAAAAACAAACGGCAATTAGCTGCTTTCTTTATCAACCAGTGTGCACTCCTTTCCTTCCCCGACTGCACTGCGTACAGTATTCCCTGAGTGATGAATCATGCTCATGTGTCGTGCAATGCTGCTGCACTCACTGGCAGATGTTGCTGAAACTATGTATATGATGTTTTTACATTAAACACGGAAACTTCTGCTTTATACAATAATTATGTAGGCCTACTTTGTAATGATATCCATAGGAATGAGTTCAGAGGTAAGGGGTGGTAAGAAAAATTAAAAAGTTTCTTCTTTAACTCCTTATTTTGACATTAAAGACATTTCTGCTTCTACTTTTGCAGTGTGCATGCTCTTGTGTGCGCTGTTCATCAGGTGCATGCTCCTCAGTATGTGTAAAATGACCTTGGGCTTGTTAATGCTCTCTGTGATACCTGTATAATGATGTGCCTTGCACTCTCACGTCTATCTCACTGTCACCACCCTTAGATTAGATCTCCTTGTGCTGACAGAAAACCTGCCATCCAGCTTCAGCATCTGAGGAAGGAGAAAAGCAACACTTGGAAATGGCGCAGGCAGTGTCAACATGTCTGCCTGGCTGCCTCTGTGGATGTATTGTTTTCGTTATGTCACTGCAGCTTAAAAATGCAATCTGGAATTTATTTGTCCATTTTAAGGTTTAGCTGTATTCAAATATGACTTCGGCTGAATAATAGGCTTACAAGGATTTTATTTAAAATCATAATGGGATGGCACCAGAAAATGTCAACAAGCTGTTAGACACCTAATACATGTCATATCAGACCTGTTTAGATGTTATGTGGTACTGAAAAAATGATTTCAGTCAAATAAACCCTGCAAACTCAACTTTTAAACTCAGCCATTTGTTTAAATGTATTCCAGGTGAACTGATGCAAACAAATGAACAATTTTGAGACGATGTGAAATATTTTGACCATTATCAAAATCAGGATAAATGCATGTTTTAACTTTGTTAGAAAATACTAGCCGGTGAATAGATCACAATGTATGATTAGTCGAGTATTTTTATCCACAGAACCTCACCATATCAATTGTGTGTATGTTTTAAAGGGTCACTTTCTGCTAAGAGAGATAATGATGAATTGTTAGCAATGGCCATGGCTCTAGAAATGGTGGTGTTGGTCGGTTGGTTGGTACACCACTCTGGTCCAGACTGAAATGTCAACTGACTACTGACCTCTTTCACAGCAGACATTTTGACTCTACATAGCCGGAAAAGCACAGCTGAAACAAATTTTGTTGACAATGGCTTGGTTCCATCAAGTAAGTCATGCCAGTGAGCCAGCATGCATAATACCAGCACCATGGAACAGGCTCACCAATGTTTTTATGTTATCAATTACACCTGTGCTTTTCCTGCTATGATGTGCCAACATTTCTGCTGTGAAAAAAGGTCTGTTATATGAACTGACATTCATAGTTCCCACAGGATGAATCCTACTGACTTTGGTGATACCCTAACTTTTGATCCAGTGCCATCATCAGGTTAAAATTTCAATTTGTCCAATACTTTGTTTTATGACTACATGCTTGCAAAGAAAAGGACATTCCCATTGGCCTTAGCTGCACTTGTTAGCAAATGTTAGCATGCTAACACAACATGGTGACAATGGTCAACATGACCTGCTAAACATCAGCATTTCAGCACTCTGACTTTAGCATTTAGCTAATTCAGCTTCACAGAGGCGCTAGCACACTTATAGACTTGGGGCGGATGTGACAAAACATCCACACTTATTGTTTTATATATAGACCCACCTGCTAGCATTCCAGCTACTGTACCTTGACTACTATTTCTTTCTGTATTACGTGCACTATGTGTACTAAGGGTGTCAGTTGATGCATGTCAAGTCATGCGATGCTCTGCGATGTGTCTTGTATAAATATAATTTTTTAATACTGTGAGCATCATAAACATGATTCTACTCGCCCTCATATTTGATCCTTTTTAAGGGTTGATAATCACAGTGGTAATCGGTCTCCTGACCTTGGTGAATTTGGTGCCATGCTGTCTCCACTGAGCTACTCAGAACCACAAGGTCATGATTTGGACTAAAACTATTAAAACCATAAACAGACTGCAAATTTTTTTACCCACTGAGAAATTAGGCTCACTAACATGGTAAACCATCTGTCTCTCCAAATAGAGCTCTGCAGCCTTTGGATGTAACTTCAGTGTGCAGTATCCTACTTAAATCAGCTGCAGACTTGACAGTGAAAGCCCAGACTGTGTGAACAGAATGAGAGCACAGAACTGGTCAGGAGGCTGAGGGAGGAAAACCTCTGCAGAGGATCTGCACTACCCCTGCCTGTCACCAGGGGGCCACATTGTGCTTCAATAAATCCCCTTATTTTTTTCTTCCCATAAGTCAGATAAACACACCATGAAAACAGAGCTCACCTCCCATCGACTGCTCTGTAAATGTATAGCTTAGTAAGTGGCATTGAGTGTGCAATGGGAAGTGTGTGGGGCGGAAGAGATTTGGATGTATACGTTTCAAAGAGTAGTCTCAGATTTAGCTGGCCTCTTTGCAGACGGAGAGACACACGCCTCTGCTGCCTCAAAACACTCATTCTTTAACATGGCATCTCTGGTAATGGGAGATTAGCGTAGAGAAAGGGAGACGGCAAGAGAGAGGAGGAGAATGACAGGAGGAGTGAGGAAAAGAGGAAGACGGATGGAAACAGGCAGCAGGGGGTTGCACTGAGAGAGGGAAGTAGAAGAGATCAAGAGACAGGAAACAAACATTTAGATTTAAGTGACTCATTTACGACCTTCTGTTGTAGCCTAATCACTGTAGGTGCTATGGTATATGGCCAAAACTATGTGGACACCTCTTTCTACATATTTTTGTGTACTTATGTTCTAGGGCTGTAAGGGCTAGGCACCTTACAGTCGTCCTAATTAGGAAAAAAGTCCGTGCACAATGATATCTTAGACAATGATTAGCTGGAAGATTAATAAGACATGGTAGTCTCCTTGTATATATTGTTGGCAGCACTGAGTTCACTGCTGCTGAGCAGCGCTCCAATTGGTTAGCGAGGAAGAAATCCCACGCCACCTTTGATTTTACTTGGTTTGTATTGCCTTTTAAAGAAATAGTTTGACATTTTGGAAATATTATTATTTACTTACTTGCTTTCTTGCCAAGAGTTGGATAAAAAGATGGGTTCCACTCTTGTATCTGTCTGTTCAATATGAAGCTGGAGCTAGCAGACGGTTAGCTAAGCTTAGCATAAAGACATGAAACAAGGACACTGATAGCCTGGCTTTGTCCCAAGGTATATAACCCCATGTGAAACGACAAATTGTCATTAGTACCCTTAGATTTTTGTACGAATTAAACAAACAAGATATAAAACGTTAATAGTGCGCTTTAGAGGCGCTGGTAGGGGGATTTTGTTATCTTCGGACAGAGCCAGGCTAGCAGTTTGCCCCTCTCCAGTCTTAGCTAGGCTAATTCCTCTAATGGTAGATCATGTTTGTGTTTTTTTTGTTTTTGTTACTTTGCTGACATATTCCCATCTTATAAGACGCTACAACGATTGGCTACAATTGGTGAGACTGAATTTTTAACAAAGGCTTGACAAAAGTGTGCTTCCAACTTTGTGACAACAGTTTAGGGAAGACTCTTTCCTGTTTCAACTATTTTCCCCATGTATAAAGCCAGGTCAACAAAAAATGGTTTTCCCAGTTTAGTATGGAAGAACTTCAAAGACCTGCACAGAGACCTGACCTCAGCCTCATCCAATGCTCCTGTGGCTGAATGGGAGGAAATCCCTGTAAGTATGGAAAGCCTTTCCACAAGACTGGAGCAGCATATTGGCGCCTATATATAATTTTGGAATTAGATGTTAAGCAGTCGCGCACTGGTGTAATGTTCAGTTGTCCATTTACTTTTGGCCATCTATTGTACCCACCTTTTCAACTTTTAGGGTAGCCGTTAAGTGCTAAAATCTAAACTCTTTTCTACCATTCTTGTACAATCCTTCATAGTCAAATTAGTTACAACTCTAATTTGTTTCATAGGAAGACAGAGGGTTGGGTGCAGTTTTTTGGGACAGTGAAGATTCCTGCACTGCAGTGCACTGGAGAGACGCACAGTGTATCTGATTCCACTTAGCTGGGTGCTCCCTGCGCCAGTCAGATGCCAACATCAGTGCCAACTCTTGCTCTCCTACCGCTAACACCCTCCCCCGTTCCTCCTCCTCCTGATGCTGCAGGGATGCAAAAGCTTTGGCAACTCCTGCCTGTAGACTGTAAAGGGAGTGCTGGGAGAGAAAGGTGAGAAAGAGGAAGCAAGGGGGAGAAACTGCAGAAAGAGAGAGGAAGAGAGGGAGTGAAGTGGGAGTTAAGGGAAAAAGAGAGGGAGGAATGTGAAGGAGGGGAAGATCAGAAGGAAAACATTCTTTGCTTACCCTCTCTGGTAATGAGACATGGCGAAAGGCAGACAGAATGATAAACAGACAGCGAGAGAGCAAAAGAGGACAGCGGCTGGGGGAGAAATGAGGATGACAAAGGCTGAGAGGAAGAGTGAGAGAGAGGGTAATAGAGAGACAATGACGGAGAAAGAAAGATCTACAGGAGTGAGACAGCTGTTATTTAAGACCACAAAAAATAAAAAAGAGGCACAGACACTGGAAAGCAGGTCGGCTGCACAGCTCCAGCAGAACCTCTGTTTATACAAATAAAGCCTGTTTGAGCGTCTGTGTGTTTTGGTGCGTACACTTATGCATTCGTTTGCGTTTGTGGATGCACATGTGCAGGTTTTTTTTGCTTGTGTGTGTGTTTATGGCGAACATTAATATAATTGTCATAAGCATGCAGCTAAGGGTGGGTGGGATTTGTGAGAGGGAGCAGCTGTGTATCTGAAGGCTGACCCCATGTTGCAATCATGCAAGCCAGACGACTGTACTCCAGTACTCCAGGCCTAAGGCAAGGAAATATGGAGCTCAGCACAACAGCATTAACTTGTGTGTCTGTGAAAAGATATTTGTGCATCAAGCGCAAGCTAAGAAGAGTGTTTGTGTGAGTGAATGCAAGTGTGATTCGGGGGAATAATGCTGCTCTTTTCTAGACCCAACGGGGCTGTGGTTAAGCATCACTTCCTCTTGTTTATGCCACGGGCGACGTGTTGTCCATGGAAGAGAGCCCCGGCCAACTTTGCTGACGCAAGGTCAAACACACAGGCATGGGCCCCGGGTTGCTTTGAAACAGATGTTACCCCCGCACTCTGACACCCCGCCCCCTACTCCCTCATACCCAAACTCCCACACAAATCTATTGCCTATGACAGCACTGCGTAGGGTTGGGGTCTGATAAAATTCAAATGACAGACTACACAGATTTCATTCTCTGACCAAAGTGCATGCCTCTGGGTGTAGAACCATCCTCTGCATCTTAAAACATGACAGGCCCTAGACCCTCACATGCCCTCCTCTCATTCATCAAACTGGGTTTAAACGAACAGAAAATCAGTTTTTTTTTTTTTACCGTTTGGTCAGATCTTTTCATGGTTGTCTAAACAGGGCAAAAATCAGATTGTGTGTGTGTGTGTGTATTAGTCCCGCATGGTTTAAAGCAACATGAAATGAGTTTAAAATAAACTCTGATTTTATTCCAGTGCGTCTGTCAATCCAGATAGATGAAAATCAAACAAAAAAGAGACATGTGCGTACATGGGGATGGTTTCATAATGAGGACGAATATAAAAGTGAGATTTGTTTCAAGGTTTTCAGCCTTTTGCTGCTCATCAGAATTAAAATCAGAACAAAGACACAAGGACACATGTAGTAGCTATTGTGAACTATTATATGATGCACCTGACAAGACTGGTGCAGGGCTGTTCCGGTATTAGTTCTGATTCTTCCCCTGAACATACAACTCTATTTTTTAGCTGCTTCTTCTCTCCCGGTTGGTTGTAGCTCTGTCCTTCTCCCTCCTGGAGCTTTGAATGCCTTAAAGGTTTCAAACAAAACCACTAAAAACAAGTTACGAATCCTGTTTTTGCCTCTATTCATCCCTTGATAAGTAACTTCACAAAGAAATAAACCTTGTGTGACTTGAATAGATAATATACCTGTATATAGCAGGTGACTAAATTAATAAGCAAATACATTACACCGTTCATAGATCTGTTGAATTAGCTCAATCAGTACCACAGTTGTCTTTTGTGCTCATTCAGCTGCAGAACATATAAGTTCAACACTACTGAATTCGATCTCTCCAGCAACACAGGGTCCATTTAATAGCCATATATTCTGCTGAAATGTCCTTGTGCAAGACACTGACCTTGTACCTGCACACCCATTATAGCAAGACTAAAGCTGCAGGCAATGTTAGCAGAGCAGTTTTTAAGAAAACTACAAATGCAAGGTACTTTATTGTATAATCACGTAATATTTTGAAATTAAGTATGCCTGCATCTGTCACATCCTTAAATTGTTTTAACTTAGCTCATGGCGTCAACACAATTCATAACAACCAGGCAGTAACCAGGATGTTACAAATGATGCTATGGAAATATATGGGAGCTGGAAAACAAATACTTGTTAGTCCATATTGTATAGGTTAAATCCTACTGACTGGTTTAAGGACAACTTCGACAAGGGCAGCAACATATTGCATACTTTTGATAGTAATTAATTCCCCTCATGCAAGTGAACATATCAGATTTTAATAAGCTCGCTCACTGCCTGTATATGCTACCAATTTTGAAAAAATGGCACCTTGCCATTCATTTACATTTCAACCGCAGCAGCCAACATATTCAGAAGAAACAAATCACAATGGAGTTGGAATTCTAGGCCATCCTCTCAACTTACCAAATTATAATTTCATCAAAAAATCAATACATCAAGATCAATAAAATGAAGTGAAGAAGGGTGGATGAGATATGGGCTTCGAGGGACAAAAATGAAATGAGGTTCTGCTTCGACCCCACAGTAGAAATTAAAGTTGATGGATAAAATCCCTGCAAAATGCTCACCATTCTTACTAAACAGACTCCGACTCAATCACCTGTAATAGCGACTGCCATTTGCCGATTATGATTATGAATGACCACTGTGGATACTGTCACACATGCAAAAAGGGGAGAAAAAAACTGTCAAAACAAAACTATATTGATGGAAGCTACTAGATGCATCCCCTTGTGTTAACAGCTTTCTTGCATGGCTGTGACTCACTTTATAAAGCATGCAGCCAGTGAAGTTTGTTTGCTGTTTAACTAAATGTTAGAATGGGTAAGGCGTGTTATCTAAGTAACATCAAGGGTAGTTTGACCGTTGCTGCCAGACACCGTTAGCAGCCTCCTGGGGCTTGCGTGCACTACAGCGTTTACTGTGAATGGAAGGGACAACAAAAACCAAGATCACTGCGGAACATTTTCAACACCTTGTTGATTGCATGCTTCAAAGAGCTGAGAAGGCTGTAAAAGCATAAACTGGCCCATCCAGGTGGATAACAGTTTCCACAGACTTGGTAGAACTGCGGGAAGGGAACTGACGTGCAACTGTAAAGGGATTCTTAGAGAGGACTGTGTAATTTGGTACTAATTATACGGTAAATGGAGACAGTTTTCAATTGTTACTTATAATTAATTCCAATTAATATTTGGCTTAGTCTTATTCGGTGCACATTTTGAGCTACATGTAAAAACTCCTGTGTGGATGTGAATTACAGGCAACATACAGTACAAGTCAAGAAATGTAAAGAATCGACTGAACAATTGTAAATCAAAGCTTCTATTTGTGGATTTGTTATGTGGTTATAGCTATTTTCTTATTCTGATATAACTTATTTGTAGAAAAATGACACAATTCTGCTGAAAATGAGTATAATCTGTCTTGGGGTCCACAGATCAGATTCATTTGGGGAGGGTTTGGGGCCAAAGGGGAGTGTATTGCGTCTTTTTTTTTTTTTTTTTATGCTACCATTAGGAGTTGTCAAGTCCAAACTTCTCAAATCCAATACATAGGGGCTTTAATATTTACTTTGAATTATTTTTCTAATTTTCTAATTAAGATTACAGCATTTTTTCCCCCTAGAATATTCATTCATCTGTGCTCTTCTGTTTCCTATGTATCATTCGTTGGCTCTTTCTTACAAACTAAAATAAATGAGTAATAACCAAGTGTATGGTCACAAAACACTGTCTCCATTATCCCTATAATTAATACCAAATTACACTGTCCTTTCCAGGAAACTTCAGAGGAAATGATTCCAAAATTACAGGACAGATCAAATAAAACCCACAAGTGAACCAAATTTATAACCACAGATGCTATTCTTGCTACAAGACTTTCCTATCTGATAGCAAAATAACAGATTAAAGTGGAGACCTGATTAAACAGATGTGTTTTTGCTGTCAGAACGCTATATTGGAAGCAAAAAAAAAAAAAAAACAACTAAAACAAATAATGTCATGTTGGTTACCATCAGTTTTTACAATATTTTCTATGCTTGGTATAGTGCTATGTACTACTCTTTGAAAAAAGCTTTTGTATTCACTGTGCTGTATTCTGCTATCACAAATGAATAGTGAGAATAGACTGAAATGCAGTTGCAAGGACTCTTGAGCCAAGCATTGTGCTTTTAAATTTCTAAGTTGGAAAAGGCATGATAGAATGTGCAAAATAGAGATCTGACTTCAAAATGATCAATTGCCAGGGTTTCTCAAGTACGTCGTATCTTGTCTTTATAATAAAAGTAAGTTAAATATCTCATGATCTTCAGTAGAACCAAAGGTGAACTCAGCCCTCATGGATACTGACAGTACTGTCGTTTTTACAATGATATTGCCCAGGCTGACACTACATAACCGTCTTTAGACTTTTAAGACTTAAGTTATACTGTAGTATACTTATTAAAAGTTAACTCTGTTAAAGGTACGCTGTTGAATTTTTAACCACTATTGGCGCTATTACAGTTCTGGCGTCGGTTTCACACTATTGCGCTGATCGACTGTTGGAGGCAGTGAGGTATAAAACTAACTAAAGCCTGTTTTTATCAAAAGAGCTATTCATAAGTAAAACACTCAGCTGTCCAGCCCTAAATAAATAAGTCTAAAAAAAACCCAAAAAACTTTTAGTCTTTTAACAAGTTCACACATTCATGTGTTAGCCATCTGCTAGAATTTGCTGCATCGTCAGAACCAGGAGAGAGTACAGTATGAACATGTATTATTGAAATCAGTTCATTTTTTTTTTTACCACCAAACCCCACACTAGTTTAAGAGGAGACAATATGATTCATAAAGGGAATGACTCATCTCCCAAGTGTGTGTGTGTGTGTGTTTGCCTTGTCGTCAGATGTGGCTGCACATGAAGCATAAACAAATGCACCAAATAACTCTGTGTATGGGAGTGAAACCTTAATCCTATTACCAGTCTGGCTGATGTTGAAGACACACAGGGAATGGCCATGCCTGTCTCCTTGCTTCTCGCTACCACCAACCTGCGCCTCGGTTAGTTAGGGACACTAAACCAGGCAAAATGCACTGTAGCCCCATTATGTCACTTCTCCTCTCAGTATAATGTATTCACGCTACACAGTGTTTTCTCCTTCCAAGCTCCTGTCTGATATTGTGTACAACACCTACAGTACTTATATCATAAACACAGCTTGATGCAAAAGCTTTTTTGAGATGTGGCATCAAACAAAAGCATGAGTTGAACAAGGATGCATCTTCTCAAGTCCAGTTAACACTCGTTAATGTCAGAGGTGATTGTGCTATCACTTTTAGCTTTAGTGTTTTCCTGTTGCAGAACAGTGTGGCTCCGTCATGTTACTTTATGCAAAGCAACATCAGAAATAAAAACTACCAACAGGAGGAATAGGGACATAGTCAACCTGGTCTTAATCTCTTTCTATTGCTTACTCAAAACCAGCGACAATTTGCTTTGCAGTGGGTTTGCAGGAGACTCAAGTCTATATTTTCATCTTTTGTGCCCAGATTTATTTGTGCAGCATGTAATTCAAAATGCTGCCTCCATACATGCTTTTACCTTCACTGTTTGTCAGTGTGAAATGCTGTTTTGAATTGGTTCACTATTGATGCTGTTAATACTATCCTTTCAGTCATGTATTTGGCATTTCTCCTTACAACTGAACACTTTTACGCCTGTCTGCCAGGTGTGTCATTGCCTATGTGCATGTGGATTTATGTTAATTTCACACTGTGGGGATCTATAACTATCTCTTGGAAGAGGATAAACAACATTGTGTTTTAAAAACTGCCAAACCGTCATGTGATTTAAAAACCTGAATTGAAATGATACTTAAACACATGACACACAAACATTAAAGTGCATTCAGTGCAGTGCTTTTGTGCAAAGACTCTGGTCAGGTCATTGTCCTTGGAAAAAAGAGGCGTACAATGGGCCCATTTTGAAAACGACTGTGTACAATTCAGAGGCTCATGTAATTTTCCTCATGAAGCTTCGGTAACCTTTAGTGTATTTAAAAGAAGTTTATGACTTTTCTGCCAAAAAATACATCAGCTCAGAGTATGCAGTCTATACATACAATAACATACTGCCTGAGTGTGAGTCTTTGTGTTCAGACGATTCTGATGACGATTCTGTTGATCCGCTTTTTTCATCTTTTCATCCAGCGCCATCATCAGGTTAAAATTTTCATATATACTTTGGTTTATGACTAAGTACCTGCGAAATTAATGATATTCCCATCAACCTCAGCTGTATTTAGTGTTTTAATGGTAATTAGTCAACGTTAGCATTTTAACAAGCTAAACTAAGACAGTGACAATGTTAAACATTATACCAGCTGTATGTCAGCATGTTAGCATTGCCATTGTGACCATGTATGTTTTTTTTTGTTTTTTTTTTAGGGGGCGGGGGTTACTAGGTTTATCTGCAAAATAATCACTAGGATAATGAGAGGGTAAGATTTGGATCCGATTTAAACTCGGACATCCCACCAGTATAATTTAATTTGGCATGTGTGGACTGGTATAGCGGCACTACATGACTTGTATAGCCAGACCTAATGTCAATGATCTGCTCTGTAAACATTACACAAGGTGATGCCATATCCCTCTGCTTTGGCAGTGAATTTACTACTTTAAATTTACCCTCTGTTTGAAATGTTATGTAAATAAATTTGCCTTGCCTTGTCTGCAATTCATGCAACACTGTGACTGGCTGGTTCTTACTGTTCACGTAAAGGGGAGTGGATTTAGGGCAGGCAGTGAAATTTGGGCACAATGAATGGCTCTCACCAAGTACGACTCGGTTCCCTTCGTTCATACCAAAGAGCCGATGAAAAGAAGCGGATCGTTTGCGAACGCAACATCACTAGTGCCTATGTATAGCCTCACAGAGCCGCTTGCACAGCTGTAGACTCTTAATCTTGTTGTTGTTGAAATGCACCTGAACACCAGACTTCACACTGACAATTCAAAGCTTAACAAGAGCTGGAATTCTGTTTGGTAACTTTGTGGCAGAACAAGGTCTGCGAGCAAGTACTGGCATTCCCTTCACTGACTTGTTCTTGTGTTTGATAGTAAAATTGCACAGTTTTGTTACTAAATTGATTCAGATTGTGCAGAGAAGCTTGGCGTTAACCTGCATGTCACTGAGAGGTGTAAAAGTGGCCCATTTTCACTCTTGATTGACGAGTCCATTGACAAGAGAGATGACAAGCAGCTTGTGCTATCGTTCAAGGTTTTGAGGAGCAGAGAGCAGTGACTTGTTTATGTTGATCTGTAACACGCTGACGAGTGCGGGCATCTTTGAAACAATCAATGCTTCCCTGCAGTATGTTGTCTGCTTGTGTGTGCCATTCAAATTAGCTGGGGGGTGTATACATGCATGTCACTATGGATGTATATGTACAGTATGTTGTTGTTGTTGTTGTTGTTGGGAAGTAATGAAGCAACCAGGGCTGTTTTGATTTCCACCCAGTGAAGAAGGCTGTGAGCGGGAATTTCCACTGGTCAGGAAAATGCACAGCAATCGGAGTGAGAGCATGATGACTGGCAGACCCATTGCACTGTTGAAATGTAAATTGAATACTAACAGCCAGTGCTACAGTACCACTTAATGGTCACTCCAGAAATGCTGAAGAGTGGAAAGCAGGCTGCAGCACAGCACTGAGGGCTAAACATACACAGGAGTTGAATTCATACTTATAATACTTATAATCATATTTATATTCTGAGACACAAATGTGAACAGGATTCATGCAACTAAAATCTTAACATTAGTTGTACATCCAGTACATGCCAACTCGTCATACAGCAAATTATTTTGAATGAGATTTGTCATCTTGTCCACTTTACATTAGCAACAGTAGATTTAGAACAATAACTGGCGATGAAAATTAGCACCAGCCATTGTAACCAAAATATATTCAACATTTGGACAGCAGTGTACAAATCCCGAGGGAAGCACAGATTAAACAGCTGTTCTGCATAAAACTTGTGAAGTGAGTGCTTGATTAGCAAGTAAGTATAGTGTCATGGCCCTTAGTGTGTTATTTGTTCACCACCCTTTAATTTAGTTATTTTTCTGTAACTGAAAACTCATGAGAGAAGGATGACGTTTAATATTTCACCTAAAACCTAATGTTTCACCTAAAATAGGATGAAATTAATATCAAGGGTGAAAAAATGTTTCCTCAGGAAATGCTGTTTATTTCATATATCTTCAATTTTACCTGAATAACCATGGCTCGCTGCATAGTCTGAGTACAAGACAGTGTAACTTGCAACAACATCTGCAGGTCTCTCATACATATTGTAATGAACAGAAAAATTACATTTACACAACAAATTAGTAAAATGGCCAAGTAATATATCATATAGAACACTAAATAAAAAGAATGCATCTTTGAGATTTAGATTTCTGACTTAAGAACTAAATATCTCACCAAGCTGTTGCACTTTGAGGTTAAAACTGAAATATTTAAACTGCAGAGTTTACACAGTTTATGGGTCAGAACATCTCACCATGAAGCAAAGTAAATAACCAACATTTTTTTCTGAACAAAAGCCTATCAAAGCCCTGCAGAAGCATCAGTCTTTTTGTTCTTAATTAATGCACATTTAATTGGTTGTGTTGGCACTATATTCTTGGCAATCGGAGGAGAATGCCCTTACCAGAACAATGAAATCATTGGTCATTTATTGAGATATTTAAATATATACATCCAGAAGGAAGTATAATGGAATTATACTGCTGTAGAAAGTCTCAGGTGTTAAAGTAACTTTGGAGACCCAACCATGTACTTCTTCCCTGAGTTTACATCCCAACTTTTAACATGTTGATGATCTTTCCCTAACTTTAACCAAGTAGCTGTAGTTGCCATCTTAACTAAACCTTGTTAAGTTGTTAAGTTGTTTTGCTTGAACTTTAGGTATGAGAATGTGTTGCTTGCGACTCAGGGCAATTTGGATGGATGAATAGTTTGGGATGGTGGGGAGGGAGGTGGAGCTCAAGGCTTTGGAGTGTGATGGGGATGTCTGACTGACATTTAGAAAAAAACAGTGCACTCAAAACAACAACCTGTCTGACTTTTACTTCGTCTCTTTTATTCTACCAGCCATCCACCAGAAAGACTCGTTGTTCCATTTATTCCTGTCCAGAAGCACTGCAAGCTGCATTTACAACTTACAAACCGGGAAGCTGGAGCTTTTAATGGCTGTAATGGTGTTTAATGTGTCTGATCGTATCCTTCTCACTTTCTCGCAACCTCATGCACTTTGACTTGCCATTTCAGACTTTGGAGGCTAGCGTACTGACTTTGATGACATTTGTGAAATGAGTTTTGTTAGATTAGAAGGTTTAACTCGCATGATTTTACCCCATGCACAACCAGTCATTTCATTGCTTATTAATACTTGCTGCATTGTATTATGGCTTTGCTCTGGTTAATTTCTTTGCATGGTGTGCTTATTGTTTGCCCTGTGTGAGCTTTACTTTCCCTCTGTAGATTACCTGCCTGGTTGACATCGACTTCCCCCAGCCTTAATTTGCTTTGATGGCCGGGGCCAAGTTGCAGCCAGTCCTGCACATGCATGAAGATGAGCGGCAGCCATGCCTTTTTTATAGGCCCAATGACAACTTGACAAATGACTCATCCATGTTATCAGCAGTTTAACCTTAACCTGACTTGCTCTCAGCATTTTTTTTTGGTCCTGGATCCATAACAGGACTCATTTGTCAGCAGTGCCGCAAAGAACAGACAGGAGTAATTAAGAATGGTTGTTTGGTGTCTACCTGACAATTGACCGACATGTTATCAGCATCCGTAACCAGCATTAAGAGGGTCAGTGCTCTGGAGGTTGAGCCAACAATTTTGGCCAAAGACAGGTGAACATTTCGAACATTTTCGTTTTCAGCTTGATTTTGGTGTAAATATAGGCTAGACACATTCTTATCCAATTCATCATAGTTAAGAGGTATTGCATTAGCTTAACGGAGTTCGGTGGTAATGTTGTTCCCCAATTTGCACCTCTTTTGGAAGAAGTCACCCATAATCAAGTCAAAGCCAAGAGCATGAGAAATTTGTTATAATGCAGGACCAGAATAATTCTGATGGCAATGTTTTTATCCTGAGTGGGCACAGAAAAAAAATACATTTTTCTTTTGTTTAAAGATTACACCTGTTTCCAGTATGCAAGGAAAATACTGAATCTTATAGGAGGGTGAGTCACTGCTCGAGTCATGGCTTGGAAAATGCAGTGATCTGTGATTACAACTTTGATAGCTTCATATTGTAAGCAAATGGCAAGTGAAGTGGCTGTGATTGTGAATGGAGGGAAAGGGGCATGTGGCTGTGTACAGACCACATTCAAGGTCATACGGATTAGGAAATGAAAGCACAAAGCACTCTCAATGGCCACTACAGTGAATTAATAGACAATATATTACACATCTCTGTTATAGTTTGTAAAATGTCAAAGACAGTTTCTTATAATCTCATGGGGACATTATTTCTTACATTTGGCCTGCTGTAGTGACTATGTCACTATCGGCTGATGGTGAATCATCTGCACTTTTTTTGTTTTGCATAACCTGACATGCCTTCTCAAGAGTTTACTGTCGGCCCAGATCAGGACCTGACATTTAAAGCATTACATCCGCTTACGGATTGGACATGTCTGCTTCTCTTGGCTCTGGCCTTCTTGTTTGCCAGAATCTTTTTTTGACGATGTCACTGAATCCATCGTTTCGATCTAACGCAGTCTAATTGCTGTTCCGCTTTAGGTTGATGAGGGACTCGCACTGCCATTGAGTTGACTTGACCACGACAACCCCATGAGACGGACAGCAACAGTAATGGTCTCAACATGCGTGGGAACACAGGGCAAGCTGCACACACTGGCCTTTTCATATGGTAGCACTGCTGACTTGCTCTTGCACTGTCAGCCCAGATCACTTCATTGTCATTGTCATGCAGAACTGCTCATCTCTGTTTACTTCCCATTTAATCTGACATTGGGGGGAGGGAGAGGATTCTTCTTTTGGACTTATAAGGTCAGACTAAAATGCTGACTTTTTGTTAGTTTTGCATTCTCCATTATGGAAGAAATAGAAATAGACTGTGTGACCCTTACATAAGTTATACCATAATGCAGATTAACTGTAAGCCTTATAGACGGGTTTCCGAGCGACATCATCAGTGAGATGTGTGCACACGCAGGGGGTGGAAAACAAATCAGGATGACTGAGAGCTTATGAGAAGATCAACATGAATTGTTTTTGTGCCTTAAACTGCATGCACACAAAAGTAATAGTCAGAAACATGGACTTTATGAAGGCGGTGGATGGTTTTGCACTGAAACTGAAGTAATAAATGGTAAATTTAAGGTAAGACGGCTCACACTGTTTAAGGCTGTTTAATGAAGAGTGCAAACGTTTGTCAGACTCTGTGATCGATGCTTTTGTGATCACTTTGACGTGATTTAAATGCTAATAGAGGTGCACAGCGATGGCTTTTGATGGAAAATGCATTGTTGTTACACTTATAATTTTTATATTAAAAAAAACAGTCACACATTTATCTTTTAATAGTTTTTGAAATAACAAACATCTAGCATATCTAGTGTCTGGTATATTTTGAGGAAACACCAGGATTTTCATACATGCTAATGCTATGGATATAATAACCGTGCATCTGTGCTCTTAACTTGTGCAGAAGTCTGACAGCAGGAATTTCATACTAATGTTACTTTCAAAGTTTTCATGGTAACATTACTCGTGTGAAGGGGGCTTCTGTACTGTCTGTTTTGGGACACTCACTATGCATTTGTCACTAGAGCTAATTTTGTGTAGTCTGTTAGCGTTATCACTGATACTAGCTGCCGTTTCCCACTGGAATGTGTCATGTTAGCTAGCCAAAGCTGACGGATGTCTATCAAAGGTTAAAAAATAAAGTTTTGGAAACGTGAGGATGAGCGCTGCATACAAATTCTCCTCTAAACAGTAATTTCACTAGTTTCCAGCAAGTTGCTTTATTTCTAAATACTGAAAATGTCAATTAAGCTACCCTCCGGCTACGCACGCATTCATGATTGTCTATAAAGAGTAAACCTGTCTATAGGCAGAAGTCCCCTGAGGAAAGTCACTGAATTACAGCTGCACAACAGGTACTTCCACAGCTCCGGAGGTGCCATTTGGCTCTCTGGCCAGGCTTAATCTGATTTAGCTCCGCCTGCTCCTTACGTTCGGTGCGTCTGCCACCGGTGCCTGTCGAGAACATGTATCACACTGAGCAAGAAACAAGTCGAGTCACTGACACGACACCATCTGTACATGCAGGTAGCAATCTGTGCTGTCCCTTTCCTGTCCTGGCCTGCAATCAGTGTCTCCACCACACTGCTTATTGTTTGAAATCTTCACTGTCATCTAGCAGTTAAATGGCTGCAGGCATGCTATCTTGCTGCTTTCTATAAATAGCAGAGACGTGCCAGAAAAAGGTAATGGTGAGAATGCAGTTAATTGTAGAGATGTACGTTTACTGGACATCAATATACAGTAAACTGTACTAGTACTACAATTGATTATTTTCATTAGGGATAAATCTGACGTTTTTTTCCAGATTTAATCGTTTAGTCCATTAAATACAAAAAAAAAAAACGGTGAAAAAAAGCTGACATATTGAAACAACTAGTTTTGTTCGAGCAACAATCCAAATCCCAAATATATTTCCTTCATCACGGAAAATGAACCAGTGAATTATTTTGATGATTGTTGCTTAATAAAATGACTTAAATGATTATTTGATTATCCCAATTGTTGCCAATTAATATTTTGTTGATCAACTAATCGATTAATCATTTTAACTTCATAGTGCACAATATGGTAAAACTATACAAAATAACATAAAATAATCAAACTAATGTTTAAAGCACTGTTATGACTGTTGCATATTCCACTAACTGACCTCAAACTCTTCATGTGTTTAAATCATAAACTTCAATAAGTCATTTTGTTAGTTTTTAATTGTAACTTGCTCTGAATTTTTTTCAGTTGATTTGAACAAGACCAGTTTGTAGAATTATAACATGATATGGTCATGTCATCATGATAAATGACAAACAATAATACTGAATTAGTGTAATTACTACATTAAGTATATAGATTCAGGTATCAAGTGTTAATGTATGTCTGTTACTCTTGCTTTAAAATGCATTTAAATTACAGAATAGTTAAATTTTAAAGTTAAATTCCAATGCTTGTGCTGCATAAAATTTCTTTACCTTTAGAAAAAACAAGATTTCAAATACAAAGTTCAGTACAGTAGTTGAGAGCTAAAACTGGACTGTGCAACAATATGCATATCGTCTGTAAAAAGGAGGCATGCTGGGGATAAAGACATCTAGAGCTCTGTGAGATGCGAGAACAGTTCTAACATTAAATGATGCCACCTGGGTAAAACAAATAAGCACAGAGTATTTTCGCTGGTATCAAACACAACACATGAAGTCCAAGGAGGAGACCATCTGAGAGGCTACACATCTGACTGGCATGCATTATATGAATCCTAGAAGCCTCCCCAGGAGATGCGGTTCAAATGGCCTCTGTGAGCAAGTTCTGCACGACTGCCCAGCAGAACACAGCCAGAGTGCATGAAAGTGGTGTGAACTTAATATCTTTCGCTCTGGCGAGCTGCTTTAATAGAAGCTGTCCATCCCGAAGAGAATAACAGACAGAAAACAACAAAACATGCTCTGTGGTCTAATTTAACTGTTCAAGTTTTGTCTGTTTATATTTACAAACACACATAAACTGAAGTCACTTGCATGCTTTACTGGGGGCAAGCAAAGGTCACCAAACCAAGACATGTCATCACGCAAGACTAAATTGACTGTGTTGTCTCTGTAGAATCAAATTTCCATAGCAGGAATTGCTTTGGTAATGGATGGGGTTATACTGTAAATCCCGTGTTGGGTTTGCTCTAAAATATGGATGACTTTTCTAATGTACAAAACAATTTCATGTTATAGGGAGCCTAAAGTGAAATAAATTATTATGGTTTTAAGCTAAAACAGTTCTTCTGACCTTCAAAGCAATAAATTAAACATCATGGCTGGGTGAGAGATAAACAGGTGACATCACAGCACATCATCCGGGCTGGCTCCATCACAGCATCTTTAGCTGTTCCGCTGGAGTAGATCAAAGACATGGCATGCATTCAGTTTTTGTCTTGGCAACCATGAGTGTGTGGCAAAGACGGGGCATTATTGCAGTTTGTACCGCCATGTTTTATGTACACACTGACAAAAAAAGTCTACTTCTGTGAAACGCAACACATGGCAGTATTAATGTGTCAAATAGCATCCATACAAAGTATTTATTAATATTTGAAATTCTCAAGGCAGCTCAGATTATGTGCCTTTTTTAAGTGAAGGAAGAACATGAATATACCTGCTGGTAAAAAGACCTCTGAACATTTATCACTCTCTCCATACATACTTTCTATTTCATCCGCCACAGGCACAGATATAAAATAACAATTACAGAGAAAAGTAAAAGAAAAAGTCCAATGACGGGTCATTAAAGATGACTAAATCCCCAAACCACAGGTTGTATACAGCGACCATTTGCCTGAACTGTCATATTTCAGTTCTGTAGACTCAACCATGCTGTGATAGTTGGGTCATTGAGGTGCTGTAAACTCATTATTGTAGCTTGTAAGCAGCACCGTTTAACAAGTGCTCAACATGCATAGTAGCATCATCTTACTGTAAATGTGCTACAGGAGTTTTGACAGAGAGGTGGAATGATCTATCTATAGCCTCTTTCACACATAGTTCCCAGTAAATTACTGGGATAACCTTTCAGGCATCGCTAGTCTTATGCCTTTCACACATGCCATGGCAATGCTGTAATTGACATGGGACAGTCCAGTAGATGGGCGTAATACAACACTTTTGGATGACAACCACCATAAAACTCAACAGAAGAAGAATTTGATGGGGCAAGGCCGGATGTACGCAGCAGAAGACGTATCATTATTTTCAGAAACCGGGCGGGCGAGGAGCTTTTTTTTTTTTTTTTTTTGTCTGGTGCCAATGTTCTTCTTGTGTTCATGTATTTAATATTCAGTTATCAAATCACCCGCAAAAGCATTAGCAAGGCGACCATAAACAAGTCGCGGATTCAAATACGTCATCAGTTGAATCTTGTGATTGGTTCGCTCGCTCCACATGAAAGCGTCTTTTGTCAGATGGACGTTACCCCGAACGTGCTTGCCCCTGTAATATTACTGCTTTCCTTCACAACGCATCAATACAGGCATTTTGATTTTTCCTGAAATGTTACCAGGTCTTGAGGTGGAAAATTAGCAGTACAGATTTCCCTGAATATCAATCCCTGCTCCCATTCACACATGACCCCATGCAGGAAATGTTCCTGAACATTTCAGGAATAGACTGCATGTCTGAAAGGGACTCAAGAAGAGACTTGGCATTCTCTTATTGAGAGTCTTTGGATGTTTTGCCAATGAGATGCTCTCACTGTGCACCATATACTAATGGTACTTCATTTATTTTATTAATCTGTAAAGGCATAACCATATGCAGTAAGTATCAAACAATAGCACTGATGATGCCAATGCAGGAAGTATTGTTTCTACAGGTCAGAAAAAAGGGAGGGGGAGGTTTACATAGGAACAGGGGCAGAGGTTTGCATCTCATCTATTAGCAACAGTCAACAACTTTAACCATGACCACTATCTTACCCTACCCTTAACCAAGAAATTTTATTCTATGTTATCCCCAATTAGGAATTCCCAGTTTCCTATGCCAGGGATCATCAATTAGGTCCAACCATGGCCCAGTTTTTTTCAGCACTGTTAAATGGGGTCAATGTTTTACAGGTGCATTGGAAGCCAGGCCTACATGTTTTCAATATGTTTAGTTCATTTATTTCATTTTTTTCCATTAGTAAGTGAGGGTAAACGGTTACATTATGCTGACGAAAAAAATACTCCTATACATGAATGTATCTTCTGTGTTGCACTACAAAACTAGAGATGTATTGAAAGGTTAGGCCAAGATAAACAATGGCCTACTTCATTTATGGTTGAAGAAAAGTACTGTTGTTGACACTAATCGGTTCTGGTCAAATAGGTAGGCAGTTGTCTCTGCCTGCTGCAGAATGAGGCACAGTAACCTCTGTTTGCATGCCCCTCATCACGAAGAAGCAACGCCATATTTACTGTGATTAACATGAGCCTTGTATTTACATCGCTATATATAGTAGATATATGAAAAATCATGTAAGAGTTTTGATATAAACTATGAAATAGAAAACGTCGGCGTTTTTCAGGTGGCCAAATATTTTGTTGATGCTAAATGCCAGCTCATCATTCTATCATACCAGGTATGATTAACTTAAAGGTAATCATTCCTGCTGCATTCACGTGCTCCTCAGATGGTCCCTTTTCCCGAGTTGGGAAGTCGTTCTTCCGACTTCGGTGTGTTCATGAGCTTTTGAGTCGTAATGTGGAAACATGGATGCTACAAAGATGTGATGCTGAAACAGTTTAAAGCTTTATATTACAATACAGATTGTGTTCCAGACTTGCTGCATCAGTACATTCCCTAAAACTACTAAAATATTGCTTTATCTGACTTGTTATCAGGGTTAATGGTAATACATAACTATTAATCTAACCGATCTAGGTCACTCTACATGGACAACTAACACTTACAACTAACGCTTACAATGTAATACCATATTAGGCTACATGTGAGCAAAAAATTTATGTGCAATATGTGAATTAATAAAAAGTTTCTTACCATCAACCAAACATTTACTTTTGTCTGCATATATGACATCAACTTTCAGCAAGTTGTGTACCAAAATTTTCTCAGACTTTCCGAGTTGTGGTTCTGACTTATGGGGGCATTCACGTGAATTTTCAGTCATGAACTAATTTTTCCAATTATTCGGACACCACATGAATGAACATTAACAATCGAGTCAGCAGGTCAGAAAATGTTCACATCTTTGAAGCGCTCATAGGGTCATTTTGGTATATACACTGACAAATGACCTTTTTGGCATCTAGGTTAAGGGCTCATTGCTCATGCTGTGATGGGCCAAGAATTTTCTAATCCTCTCAGTGAGGGGATTTAAACTTGCTTTCCATTGTCTTGCTCTGGGGGTTAGAGGCACTCTTATTTACCTTCATATTGATCCAATCTCTTTTCCTGTTGGTTGCCAGTGTTCCTACGGATTGTCACCCTGGCCTTTTTTTTTTTTTTTTGAAACTGCCTCTTCGGGACAGTTAAGGTGAGGCTAATGCATTGTGGAGTCTGTGCCATTTAAGATTGTATCTGTGTCAAAGTCTTTAAGCATACTATCCTGTTTCTCCCTTGAGAACAAAAAAAAGTGCAAAGTCATGAGGGTGAGAGTCAGGGAGAGACAAAGAGAGCGAGACATGTGGTACAAATGCTGAGGGGTTGTCGCCGTGAGTATTTTGAAGTGACAGATGCCTGTGTCCATCACATACAGACAGACCACTGTTCAGACTGGCTGGACAGAGAGACAGGTTTCAGTGTCAAATGGGCTTCAGAGAAAGACAACCAGACAATGACCTGTGTAGTTTTGCAACTGCACTTTAAAATGGCCCGATGAGATGCCTTACAACATAGACTTTGCTATATGTCATTTATTATTTGCGTTGTAATTCACAAAGTCAAAAGTACTCCAAAGTGATATTTGTCTTTGGCGGAGTGCACACATAGAAATTCAGGTTAGGTCAATCTCAAATATAAGCTTCCTTCCCTCTTTTATTACCTCTGACATTCAGATATTCTTTCTTAGCTCTTAAAATTGGTATGTGTCAAAGAGTGAAATTACTTATTGAACAGGTAAGATTCAGGGGACTGAATTAAATAATATTGACTGGGTGTACTTTTTGTACTGACTGAGTCCTCAGGATGGACTAGTTTTGAAAGAACCTTTCCGGAATATGGTAGTTTTGTCCAAGTAAGGAAAAGCAATTGAAAAGACAAGCAATACAGCCACACTGAGACTGGTTTTTCAACTGTCTCCCAAGAAATTACATTTATATACTACTAATTTATTTTTTGTCGATCAGGTTTTAAGAGAAAACACAATTCCTGCCTGGATTATAATCCCAGGCGATGTTTTTAGGTTAGAAAGTGTTACATTTATGCATGACCACTTGTCTTCGGGTGATGGTTGGGGTGGATGGTGAACATACAAAGTGCAGGACTTTGACACCAGAGACAGGCGTTTGCATCCTGAGTCTTATGTGTGGCTAGGTTTTGGCGACAGATCGCATTGGTTAAGTTTAGGGAAAGATTGTGGTTTTCATTAAACTTAAATAAAGTAAACTCATTGTGTCTCGTGCTTTAAGTCTTGAGTTTTTCAATATTTAAACAAGAGCACAATCTTTACCCAACCTTAACCAAGTCCCTTAACCAGCTTTGGCTGTGGGTGTCTAAACATAACCATAATAAAGTTTAATAATGCTTTAGTTGCTACCAGCAGATATTGTGTTGCAAGGGAAAACACATTAAATTCTTTTAATGAACATTTTGCTGATACTTTCAGTATCAACATTTTGAGACTTGACAAATACGTTAATTAACAATGTTTGTCATTATGTTGATAGAGAATGTAATTCATGCAGCATTACATTTCTTTAAAAACATATTTGCTGTTGCACATTAGTAGTATATACATGCAATTTCTAGGAGACAGGGTTGCATTTGTGGATGCAAATCAAATTTGTTTGCATTTCACATTTTAGCTCTTTGTCATATTTTGAATTGTTAGTTAGAATAGTTTTGAGTTGCTGTTATTGTTGGTTGGTTTCCTATATTTCTTTGCATTTCCGTAATTGAACAAAACCAACTCCATACCTGAACTCTAAAAGAGAAAAAAAAGATGTCATACCAAAGTGCCATATTACTGTAATGACTTTGCAGTGAAATGGGTAGCTTTTCCTGTTATTTGAATTCTCCTTTCTGTAAGACAGATTGTCTCCCCCAGTAAGGGAACACAGTTGGAAAGCCCTAAGAAAATACATTAACACCAAGCCACTGTGTGGCACAAAACAGAGTGATGGATGGGCCGTGAGATAGCAGCCTGTAAATGAGCAGATAGGCCCCTGGTAAATGGAAAGAGAAAGAGCATGAGACCAAAGTGAATAAAGATGGCAACGCAGAATATGTGGGTCATCCAGCCTGCAGTGAGCTGTCCCTCAGGCATGCACCCTGATAGAAGACTTTGAAGAACTTTAAAGATGGATGTCGCAATGAAGACAGCAGACTTGGCTCACACAGAATTTTGAGGGATCTATTTCAGATAGTTCAGAAGGAATTAAGATGGAAGGAGGGAGGTCCTGGCCAGACTTATCATCTCTTGAAAGAGTGCTGATCCAAGATTATTGGCCAGGTCTCCCCGACACCCCATTTAAAGTGATTCAAAAGGCAAAAGCTGATTTTGAATCAAATCACTTGTTAAACAGCCTTTGATCCGGAGAAAACCACATTTTTACTATGTAGAAAGTATGAACAAGAAAGGTTGAGTAGCTGACCAATCACAATGGCATACCATTGACAAATGTTGTGATCAGACCCAATAACAATTAAAGCTGCAAGCAGCGATGAACGGGCCCTCGCACACCTGCGCGCGTCGGGCAACTATTGCAAAAGTTCCAAGAGAAGTTTCATGTTATGATGTATAATAGATTACTATCAAAATTGCATTTTGAATCTTATTTTTACAGTCTGCCATCACCCCTGTCATCTATGATAGGAACCAGAAAAAGAACTAGCTTAATTGCAGACAAAGAGCTTATGAGGACTAATCTTGACACACTTTTACAATTTACCCCATGGGATATTATAGAGTAAATAAAAGTGATCACACGGGTTTGCCAATAATCTTAAACATATTTGGACTCAACACAAAACCCAACCTTATCCCCAGACAGAAAGTTGATATTGGACAAAACTAAAGTTCAGGAACAACATTTTTTTAGAAATTATTTATTTTGGCTCATAGCAACGGTATGGTCAAGATGAGGCAAATAAAATCCCTAGTTAGTTTTGAAAATATTGTGATTATGGCTACAAAAAAGCTGACAATTACTGTTGGTCTGGTCACCTGCATGCGAGTTAGATCTGCTATTCTCCCAGCTACCACTGCGACTTCCACTTCTTTCTTTCTACCTCTCTAAATTAACCAATCTTCCAAATTAAATTATAAAATACAATGATAATGCATAACACAATGATCTGACAACAGTTTGGTTAGGTTTAGGCACAAAATCACCTTGTTTAAGGTTAGGGAAACATTGGGGTTTGTATTAAAATTTAGGGAACGACCGCAGTCATGGTTAAAAAAAACAACACTGTCGGTTGTAAACGAGAAACAAACAGCGGTCTCGTGTGTTTAAGTCTGATGTTTTGTTGAATCATCCATCCCCCCGAACATCTTCCCCTCCCTCTTTGTGGCTCTATAACATCACACTCCTTCCACCTTTGCTCCTGCTGGCCAAGAGTCACTTATTACTATGGACTCTAGAGGGTTTTATCACTTGAACACAAAGATATGTTGTTTTTAGGCATTTGACCAGTATTCATTTGTGACATCTCCTATCTATTGACTTGTGGTGGAATGAACAACATCACTCAAGTCACATCTTCACAGCAAACAAAGCTACCATATCAGATCAGAGAAAGTCTGGAGATACATAATATAACATAAGGGGGAAGTTTGGAGATAAGGTAAATCCCCATGCAAAGTGTTGAGAATGTGTTAAAACAAAAGCAGCTTCTGTAGTGATCGCTGCTCCTGGATTCAGGACGTCTCCAGAGATGTGGCAGCTTGTGAAAGGTACAGCTTGTCACACAGCTGAACAAAAACAGTTCCAAATTCAGAATTCAGGGCTTGTTCTCTGAAACTGATAAGGTCTTTTGCTCCATGACAAAATCCTAATGGAAAGTCATGCCTGTCAACTTGCAGATGGTGGATGTGTTACACCTGTCCCTTTTCCATATTAACTACTATTGTTAACAGTGCTGGCTTCAGTGTAGAGCAGAGGAGTTGCCTGTGCAGCTAAGATTGGGGTCAATTCACTTTCTAATGTCTTAAAAACAGAATTTCTGACAGAGAATGTTGCAATTGCTAGAAACAACCTATTTTCCTTTTTTCTCTCACACATAAAATAAAAATATACCAATAAAATCATTACAATTTAAGAAGCCAGATCTTTTTAGAAAACTGAGACCAGCAATTAACTGCATTTGATTCCCTTTTTGTGAAAAGTAGCATTTTTGCCCAACTTATGATGGGGCTGAGATGCAAAGGTATAACACAAAATTACATGTAAAATTCCAATTTATATTAATCTCAAGGTAATCGCATAACATTAACTTGGTGTCTAATTACAGACCCCCTGAAGGACTTTTTAAATGACCCCCTCTCTTGGGGTTGAACTAACCTGTAGTCAACCATCCCGATCACAATCTCAATATATCACAAGGGGTGTCCCATGATAATACAACTATTAATAACTGGAGATTCATTAACCAAGGTGTTTGTGCTCTTAGGGAAACCTTAAGGGCTTTTCATAATTATGACTCAGCAAAGCATGGAATTGAGGCCAAGCATTTTGTATTGAGAGTTTATGAGAATCCACAGCTAACCACCACACTACCGTGAACTGTCTTCACGATTGGTGATTTAATTTCATAGAAACACAAATTGCACATTTAAAAAAAATGACATATTTTGACTAAACTTGCTCTGAGATGAAGGACAAGTTGAAGACGTGAGCAATGAACAGGTCGACTTCTGACCATTTGACCTTACATTCTTCTCACATGGCTGTTATTTACAAATCTCAGTCTATTAACTGGCCTGGAACATTTTTCTCAGATTCTTAATTTTCATGTAAGGACATTTGAAGAAGAACTTTATAGTTGAAAACAAATTAAACTTAAATACATGTCTTCAAATGTCTTCAGAAGTACACGGATTAAGAAAGTTCATTAGAGATAATGGTCATTGCTTGAATAGCAGCAAATTCTAGCTTCCAATGATCTTTGCAAGCCAAGACTGCATTTAGTTTAACATAATTTAATTAAAGTTTTCTCTGGGTCACTGGACACTAAGTGGTTCTCATAGTTCAGATGGTTAGGTATGAAGAACTGAAATAAAACTGTGACCATGGTTATCGCAGCCTCTCTGACAGGGCACCTTGCGAGACAATCAGCCACAGAGATCAGAGGTGACTGACCATGTAGCACTCTATCTGGTCTCTGCAGAACTTTTGAACCCTTTGCAAACGAGGGTCCACTTCTTACAGCTATTCCTCTCTTGTCGTCTTTGTTTATTCACTCCTTCCCTGGAGGCCGGTTTAAATGTCATGGACGGGACTGCAAGATGAGGTCCGTGTTGGGGTCACTGTCATCGCCTCAAGAAAGCGCTGTGATAACTTTGGCTCGAGAAATGAGAGTTGATCACAAGTGAACTCAAAGACTGCAGCCAGAGATGGTCAACTTTCAGCAGATGACGAGTTGGGAGGCTGCAAAAATGTCAAAACATTTGCGACATAGGACCGAGCTTATTAGGGGAGATGAGGGTAAAAGCATAAATAAATAAATGAATGACCTCAAGTGCATTTTACAGACCACAACCTTTTATTTTTTTTGGCAAAATATAAATGTCAGCCTCTTTCTTTTACTTCTGCTTTTTGCTTCCTAAACATCAAATCAGAGAGCAGTAATAAGAAAATGCACATTTTCAAATGGTGAACATTATGTAGTGATACCAGTGTCAAGGTAAGCAGAGCCTCTGGTCAGAACCATGAAAATAAAACCCTTGTTGATGAACAAGTATTGAAAAAGTGTTCCGAGTAGTACAAAATACAGAACTGCACATAAACGGTGTATTGGAGGAGCCACTGGAAAATCAAAATAAAATTGCTGTTTTTCAATAGAACATTTTTGACATTTTAGCTGTGGTAGTAGTGTAGTTCAGCTTCCAGGTTCCAATAAAATACACTCAGCTTGGTATCTAGAGCTGTGTTTCTATCCAGCTGTTAGGAATGAGTTAGCATCCGACATGTTTGTTGTTCTGGTGTCAGCTAACGTTTGCCATATTTCATGCTGCCAAAAGCAGAAAATAACAAAAAAAAACCTGACTAATGGTCACTGAACTGATGGTGCTGGTGATGCTGAAGGCCCATATAGTGCACGAAACACAGAATCCTTGTTGTGCCACCCTGCAAACAGATCAACAGAGGGACGCTAATGATGATAGCTTTGCCTGTACAGTGCCAGTGTCAATGCCAGTGTTTGAATTAATGTAATGCAGTGTGACTAATATGAGACGTTGAACTTGGAGAACCCAAAACACAGAACATTCATACTGTAATGCCAGTTGCACGTGTGTAAGACATGCATCTACTTTGACAAAGCCAGTAATAAAATCTATAACGAGACTAAGTGTAAATCCTCGATATGGCGATCAAAAGTTGCAGTCACATTTTTTCACTTTTCAGCCACATTCTTTAATCCACCATGCAACGTAACATACATGCTTCCATTTTAATCAGTGCAGCTGTGTACATCGTTCACATTATGGCTCGTGCTTCACTTATGCTTTACCTGCATAACTATGACCAACGCTATGGTAACAAAGGTCATATGAAAAAAAAAAAGAAAAAAGAAAATCAAAGCTATTATTTCTTCCTGGGTTAAAGTCCCAGATGAGTGTGCTCCAAATCCAGAGCAAACCCTTATAACAGACGATTTATTTGAACTACTAAAGCATTTTAAACTCATTGGAAGGGTGCTGTTACGAAATGCCTTCGAGGCAGCTCTGCCACGACAAGCCATTAGGGAAGCAGGGAGAGGACCCAAATGCAGACAGATGCAGGCAGGCGAGGAGGCTGAAGAGTCCAAAGGTTTATTTTAACTTCAAGGAAAAACTTACAATAGCGAGAACTGACTCGCAGGGGAACACCAGGAACGCAACGCGACAAGATCACGAGGAACATCACACAACAGCAACATCAACAATGACTCGACCAAGAACAAAAGAAAGGGGCTGGTATAAATACGAGAGACAACGAGGAAACAAGAAACAGGTGAGAGACGAGACACAGGTGAACCTAATCAAACTGGTGGAAAACAGAACAAAGACAGGAAGTAAACCAAAACCATGAACCAAGAACAGACCTTCAAAATAAAACAGGAAACAGAACAAAACAGTGTACACCAGTCCTTGGGATCATGACAGGTGCTGCTTTTCAAAGTTGAGCTATTTGCATAAATCAATATCTCAGGACATTAATGGTGTTTATGATGAGCATACTGCTGTTTTAGCTGTGTGTAATGCTGTTGTGGCGCCTTACAGTGCTTGCCGTGCTAACAAATTCAAACACACACTCTCTCTCTCTCTCTCTCTCTCTCTCTCTCTCTCTCTCTCTCTCTCTCTTTTATAGTTGTTCATATTTACCTCTTTTGGTGTGGTGTTTTGTCTAATCCTGAACTATAATGGCTCTGTGGGGTGTACTGAGGTTCATGCGTATGCATTTCAGTGATAAGGGCCTCGCACCCCTCCTGTGACAGCTCTGCACTTCATAAGTACATAGGTAGAGACATAATAATTGTAACCATCACCTCCACCGAAGGCTTTCAGAAAAGCAAAGTCATGAAACACAGAACATGTCAAAGCATCTTAAGTTTTAGTTCAAGCGATTAATAAAATCAATTTTCCTATGCAAGTGAACTGGATTGCCTTGTACATTAAAAGTCATAGAGGACACATTGTGGGTTTAAATGGGAAGCCTTACAAAGTCAAAAGAGCTGTAGGGTTTGACCTTTTAAGGAGTCTTGGGATGAGGAGTCATGATTTTTTTTTTTTCCCCACACAGCAGCTGTCGGCTGGAATGCCAGCCAGTGACTGTGAGGAGACAGATAGCTGCCGGTTTCCACCAGAGATGAGGAGAAAAACGGCAGGAGAAGATGGCTCCGTCCAATCTGCCTTGCCCTTAAGACCTCGCCGGTCCCTGCTGATGAATTTCGCCATTATCAAAGGTGAGGGGTCTGCTGAGAGAGGTCTTAAATGAGGGAAAGGGAGGAAAGATTGGGGGTTCGGTGGCCAATGTTTGGAGCTGGAGGGAAATAAAACGCTGGCGGAGCAACCACGCCCAGATAATCTTATTCCAATAATTGGATTTCCTGGAGAGTTCTTAGTGATGTTTGGGGCTGGAAAAACAGCCGAGAGTAGACAAAAATCTGTAAACCCTGATCCTTAATCTGTGTAAGCTAATTATAAACACTGAATAAGACATCACTTTTGACATTTCAAACTTCTTGAAAGATGGGAGACTTTTTTTCTTTGCAATCATTATCCTCACTGAGCTTGGCTTTGTCATTAATATGCTTTTATTTAAAGCCACCATGTCATAACTGCACAAAGTCACACTTGATTCACTACAGATTTACAATACATCTCAGTCCAGTGACAGATCTCCGAAACTTGCCCATTATCTTTCCTGATTGGTCAACACTCTTCAAGGAATGACCTGTTCCAATATGTCTGTCCCTCACTTGGCAGAGTCCGTTCCATACTGCTTGTGTCAGTATTCAAAATAGAAATGAGGTATCCACGGAAAGATTATAATGGTGAAGGCTGGCACAGGCTGTTAATCCCTTGTTACCATCTCTGAATCTGGATAGCAACGCTAAATATTCCACTCCCTGCTGGCCTTCCAGCTGACTGACCAACTGAACTATAAGAATTGATTTTTACAGATTTAAAGATACTGAATAATTGGCAAGGTTATGCCTATTAATGACTGAAGAGAAAATAAATCTCTAATTTTCCCCCACACAGGCACATACTCATCCATACACGCACACTAACGCAAACAACAACCCCCCCCCCACACACACAGATCTGAGTAAATCAGTCCTACACCTACACAGGTGATGGCACGACTTCTCACCACTTAATCCTACTAAAGATATGGGCTGCTAATCAGTATGTGTGTTTCATCAAATCAGCACTTAATATTGTCCCTGGTGGGTGGCTGCTCCGCCTATGCAGTCGTAATTCACACCAGCAGGATGCAGGCATTGGCTACACTACTGCTGCAGGTTGGTCCATAAAGATCTGCGGGGGGATGGGTTTGGTGATCTATGGTCCAGTCCTCAGCACTCCGTTTTAGGAAACTTCTCTAATGTACCTTTCCACCCCCTCCTCCTGTTGTTGTTGTTGTTGTTGAATAATTCACCTCAGAGGGAGAGGGGAGATCGAGTGAGAGCAATAGGGGGAGAGAGAGCGTGATTCACGGGTCATGGCAGGGCCTGTCTTTCCTGTCATATTTCATAGCCTTTGCAGGTGAACTAGACACTGCACAACACGCACAGGCTAGATGGAGAGTCAAAGGTCCACATGGTTTTTATTTCAACGGACAAACTCTTCAGTTAGTTCTCATTAATCCTGATTATTTGCCCAGTCCTCATCAATAATATAACAACATTATTGTGGAGAAGAAAAATCACCGGACAAAATTCTGTTTTGTACTGAATATGTACTGAATGACTGTGTAGATTTAAATTAGTCATACAGTATCTGTTGTGAATATTTCGGTAGTTACAAATATTACTTATATGGATAAGGCTGGCCAGTTTCTATATTTTTCTTATTGCCAGCAAATTAAAAGACCCAATCCAGAAATGAATTGATGCTACTAAAAAGCATTGCCTGTGAACCCTGATATATTTTTATTCTTCTGTGCCATAGACTTCCATTGTTGTCCAAAAAGTAATAAAAACACATTAAGGAGCCACACCGTTGCACTGGGTGATGTGTTTCTTCATTATAATCAATCCCACATACACTGTACTAGTCCCATAAATACTCACTAGAGCACCACGTGTATTAATCCATGGGTGAAAACAGTCTCCAACAAAATCACTATTTATTCCTGTTTGAGTAACGTTTGCTAAAAACTACAGTGCCCAGCTGTTTTGGGAAATGACTTGTGACCTGTATGTCTTCGGTAGGAACCAATTGGTTTGGGGATGAGTGCCACAGACAGGAAGTTGGAAAGTGACAATATAAAATGACACCAGTGTGGTCCTTTTTTAATGTGTGATGATCCACTAAAGTTGACTTTTCATGCAAAACTGGAAGTGTAACACACACTTGGTGTGGAATTGCATTATTTAATGCTCATATTCTACAATGGATGCACCGTACAGACAGAAGAACTAGTCGACATATGGAAGCAGGGATGTGCGAATATGATTAACTTTTCTGGGGCATTGATGCATGTCAACGTTGGTAAAGAGAACAGTGATGTATCCTGACACATTGATATGTGTCTTGATGCCGTTGGTGTGCAAGCTTACATGTCGAACAATAGGCATTTGACACACATTGTACGTGGCTGATGTGTGTTGCCCTTATGGCACTTGGAACTGACATTTAAGGTGGCATGTAGTGCATAATATACTGTGGGACAATAGATGAGTAATATAGTTTACATCTCTTCCCATGCACTTAAAGACCCAGTTAATAACCTGGGTTTACCACCAATAGTTGTTGTAAAAGGTTTCAAAATTAAACGTATACTGTAGGCTCGATTTTAAATGTCTCCTCAGTTTTCAATCAAACACATCAGCGTCTCTAAGTGTGAAATTAAAAATGTCAGGCAAACCCATCATGCCAGTCTGAAAATGGCTGATGGCATTTACTGTAAATAATGTTACTGGTGGCCCACATTTGATGGTAACCATTGTTAATCAAATCACTTTGTATACATGCTGAGTTCATGAACATGAACCAGCAGCCAGGGCCACACAGGTGTAAAGACATTGATGCACTGAGATAATTTATTCAGCACAAGGCACAGCTAACTAATCCTGCAGCTGACATTTATGGCATGCCATTATCCAAACACAGGCATCCCAAAGGATGTGCTAAACTGCCACCCAACACTTAGACATGAAAGCAAATGCCTGAGTGATAGTGCTTATAACAGACTCAGCAGGCCTCTGACTTATCATGAGGCCTGAAGTAAAGGAGGATGTTGCTGCTTCTACTTATTGCATGTTGACTTAATGTGCTGTCATACCGAGTTGAAAAATGGATAGAACACATCACATGAATGGAAGACACTTCTATGTAGAAAGCTTAGTGTCTTCAATTTGAATAATTGAATTGAATGAAATGTCTTCTCCTTGAGAGGTATGATTATTTTTTAGCATGTATCTACTATTTTCTTACACCATATAGAAAACTGTGTTCTTACTTGGTAAAGGTTTTTGGCATAAAGAAACTAATCGGGTCGTTTCCATGGAGCTAACCCTGCCAATCTCACACTCCAGACCAGCAAAAGCAAACACTCAAAGAAATCAATTAGTAACTGACCCAGCTCTAATAAACTGGCCATGATGAAAAATCTTGCCTGTGAGAATTAAAAGAACCTGGTGCTTATTTCAGCCAGCTGCTTGTGTAACATCCATGAGATGATTCTGCAGGATATGAGTGCTTATGATGAGTTGGTGGGCTTGAGTTTCACCTGTAGAGTCACTAATAGCTTTATAATGTCTCCATCATTTCCCCTTGAATGGAAGATGTCAGCTTGACAGTGTTCTTATAATTCATGTGTGGTAACAGTTTTGAAGGCTTTGATACCATGCTGGTGAGTGAGATGGTGGCAGAATCTAAAGCCTTCTTGCTTGGCATTCCTTACAATCACCTCCATCACTCGGCACCTCCTCTCCAATCCTACTCTGTTGATGGAGGGCTTCTCTCTACCTCCTCAGCCTGTTTCTAATTCTGCTCAGGCCAGCGTAAAAGCCACGGTTCAGTATTTTAGTGTGCCTCTCTGAGACAGATGTCAACTTCTTACACAGGTATTCCCTGGGGTGCAATTCAAAATAAAATTCCTAAAATCTGGAATTACCACACCCACGACTTCTCAGATAGACTGCATCAGCATTTATTCTCAAAGATCCCATTAAACCCACAGCTGTATCATGGAAACTTGACAGAGGGACTTATTTTGGGGGTAGCCAGATGGATAGTAGCTAGGACAAGCGTCAAGAATGCCTTCCTGGTGAATTCGTTGATCTTTCAGTACTGAAAGGCATCCTTGAATGTTTTTGTGTAAACATGAGTACTTTGCTTTGACACTGTGGCACAGAGATGTACACATTTATCAAAACAAGAAAATATCCAGTGGAGTGCAGACCATGGTAATCTCCCCAGAGAGCTGCTTTGACAGTCACCTGGGGAGACGGCTGAATAGATGCAGTATGAAATGGTAGCCACAGTTTGGCCTGATGGTGGCCCAAAGGAAAACTGCAATGCCATCACCAAAATTAGTACAATTATTCCTATTGGGAGAATGAATATACACATAAAATAATGTTCATGACTAACTGGGAATTCACATCAGACGCAACTCATGAGCTGTGCATAAGCGCTACTGAAGCATCCATTTATTCAGTCAACACCGACTCTAACCTCCATTACAGCATCACACTCCTCAGAACCAGCTGTCCTGTCAGCTGCACAGTCTCTTAAGTGAATTAATGTCGATGAATAATGTACAAATTTCGTGCCTATAGAAGTAACACAGGAGATACAGTACACTCACTTTAACACTCAAAGTGGTGCTTCAGGAAAGGTCTTAAAGACCACCAAAATAATTAGGTTTCCTACTGTTGGGATCCAGATTTTTTTTTTTTTTTTTTTTGCCAATTTAGCCATTTGATTTTAAATTTGTTGGTCATAGACAAACACTTGAACAGTGTTGATCACTTAACCTTCGCTCTACCAAAATATGTAAACAATATAATTTGATTGGTGCATTTAGAAAACCAAATAAATAAAAACTGTTTATCAAACAAGCCAGAAGGGTTGCTAGTCAATTATGTGCAAATGTGCAAGCAAGTCAATGTGTAAATCTGAAAATGTACTGAACACATGCATACAGTTTACCAGTCTGCACTTTTCATTTTATTAAATGGACGAGTCTGTGTGACATCAGCTGCTTGTGACTTTGCCACCACTATGTTACAATGGACTACAAAAGATAATAAAATGCTTGAATGGTTTCCAGTTTTTCTAATGTAATTATCCATTCTTCTTATATTTAGCTTTACAGTTAATGAAATACTTTACTTGAATACTGTCAGATGCACACCCATTCTGTTTCGCTCACACACACGCTTCAGTTCACGCATGGCTGCTTTCAACATATGAGTGGCTGAACAACCCAAGGTGATAAATCGTGCGAAACCAACGTGGTATAAGATCATCAATAATGACGTGCTTAGTAGTAGATTGTATGTCCATACAAATCAGTTACCTGTCACCTGTAGATTCCTACGTCCTGTAAGTTTTTTACATACTCATACATGGTCTCTCTGGAATGTGATAGACGGAAATCCGTTGTAGCGAGGGAAAACTTTAATTCCATAAACTTCAAATGTAGCTGCTGTCATCTTGTGGCACCTTTGTACATTATTATTTTTATATAGTTTTATGCATTCTTCATTCTGCACTGGGGGCTGTTTTTAGATGAAGGATATATTTATGGTACTGCTGCCTTCAGTAGCAATCATTTTGTGGTATATTTTGCAGAGGATAGTAGTTTGTTTCACATCTGCCCTCCAGAAACTGAACCAGCTCCATATGAGCGACCCGCTGTTATCTTTGTCTGGAACTGATGTTAACTCAGTCTGGACAATGATGGTTAATTAGTTTGGTGTGTGTGTGTGTGTGAATTCTGCCTGCTTTTAATGCAGAAATCGTCAAATATGACAATATGGTCATCTGCCATATCGCTCATTAATTGATACTTGAATGTATCAGATATATTCGATATCGCCCAGCCCTAGTTACACCTGTGTCAAGTCATCATATCCTCTATGGAAAAAGGCTTGTAAAACTCTTGTGCCGTGAAATTCTATTTTGGATCTAGTGATCAACATCAGGAAAGCTTCTGTAACGTTTGAATTTGACCTTTAAAAAAAAAAATTAAATAAATTTAAATCATGCTCTGAAACTGAGGGTCAGACTTGTCAGAAGCCTTTCTTTCCTTAGCTATGTGCATGGATTGTGAAACAGAGTGTGCATTCTCAAGTGTCCATAACGGTGTGTTAGGGGAGTGGTTTAGAAAGACTTGTGGCCAGTTAAAGATGGACATTATTTTTACTCACTGAAAATTAAAGTGATTCATCATAGAATTCCCTTATCTCCTTCAAGGATTTTACAGCTTTAAAAGTGGGGAATTATTTAATTTGCAAAGGTTATGGTTGTGCTTTAATTCCCACACTGGAATTCCAGTGTTTAAGACTCGTAAATAAACAAATGCATTCTCAAGTGTCCCTAATAGTCCCTAATAGCAGTACTTGGGGAACCGAAGACTTTATTGGATTTTATTCTGCACACAGATCTCCTTTCATGTTTTTTTTTATCCTTGACTCATCCAAATTCTGTTTTTATAGCTATACATTTGAATATCATATATGGGTATGTTCTGGAAACAGGCCTGATGAGAGCAGTGAGACTGAATCAAACTGTAAATCAGCTATAAAACCGAAACAACGAGCTAAAAAACACAGTAGAGCTGCAGATCTAATTCTCTGTGGGTCAATTGTAAGCGACCACTTTCATTTTACCTGTAGTCTTTTTTTTTTTTTTTTTTTTTTTTTTTCCAAAGATGCATCAGCCTTCCATTTTATTGGATCACTGACTGGTTTCCTAGACTTTAACATGTTGAAAACTTTAAGTGTTTAGTTTACCACATTTTACCCTGTCTTAATAAAAAAAAGAACATTTTTCACCACTCTGACTGCAGTTGATTCACTGAAATCCTTTTTGCATGGAGCATGATCTACCAAAGAAACAGCAATATTTTTGTTTATATGATATATTCAAATTTTGCAAATTATAATGTCTCAAAAAATGTTGAATGTATCTTTAGTTTTAGGGCACTAAATGTCCATCCACTCCAGTAAATGTGGTTAGAAAGCTGTTTATGTTCGTAAATGTTATTAATTTGACATTTAATAAATGGTTGGAACAGTCATGTTAATATACAATTTGAAACTCATTCAAAATCAAGGGAGAAATAAACAATCATTTAACAATGTAACGCAACAATTAAGGCATGGTAATCTGTGTGCTATGATCACTAACTGGTGTTTCTTTATTTACCTATGCAAATACAATAACCGTGTTAAGCATTTAGCACACCCCTGCGCTCAATTAATGAAACAATTTGCATTTTAATGGGCAATTGAAATGTACTCAGGTAAGCAAAGAGCTGAAGGAAAGAAGCTACCCGTTCAACCCCAGCTTCTGAATCAAGAAATTACAACAAAAGAAAAGATTAATTCAGCTTCAGATGCAACTAACAGGTGTATAACCATCTGGCCTTATTGACTTCACCTCTCTTAGATTTTGGGAATCTATTAATTGTACATGAAATTGCAAGAAATACTATATACCTCTTTCTATTCATCACGTTAACTCGGCCGAAAACCACCTTTTGGCTTTTTCTTGATAATTCAGAATCAGGCACAATATGTCTAGATTTGTAAAAGCAGATGTCTGAAGAACACTACACAAGTAGTATTGAGAGAGGCAGTGTGCAGGACCAGCAATCAACCAACTTCACTGGATGTAATTAATTTATTGATTGAGGTCTAGAGAAGCCTGAGACAGATGGACAAAATGACAGACAAAATCAAGGTAAAGCCTTTTGACAACCTGTTTATGGGGTGTCAGTTTGAATTTGGATCAAGGCTTGTAAGGGCTCCACAAGGGCAAGTGTTGGCCGATTTTTAGTGGCTCATGCTGGCAGCGTGCTGGCCTGCTGGAGAGGCTCGGGGTTCTGCTGCTTTTTATGCAGAACCACCCGGATGCTTAGGCAACAAAACAAGCTGGACAAAAAACACAGTGGCGTCTGCACAGAGAAGAGGAGTTAACTGCATCAGGGGTAGAAATTAAAAAAATAGACTCAAAAGGTGTTTGCTGATATGAAATGTAAAGTTTGACCCCTTAAGATGACTTTATACTTGACGCAAGGGGTTAACAGCATTACCACCATGGATACCTACTGTGTAGGTTCAGCATCGGATTTCACCTGTTGATAGCTTCATTGCAATACCAGATGAATTGTATGATCAGGCCGTATCTATTCCGTACAGTAACCAGTAACACATACAGACTCAAACACTAGAGGCACAGGCTGCCATTCATTGTGAATGGAACCTGCAAATGACATCCTGGCACCAGCCCCTGCTATTCAATACTCCAGAGTTGCCAAATGGTGCAACCTGGAGAGTTTGAGAGAGGTTCAACTTGACAGTAACCTGAGAATAACCAATAACACGGCTGTTTTCTACTATGTAAAACCACCTCAAACAAACGGGTGAAACAATAGCTTCCCCGTTCCCCTACTGTTGGGTTGTGGCCAGTATAGTGGCAACAGGAGTAAATAATGGTCCAATCACAGCTGTGTATTTCAATGATGTGCTTAATGCTAAACACACCCCCAAACGCCTTCTCCTTTGAGTCTGTGCAGTATGTGTGGAACAGGGCGTTACTGTGTTTAAATTCATTTGTTTTGGTGAGCAAAAGCTTTAAATAGGATGGTTCTGCTTTGCTCTAGATATGTTACTTAAAAGTAGCGGAGGACTTTAACTGTCTTAATGTTGTCTTCATTATCAACAATCTCTCCAGGCTTCAGAGAGTTCTAGGAGATAACATAAGCAACGCAAACTGACCAATCACAGTTCTTGTGGTCTCTGTCGTAGCCGTAACCTGTAGTTACATTTTTAAGGAGGCGCGTGTCAGCTACAGAGTATAAAGTTCCCCTCCACTCAAAAATCTGTTTTTCTTCTTGTTCCTACAGTTGAATGTTTGAGCTTCACTATACAGAATGATATATGTGCAGAGTCTGACACTAGAAGGATATTTTCACATTCATCTGCTGAAGGTGGAAAGTTTCTATATGCTCACTGAAAATCCCATTTTCAGGGGCGGGCCTACAAGCATGATTTATGACATCACAAATAGTTTGGAAGCCAATCCTGGTCCAATATTCAACTTTTTAATGAAGAAGGAGTAAATGTCATTTCAAAGATTTTAACAAGATAATTGAACTTTTTTTGTGAAAAGAACATATCAGATACAAATTATTATTCAAAGTAGAGCGTTTTATATACATGTTAAAACATGTCTGGGGGGGGATTTTTGCAGCTATGGCAGCGTCGTGCATAGGCAACAATTATAAATCCCCCCGTACAACACACATAAAATAACTACCATTGCTACCTCTTTGCTGCTGTTTAGCTTCCCCAGGAGTTGCTAATAAAGAAAGTACTTTTATAATGCAGGTTTTTTTGTAAAGGGTAGGGTACTGAAGCCACACGTCATGAGCAACCATACAAACAGTTTTGTCTGTCAGAAAAGATTAATCCCAAGAAGATAAAATTCTATGCCCATATTTCCCTGGAAAGAAAAATTCTCTCAACAGTCCTTTTCATCGTCTTTTGGGTCTAGTCCTAAACTCGAAGTCATGACTCTTGTGCGACTCACAGGCTTTCCAAGGGGACAATGACTGCACTGATTAATATTCTAGCGTTCTGCCTGTGCCATTCTTGTTTTTGTGTTTGCCTCTGTGCCTCCCTCCTTCCCTCGTCTTCTTTCTCTCATCTCTCCTTCTCCCTTTTTTAGTTACAAATGCTAAGTCAGCTAGATTATTTGTGCAGCCTTTTTAAACGAAAGCCTGCTTCATTCCTTGTGACATGTCATTTGTTTTGTTTTTGTGGAGTTGCACAAATGCTGATGCTCTATTTCTGGGCCCAGCCACCCAACACTGTAGTATTCTAAGCAGCCTGTTCATAATGCCCGGTGTGTAGACTTAATTAAGGTTTTAATTAATTCTCCATTTAGGTCATGTGTGAGTTAGAGCGACACACAGATTGAGCTGTGCCTGCTGGTCAACATTTGTTTTCTCTCTGGTTGGTGGAATAAGATGAAATCTTGTGGTCTAATCTAATGGCATACTTGTTTTCTACTTCTATTACCATATATAAACTCACATTATACATTCAGATTAATGTCTGTCTTGTGTGTCTATAGGCCTACTGTGTGGGAGGATTTAGTTGTGATGAGAGAAGAAAGAATGATCTGATTTGCCATAAGCACAGAAAACACCTGTACAAGCAGCTGGCCTTGTGTAAGCGAAGTCAATTGAGTTTCACCTGTCCCATCTCATCCACAACTCCCAGACTGATAGCTACAACTCCAGCAGTTTGCAAAGGCTATTCAGGCTACTTTCTCACTCTGTGTCTGAGATATTTGGTATTCTGATGGTTCAGAGGATTCCTCCAGGCTGTCTTTGGTACTCAACTGAACCCCCCCAAAAAATTCCATTTTCTGTTACTTCCTTCCACAGGGAGGTCAGAGGTCAGGCTTGGCTGCAGAACAGCCTCCCTGCAGCTGGTAGGGAATCTGAATCTTGCTCAAGGACACTCCAGCAGGGCAGATGCCTGTTGACACGGAAGCTTGATAAAGTTTAATAGTTTTCACTTTTCATGACAGCCCCTGCGGTATGAAATGATGGACACTGTCCAAGAAGGTAGCAATTTGTTTTGAGTGCTGGTCTGTATGGAAAATACCATCCATAATGTGTTTATAATCGAAATATGCAGCATTCAGTATTAAAGATATCTAGCGACAGTGATAACAGCTTGATAGTAGTGAGTAGAGCCTTGTAGTGTTGTTTTCTATATGTTATGCGGTTATTTCTCTTATTTACTGTACTGAAAGAAGAATGAAAGTCTGGCTCAACACCAATCAGGCAAATAACTTAACACTAAAGTGTCTATATGACACAATTCAGAATGGAAATCTAGAGGTGGCCTGACTTGCCCACCTGTACCCCTCCCCGAGCCCGTATGAAATTTAAAGCCCCACGCTATGCTAAGCAATAAACTATTTGTATAAATCTTGAAAGAAAAAGACTCGCATACTGTTTAGATGGTAGACTGTCGATTGTCTTTTATTTTGTAAACTGGATTAGCTGCATTTTTAAGTAAATGCTTTACACTGTTTTCATTACCAGCGAGAAAAAGAGAAACACAAAGGTTATTGTAACCTGCTTGTTGCAGAACATCAGTTAGTGGGTATGTTTCTTTGAGTAATTCCATTAACACCTATCTCCAGTTTGATTCATTGTGTCATTTGGAGGCATTTCATCACGCTTTTCTTTGATATCACCAAGGTTGGCTCTGGGGCAAAATAACATTGGATGAATCCACGGCTGTAAATCTATCCTTAATTCTCTCTCTCTCTCTCTCTCTCTCTCTCTCTCTCTCTCTCTCTCTCTCTCTCTCTCTCTCTCTCTCTCTCTCTCTCTCTCTCTAGTTGTCTGTCTGTGCAGCTGAGATGATAGTTGACAATTTAATTGAAGAATTGCTAAGGGAAGAGAATAGGAATTAGATCCGCTGCTTCTGTGCTTTTGTTTTTTCCACCAAATGTCTTGTGCACACCCCCAGACAACCTTTGTATTTCTTGGACCTCTGATTGGGTGACTATCAGATTGTCCTTTAGGGTCCCTCCTACACACAAGTGGGGAATTGCTTGTGACAAGTTATCAGGCCTCAAATTATGTCTATAATGGTGGATTAGTCGTTGACATGGCCTTTCATGAGCAGCAGAGAAGGGACTGGCATTGTATTTAATGAAAGATTGTATCTGCAGCTACTGCTGTGGCTTGCTGTGACGCAACTCTTACTTTAAGAAGCGGCCATCAAACTGTCATAAATATCTTATTACAGCCTGTGATTTAGCATTTTGATGGGGAAGCTGCCATTTTTATCGCTGTCTGCATGTTTCACAGGCTTCATCTAAACAGCCACATTTGACATTGATCTTAAAGCTATCTCTATGGCATCTTCAGTAGTTGAAATGATCACCTATTGCGAAACATTTAAATGATGATTATAATGCTTCCATAAGGAGCATATACAGATAGATCAGTATGTTGTAAAAAAAGAAAAAAACCTTACTGTTGCTATGTTGGACAACTATGTCCGGCGTCCGTTCTGTAGAGCACCTACTGCGATCTAATAGCTTATAATTTGTGGGAGACAGTAGCCGACAGCAAGGGCTTTGGTGCACCATTAAAGGATTTATTCAAGATGGAAGAAACCCATCTGCAAAACTGAGACAAAAAATGACTAAAGGCAAAGTCATTCTGCTCTCACCAAAAACAAGGGAGAAGCTCATGAAGTAGAGACAGAGGATGATGATACTATAAGTTAATGTTGCTCCTCAACCGCTGGGTAGCATTAAGTTGCAATGCCATACTTAAAGGAAAGGTTTTTGGCCATTTTTGGAAATACACTTATTCACTTTCTTTCCTGGATTCTCCACTGGATCCCTGGCAACCTCCAGGAAGTCACTGCTCATATTTTGGCAGATAACACCGCAACACGTCATTTTTACATTTTGGTTTTTGTACAGATTCAACAAACAATATATAAGGTGTTAAATGTTAAGGCTTTAAATGTGCTGGTTGGTAGATTTCTTTGAACCTTTTTTACATGAAGGTGGTATCAATCTTCTAACTCTCAGCAAGAAAACAAATGCGTGTATTTACCTAAATGTCCATCTTTAAGTCCATCTCATCTACTAAAATAGTACGAGTGCTGCAATGGGGCTTAAGGCTTCAGTGCACAAACAGTAGATGGATGGATGGATGGATGGATGGATGGATGGATGGATGGATGTATGTATGTACCAATATAGTGTCTAAGATTTCCTTCGCCAACATTCCTGCACAACCAGTCAAGTCAATGTTATTTATAAAGCCCAATTTCACAAATCACATATGTACCTTAGGGGGCAAAGGACACTCTCCATCCTTAAATCCTCGATCCGGATAAGGGAAAACTCCAGGACGGACAGACATGCAATATGCTGTGTGTACAGAATAGACCAAAATAGTAAACACATCACAGTATGGACAGTCAGGATGATAAATTATAGATATATTTGTAAAAACATGTGAAGAATATATGTAGTTAAGCTATCCTGAGGCTATCTTGAGGCACACCTCAATAAATTGTATATATTTTTTTATGTGTTTAGATTATAATTTTAACTCTGTGGTGGTTTTGATGTTGAGCTGATGTTCTCTTCACATTTCATGAATACCATTTTTGTTGAAATAAGCTAAAGACACCGGGAAAAAAAATGTGTAAATAGAAATGTAAAAAGGTTCAATGTTCATAGTGTATATGTATCACGGTTTGCCATTTAGGTAGCAGGGATAGGACCCAAGTGCAGACAGGTACAGAGGCTCCAAGGTTTTATTAAACACAAAAAACTTACAAGCAGGTGATCCGAAAACACAAGGCAAGGCACATGGCGGGCATGACACAAGGAAACTCGGATGACAACGAGAGAAGCAGGAGAACTGACACACAGGGAGAGACAACCGACAACAGAACAAAGAAAGGGGACCGGTGTATATAGGACGTTGCTAACGAAAGAAACAGAAACAGGTGAGTAATGAGGCACAGGTGAAAACAATCAAAACTGGCAGGAAAAGAACAAAGACGGGAAAGTAAAAAGCACACAAGAAAACAAAATAAAAAAACGAAATAAGAGCAACAACACACACAGTCCACACAAGAGTCCTTGGGATCATGACAATATGACTTGTGGGCTAATCTATTTAAATTGAATATTATGTGAATAAAACATCCAAAGGATTATTTATTATTTTTTAGTTAATAATTATGTAGTGTCATAATACCTTTACTGCATGTTAACATTCACTCCACTACACATAGTGCATTACAAAGCGCTATAATGGCTATGAATAGTTGCAGTTGAAGTAGTGCTTGTAGTGCCTTATAATGCTAAATTAGTATCGAAGTTCTATTTTGTTCAGTGAATCACGCAGGGCCACAGCAAAGTGTTTCCAAATAAACTTTTAATGAGTCCTCGATTCTATTACTCTTGCCTTGAAGACCATATGCATATTTACTTAGCTGGTTTTGTGCCAAGATCCACTGCACCTCTGAGGTACAATTTACAGATTGCATGTTCATTGTTGTCCAGAGAACATTTTATTGGACACCATGACTTGCAATGGGACAGAGCTTGACTTTTTATCTTCCTTTCCAATCTCAGGAAGTACCCCCTGCCAGAAGGCCCAGCGCCTCTGCAGGTGTCGGGGTCCTTTTGTAAAGATATTTCCATTTCTGACCCTCCCTTCCTCTCTTTCCTTGTCTCTCCCCCTTTCCTTCCTTTCTTTACTTTTGTGTTCAGAAGGGTGTTGGTGCTTTTCAATGATTGCTGGCACAGAACTTCAATTACCTGTAGAGTCTGACTTCTGAAATCCGTGCAGGGATTCCCTAATGTCTGAAAAGTAGTTCTGTGAGGAGTTTGTACCTCTCTGACACAAAGGAGGTACAAAATCAGCAGGTGGTTACTCTAAAAGCATGAGAAGTCTGAGCTTAATGTAATTTTTCCCAGCTATACTGTAATTATTGCCAGATATTGCAAACAAAACAATTTGAAGCAATTTTATGCATATCCACCTCTTGTGTTCAGCTTCACACTCCTAATTGCATCATTCTCAACATGTAAAATTGCACACTCGAATGCATTGAAGCATAGATGGGCAGGACACTGCAGGTGTAGTGTTTTTTATTTACACATCACCTAGAGATTAGACAACTGCAATCGGTGAGCATTTAAGCTTAAAAACACACCCTCATCTCCGCATTTGTTAAATGTAATGTCAAGTGTTGTCAGCTCACAGTGAGATCATGAAGATTAATCAAATAATCTCTTGCAACATCAGCAGTGTATTGGGAGCAAAATTGCTCATACATATGACCCTCCCTTCTACTCATCTCCATGTTTTTCCTGGCTCACTGCTCTTTTTATGGCACACTCATGAGCCCATTTTTCAGCATGTGATAGAAATGTGCCAACATTAGACAGCATCACTTTCTCTGGGACCTAATCCCTGCCTCGCTGAAAGCTGTTTATATAATTACCCATTCTCTCTAAAAGATGGGATGAGGGAGCCCTGCGCCTATGTGTGAAAGAGGGGGAGAATCTCTGTGTGTGAGTGAATGAGAAAGCAAGAGAGAGGGGGGTGGTGGCTTAGACAGAAGAGTTAAATATATGGTATCAGACAGACAGACAGCTGGCAGCAAGGGACCAAAGTTAATGGTATTTTATGCCACTGGGTATCTCCGATTGCAATGAGAGTGAAAGAAGGAAAAGAAAACAAAGCCGTAACTGCTGAGCATAATTTAATAATGTAGTATAATAAATATTTGAGGGGAGTTATTCTGTCATCATTTAAATTGTGGATGGAACATTATTATGCTATCAGTGATGAATATGCTTTAGTGACTAGATGGGAAAGCAATGATTGAAATTCATGTTAAATTGCAAAACGCAATTTCAGAAGCTATTTTGTAGAGAATTAACTGCACAATATATAAATCAATAGTTATATTAAGAATGAGTTTTTAGCATGATTTATGACTTTGGATATGTTTCATCCTACTGCGGCCCAAAACTGCTATTTCCATTTTGTGAATATAAATATTTATTCAGTATGTACATCCAGTGCTTTGACAAACTTTCACAGCACTGGCTCTGTTGCTCTATGGATTATGATATTTTATTTCATACCTTTCTTATAAAGGTGGTCTCAGTATGTAAGAGGCGAACTGATGGCAAGCACACTGTGGTCATTTTACATATGTGTTCATAATGTCTCGGTTCACATTCAATGACTGCTCTTGATATCATATCCAAAGACAAAACTACATTTATAAAAATAGAATTAAATATGTAATCCACAGACCAACTTTTTCCTTTTTATTAACTGTGATGTTTCCCTAACCAAGTACTTTCTTTGCCTAACTGTACATTAACCCTAATTTCCCATAACCACAATCTTTCTATAACCTTAACCATACTGCAGTTGCCATGTGCAGATATTGTTGAAGATGAGATAAAAACATTGTCCTTCAATGTAATCTGGGGGTTTTGCTTCGTGTCTGTTGTTGTGAGTTGTCAATGTAAATTCAAGTATGTGTTTTAAGATTATTATTATTATTATTATTATTATTTTATTAAGTATTTTTGGGGGGCATTTAAGTGTTTATTATACAGTTAACAGTAAAGAGATGACAGGAAATGAGGGGAGCGAGAGATGGGGAATGACATGCAATAAAGGTCCCTGGCCTGATTTGAATTGGGAATGTTGCGATTTTTTGCTCAGTTCCTCAAAGGGGAACTCTGGTATTTTTCAACCTGGGCCCTATTTTTACAAATTCTGGGGTCAAAATGACTAATACTTATCAAAACTTGTTTGAAAAATAGGGCCCAGGTTTAAAAATACCATAGTTTCCTTTTTAAAGCCCTACGCCACCAGGGCGCCCAGTGTTAAGACTATTTATATCAAAATATCCTAATATTAGATTATTCAGAACAATGTAAGCAAAGAGACAGGTGTTTAACTTTTTTAGTCGTGCTAGCAGTGTTCGCTGTAAGGATGGCATATATGTGATTTGATCAAATACTGTTGGGTGAATTTGCCAAAAAATAGGTATCGGCATTCATGGGTCCCATATGATGAATCCTTTGGTGACTTTGGTGATCCCCTGACTTTCATCTACGATCTGCAGGTTGGACCAGATCAAATCAGCAGGTCAAATTTCCACTTGGCTTTTTCTCTGCTGCTACCCTCAGGCCAATTTTGTTTTGTGGTAATGAGCATTAGAGCTCATTGCCATAGCTTAGAATTACTTTTGTTCCACTTCAGGATACCCTGTTGCTCCCCAGTGCTTCCATGGAACCTGATTTTCTGGTCGTGTGGAGATTTTTTTTTTTTAAGTGGCCACTTAAGTATGGGCTATAATTTCGAGGCATGGCATGGTAGTGAAGAACATCCTTATTATCAGGAAACTGTATAAAATACAACCACAGGGAGCCTATCATTTAATATCAGTTGATATTAAATAATGACTGTGCAATAAACAGGTCAAATTATTACAAAGAAACGTAAGGTTTAAACGGATTTTGTTGCAGCAAAATGGATCAGTATTAAACAGAACTGTGTCCATCCCACTGGAAACAGGCTATTTAAGTGAAGCAAAGAAATGTCAGGATCACACACATTAAAACACAGATCGCATGAGGGGTTGATGTGGACCTAATCAAAGTGACTGCAAGTGGCTGAGCAAACAAACACAGTTCTTTGATGTAAGGCTGGCTTTCTTTTTGCCCCTGCCATTGAGATTAAGGAAAATGAGATTGCTTTCATGCCTTTGCAAATATCTTCATGTTAGGAATTAATTTTCCTTTGGCCCAAGATGCAATGAATAATAAATTGGCAGAAAAGTTCCCCATCTGTGAAGATGGGTAGGAAGCATGAATCTCTTGAGGGAAAACTTTAAGACTGTAAAGTCTTACTGAGTGGATATCTGCAAACTGTGTATTTCAGAATATTAAGTATTGGATATGCCTTGTTGGTAGTATATAATATTACAGTGTAAGTGCTGCTATTACCTGTTGATTAGGCCAAAAAAGTAGCAAGTAGCATCAAATGAAATCCTTTCAGAACACAAGTCATTTTAGTAGATATCTCACTGTGGTGTTTGTACAAGCTGAAAAACGGCATGGAAAAAATGTCCCTCTAATTGTGATATTTCTCAGGATGGTGGAAATTATCCTGTGCGAGCTGGATTATGCCGGCCCTCGTAGGCTTGTTAAGTAGGTCTGGTGGTCAAAATGGATTTCACAATTTAATGGGCTTATAAAACCACTGGGCAGTTTGTTTTCCCACAGTAACATTCCCGTTGTATATGCTAACTGGGCTGCCACTTAACACTGCGGTTTTCATAATGATGTATAATTACTGTTAATTTTCAAAAAAAGAGAGGGATCTCCTGTGTTTGTCGTACTCTGTTCATATTAGGGCCCATTATAGAGCAATGAAATAGACCAACTATGGCGCGAGAAGGCAGAGGAGAGGGTACGATAAATGCATTACATATCATAGAAACCAAGCAGATAACCTTTTAACAACTCTGAATTATTACTTTGTTACAGTACTTTATTCAGCATTTTGTCAGCCATGATGAAGTAAAGATTACTGATGACTTTGTTAACTCTAATAAGAGAACAGTTTTGTCATATAGTTGCTTGCTGAGCATTAAAAGAGGAGACCATTGATTTCCCATTGTGTACAGATGGAGATGACAGTAGGCAGAATAAACAAAGGCACTGCCATGCCAGCAAATATGGGAAACACCAGATTTTTTTTAAAAAACAATTCCAAATATTAGGCATAATTTGACTCAGTTTACCTCTGATATTTTTACTTTTTCTGACACAGAACCTTACCCTTGATTTTTTTTTCTCTGTGGGATTTGGAGAAGAAAGAAATGTTTGGCTGGAGTGAGATATGGGGTCACATCTTTTCAAATGTGAGAAGCTTTGCAGTGTCAGCAAAGTGAGCTCAGCCTGGGAATATGTTTTGTAGCTTGGAGAAGAGCCCTCTTCTCAGCCACTGACTTTCTGTCACTATAGTATATCTAGAAAAGACAGGAGGTGAAACATGTTTGAGCCCATGGTCATGTACATTTTATGTTATTCACAATGTCAGTGTAGTGTTCCATTTTCATAATGTGTCCCTGCTTAAGCCTTTGTTTACATGGCATGTGGACAAAGCAGATGTCTGATGCATGCAAGTATCTCACACATTAGCAAGTATTTTTCTCCCAAAGACGTGAAAATTGTTGCTTGTCAACATCCTAAAATGCACTAAATGTTCCAAATGATATGTTTCCTATTAAAAAAAGTAAAAAATACAGGCAGATAGTGGTGATGAGAGGCTCTGTTGTCTGTCACACATTCGTGAACTAACCCCGTCTGCTCATTTGTGTAAATAAACTGTGGTGTTGTATTGCTTCATTGATTTATCACAAGTCTCGGGTAAGCCAGGTGTGCAGTAAACACTGTAGGTTTGTGGGTGTTTCAATAATGATGACTTACGATTTTGGACAATCAATAACCAGAATAACATGTAGCTCCGTGGCAGAGTTTCTGTGGATTTCATCTGCAGCGAGCATCTCCTCAGTTTCTGTGTCACAGCGCTGCTGGGCGTGACTTGAGAGAGTGAAACATCTGTGGCATCCATCAGTGCTCCTGACATGACTTTGTGTCGGTGTGCAGTTTAATCATTGCAATCCCCTACCCCCCAACCCGCGGTGACTCATCCTGTTTGACTGAGACCTTCTCTCCACCCAAATTATAGCGCTACACTGCCATGTAATTCCCTCTTGCAAAAGGCGGATCAAAATGTTTTCTGCTGTAAGATATTTTTATCCTCCAACCAGCCTGAGTGTTAATTATAGCAAATATTCATACATTAAAATAAAAGCCCTCTGTGAAATGGCAGAGTGCAGCAGGCAGCACTCTTTGACACCGCAGTAATGGTTAAACCATCACAGTGGTATTACCTCCACATGTGTGTTCCCACTGAACTTATTATTCTCAGCTGAGCACTGAAAATTGGAATAATCATGAATTCAGAGGGTGATGAGCATGGGTGTACAACAAATATTAATGACGGCGTAGAGTGAATACCAACACATAAAAACACATCAGCAGCTGCTAAATAGTGAGGTGTGGTTATGATAATTGATTGATTGACTGATTCATTGCAGATGCTGTCACCAGGGGCTGTTTGTTTACGCAAATAGGGCAGCTCCTCAAGATCCCAGGAAGGAATTTTGTATTGCATCCCTATCTTGTTATAATAAATGGATTAATATTTAATTAACAATGCATACATAAACATCTTGTTAAGTGTGGATTCAACCTTGCTTTGATATTAATACCCACTGTATGGTTGTATTTCTCCCTATAGCCACCAAAGGAGAAGCTCAAGTGGTGCAAGGTAAAGTTGAAATTAGCAAAGTGCCAGTTCTTTATCATGTTCCTAACTTCAATATGCTAGAACAGGCTGGTTTCCTTTGAAGAGCGTTATCCCTGTTTTGCCACCATCTTCTCCTCATGCTGGCCTAAAACTCATTGAAAAACAGAAGACTGGAGTTAAGCGTGGGCCACATAAAATTTAAGTGCTCAGCATCAACGATTTTACAGCAGTGATGAAACAGGGACAGATGGGTCACACCTCCAGAGAATTCTTGCTCAGGAAAAAAAAGTTATTCCATCATTGAGGAGCATTTTATAAGATGGTCGTGGAAGGGGATAGGTTCGGGTAGGTGAATTATGGAAAAGGGATTTTTTAATCAACACCCAGGTGTTCAAGACTTACAGGTGTAATAGAAAAAATACTCTTGTAGAATACACATGGTACAGGCTTGTTGGTACTTGACCACAAAGGCTTCATACTCAAACAAGACCAAGTGGCCCTGTGAGGCTGTACTTAGCTTTGCTTTGCTTTGAGATAAATGCTAACGTCAAAATGCTAATATGCTCAGAATGACAGTGTTAGCATGCTGACATTTGCTAATAAGCAGTAAACACAATAGGCTGATGCTGATGGGAATGTCATTAGTTCTGCAGGTATTTGGTCATAAACCAAAGTATTGGACAAGTTAAAATTGTTGATCTAATGATGGCACAAGATGAAATGCCACGAGTTCAGCCATGTGAAAGTTAAAAATATAAAAATATAAGAATATTCAGGGGAGCGTGAATGTCTGAGACCCAGAAGAATTTCACTAAGAAACAAAAATGTCATGGGAGCAAAATTGCAGAAAAGGGAATTTTTAATCAACACCTAAGGGTTTAAGACTTATAGATCTAATAATAGCAAAATTCTCTTGTAGGTACACATAGCAGGCTGGCTGGTAGTGTGCCACAATGGCTTCTACTCAAACATCATGTATAACAATATCAAGAAGCGGGTCATTAGAACTTCAGACTGGACAGCAAATACTTTAATAGCTCATAATTGCCGAGTGGAATCGTTGTGAAACACACTAAGTGAATGGAAAAGATAAGGATTGCAATTACTGTACTGTACAGTGAAGAGGCCTGACGTCCAAAAGCAATGTGTCAATTGACCACTAACAAAGTCTAACTGCTGTTGAAAATGACCCTGGCACTTGCAGATTGTTTATTGAGCAACTAATCTGTGCTCCTCCTCCTTGCTTAAGGCCATAGAAGGAACTTGATCAATGTCCCATCACTAGCCTGAGTCTTTTAACCACACATACAGGATGCAATAGACTCCACCCAGCACACATTTAACATGTATTCAAGGGTCTTCATTAATCAATCCCATTAACATGTGGGGGGTTTGGTGACATTGAAACAACCCAGGATATGCTGCTCACAGTATGCGGTACTTAAAGCAATTCTCTTTGAAGTTCTATTCTGGGTGTATGTTTCTGTCTTATCTGTGAATGAAATATTAACCTCCAGACCGTTGGCTAAGTGTTTAATAAATATTGCATAGTGTGGAAGAAGTAATTGGTTCCCCCATCTATAATGGCTGTCACCCTGGCCTACAGAAAAGTGAATGGCTGTGCAGAAGAGGGTAGTAAGACTCATAATAGAATTTCACATATCTCTCCTGCATTCTGCATTATATCCTCAGAAAGGCACTTACTGGCTGCTAGTTTCGTAATTGTAGTTATTTTCCAAAGTGCAACATATCCATTTCAGGGAAAAAATCATTACTTGTAATCCGACAGCTGAGGAATTTACCTAACATCTTTCAAAATTTCACCGTGAATAATTAGATTATTTGTTTTTAGTCACTTTGTGGGAGGATAAGTCAGCATTTTTAAATGTCGATAACTCATTTAGGAGCCAAACAGATTCTATTAGAACTTTTAAAAGGAAATGTCTCTGGTTCAGCCAAGTCCTCCAAAGCTGGTGAATGTGTCCTTGTCACTGGCCCATGTACTCTGACTGGTCTATTCAAGAGTGAGGATCAATATCTCTAATGTAAGTGGTGTCTCAATTATATCAAGGCTTGAAAATCGTTCTTTAACAGGTTTTCTGTTCATCTACATCTTCACCTTCAGTGAACCGAATTTAAAATATGAAGTTGGAGAGGGATCGGAGAGCTTGGCACGTCGTTATGGTAAGATCAGATCTTAATGTTTGCAGTTAACTTTCTTATGTTCCCTTAAAGAGAAACTGAGGAAAGCAGAACATTAGTAAATGTTTTCAATCAACTAAAGCGTAGCAACATCTTCTGTACAGAGCACTATAGTTGATAATCACCACATGCCAAAATACAAAACCGAACCCATAAAACTCTTAAAAATCAGGTCCAGTAATTGACTTCATAGTAATAGAGTTAAAATGATTAATTAATTAATTTATTGGCAACTATACTGATGAGCTATTAATAGTTTATTTTTTCATGCAAAAATGCAAAACAATACGTAGTCCCTGCTCCTCAATTTTGAGGATTTGCTGCTTTTCTTTTCTTACTGTATGCGATAGTGAACTGAAAATCTTTCTTGTTTCACTTATTCTTGTTTATTTGTAGAAACGGTGCAGTTATAAAGTGCAATGTAAAATAAAAGCAGAAGTGACTGTATATACAGAGTTTTTGGCGATTTGATTCCACTGTCAAATCATTTTCATTGGGTAGGGACCCCATGAAGCAGCGTAGGATTTCCCCCTGATTGAGTCTTTGTAAAGAAGCGAAGATCCTGAGGAGCTCATGGGACTGGACCCCAGGATGTGTCTCTCTCTGGGCTGGTGCTAATGAACACTGGAGCTGGAGGGTTGGAGGTGGGTTGTGTCAGTCGGGCACTGAAACACCAGCTGACAGCAGCCCACAAAGGAACAGGTTTAAATCCAGAAAGCAACAAGATAATTGGTTAACTGAGGTGATTTGGTGAATTGGTTAAAGGAAATTTGGAAAACATCTACATTTAAATGTTCAATTTGGAAGCAGTGGGGGGAAAAAAGCATTTGAAAAATAATCATCCTGATTAAATTTTCGCAAAGCTTCATCTGACAGGTATAAAGATGACACTTGGGACTCCTGGTCATTAAAACAACAGAGGTATAGAGATACAGTTTGTAAGAATACAGAATGAGAAGGAGAGCCACTGCTTGAATTCACTGAGTTCGAACTCATCCCACTTGTAAGCTTCCATTTGTCAAGTACATACGTTTGTCAAACATAATATGTTTGAAGCTGTACTTGACTAATGGCTGTTAAAATTTGTCTCATGGACAAAGAGCAACACACACACACACACACACACACACACAAAAGAGCATCGTTGTGATATTATGCTCTATCTCCCTTCCGTAGATTATCAAAAAGGCATCAGCATAGCAGCACTGGGACGACATGTTCAAACTCTGCACGACTCCGCAGTTTTGTAACCAACAGACGAAGGCCTGAACTTTTGGATGGAGGGGATTATAGAGCTGGGCTCAAATTTCTGTCGGAAGAAAGGCTCATCGGTGTCAAGCCGTCCGCTGTTGAGAGCCGGCATAAGAGCTCATCCTTCTGTGGAGAATTTTGGATCCACATCCAGTCCTGTCTTTTATCTTCCCGCTTGCAGATGCCTCAGTCAACGTGAGGATGGCTATCTGGGACTTGCTTCCAATGCAATTTGTCGTTTCACTTCCAGGCTTTGCATATACTGTATGTGTGAATGTGTAATTTGTCATGAATGGCGGCACACATCATGGGTACTAGTGAAAACATTCTGGTTCTTCTAGGCCAGTCTAAAAACAATAATGACAAATTATTCTAAAATTAAAATAACAGAATAATAATTATGGGGTGTTTTGTTTTTGGCATGATGAAAGAAGTGAACATTTTAGGCTGCTTACGAAGGCTTTCTGAGATCTGGTTACAGTGCACACACACTAAACTTGAGAGATTTTTCTTTTTCTCTCCAGAGAGTGAATTAGATTTGATGTGATTGACAGACTGATATAGGGACAAGGCGGTATCAATCAATCTATCGCTAAATGCTACGGAAAATCCTATCTGTGTGGATGACCTGCAGGGCACACATCTAATAAACATCTTAGTGCCCTTTTCCTTACAGAACGCCAGTCTGTCCCATCTCAGCCATGCCATTTTTGTTCTGTTACATCTTTCATATGTTCAGCTCGGTGTCAGTTCAGACTGACCTCTGGAGCAGTGGAATCAGTGGCTGCAATTGCTTCCCTGTGTTTCTGACAGAACGTGAATACATTCATAGCCAGAGATTCATTACATTTGAAAGCTCATATCACATGATTAGATCACAGTGCTTCGCTCCGCTATACCGCAGAGAAAATCTGATGAGTTTCATGTCTGTACTCTGTGCTTAAGTGGAATTTGTTATTTGTTTTGGCTTGAAAGTGTAGCTAGAACCACTTAATCCTTTTCCTCACAACTTGAGTCCTATAGGGTATGAATAAGGAGCTGTGGTGAAAGCAGCTTCCCACTCACTGTTCCAGTGCGCTCCAGGGCAAAACCCTTGCTTTCTCACACGACAGAAAACATCGACGGATATTTATCATTTAAGTTAGACTTTCCTGCTTGAGATTTCTAAGAAATTTATCCAGCTTCCTAAAGTGCAGATGTGGATTGTGGATTATCAGAAAAACTGAATGGTGACCATTTTCCTCACAATATTTAATTGAATGATACAATATTATGGTTATTTATACATGTTTTGCTCACAAGGCTCCTCATGCAGTATTTTGGAAATTGTTTGATAATGTGTAATAATAATTACCAATCTAATCAGATCAGAATATAGTGATTCAATCAAATTAGCAATTAGTGTACATAAATCAAAATTTCCAACTCAACAACACTAATTATGTTTCCGAAGTATTCCCACATGATATGCCTTAAATTCATGTAAAAAAGAAAAAAAATGGTACCATAGTATTGTATAATATGGTATTGACTGCTAGTTCCAAAGACCAAGAAAGAAAAGGAATTATGGTTTTAAGAGTTTATTAATTAACATAATGCTAGTGCCTTTTATTAAGTCTGCAATAGTTCCCCCTTTGAAAAGATGGAACTATTCCTGGCTTGAATGAGGATAGAGTCATTAGGAAGGAAATTAAGGTATAGTATCTGAATAGAATTAGAAGTGGCTCCAGCTCCACCATCTAATATTTCTAAATGTTCCAGGGTTTTTGATAATTTGCATAAGAAATACCTTTTAACATGCTTCCTTTCATAAATTAGAAAAGTTAATGCTATTCGAAGTCAGCTTTTCCATCTTGGAAGTGAAGTATGTAGTGTTTTTTCTTATTAACATGAATTGAATTACACTTCAAGCAGATTAGATGAACTATACATAACCACAAGAACTAGTTTGGCCAGTTTTTGATTGCTTAATTTTAGGTGCATTTTAGACAAGCAGATATTTTCTACACATGTGCAAAAACAAACATTCTCAGAAAGTCGTAAACTCTCTCTCATTCCAAAACCATAGGCATTATTATAACAGCCTCCACTCTTCCGGGAAGGCTTTTCTTAAGATTTTGGAACCTGGCTGCAGGGATTTTGTTCCCATTTAGCCACAAGAGCATTAGTGAGGGTTGGGATGTTGGGTGATGAGGCCTGGCTCGCAGTCTGTGTTCCAGTTCATCCCAAAGGTGTTCGATGGGGTTGAGATCAGGGCTCTGTGCAGGCCAGTCAAGTTCTTCTACACCAAACTCAGACAACAATTCCCCTGTGCTTTGTGCACAAGCCCAAACCATGAAAAACAACCCTGGAGCAAAAGTACACAAAATTAAAAGTACTTTTGGTCAAACGATTCCTAAATCACATTCAAAATTCAGCAGATCATGTCACCCAAACATTAGCAATATTACGTGTTGCATCTATACAATTAAATGAAAATGAAGTACCCTGAATGTAGATTGATGATAATTGGAGAGTGCAAATGTTTTTTGTTCTTCTGTAAGCAGAGGCAGAAGCTCCACAGTGCTGTTCATTGGTTTTCCAACGTCAGATCTGATACTCACCATGCCAGCACATTTCTATCAGCACCATCAGGATCTAACCATCATGCCAACGCTGTAAGAGTGCTGATTAAAACAGACTTCAGCCTCATGCTTATCTGATGAGCAAGTGGTGCATGTTGAACTGATTAATAACCTGCCACACAGAGCTGTTGGGGATAATAATTGATTAATTTCCCCTGACCGTCACATAACATACAACTTTCCCTACAACCACCAACACCATCCCGGCCACCAGCAGCCTTCCGGGTGTCACCAAGGAGATGGACCATGAGTGTGTGATCACGGACCAAATCCTTGCTTGTCGGGGGGACATGTTTCCAATTTCATAGATGTTACCACGTATAAGAAATCAAGCTCATACGTTATCTTGCCTCTCATCTGTGGATGATGCTTCAGGTGTTATTTGATGTTATCCATGCTGTTCACTGTCAGAATGAATAAACACAATATAATGTACATTCAATTTAGATGATCTCATGCATCTTGCATGAATTTTACATGTCAGCATTCTACCTAGCACTCCACAGTACATATCCCGAGGACAAATATGGATAATACATGGAAAATACAGATGGATGACAAATTAAAGAGAAAAAAACAACAACATAGCAAGGTTTTGGGCCACCACCATCTAGGTTTAGGCAACAAAAGCTCTTTGGTTAAGGTAAGAAAAAGATTGTGGTTTCATTTAAATGTTAATAAAGACATTGTGTCTCCTACTTCAAGTCCCTGGGGACTTTTTATGTATTAAACCAAGCTGCCAGTGCCTAAACATAACCATTAAAAAAGTTGAATAATGCTGTAGTCATGCAAAATATTTCCCAGAAAACAAATGAAATACATTGACAACAAACATTTTACTGATATGTTCAGTATCAAAACCTTTGCGACTTTCCAGATATGTTAATGACATTTCGGGGTTATATTAATAGAAAACCAGCAGGCATTACATTTCCTTCAAAACCTATTTGCTGTTTCAAATTGTAATTTAGCAAGTTGTAAATAGTTGTAATTTCTAAGGGTCATACCATATGATTCACATAATTTTCATACTCATCAAACCATTCAATGACCCCTCATACCATGTATGGAGGCATCTGCAGTCATTATGTTTTTCTATTAATTTATCCAGGTTTTTCCCTTTAATTTGTCACCTGTTTGTATTTTATATAGGCATGTTTGCCCCTCAGCATGTACCAAACCCTTCTCTGTGTGTGAAATGAAAATGGGGCAGTCTTTTCAATACATGCAATTGCAGCAAACAACAGACCTGAAAGCAAACCCTCCACAGACACAACTGTAGGTTTGAGAAATTTTAGAGTTTGTATGTACACTTAAACAAAAAAAGAAAAAAAAGAAAAGAAAAATAGAGAATTTAGTGACTTGAGTTCATTAATAAAAACGTTGGCTAAACACTACATGAATCCACTTAAAGAGCCAACAAGCAGTTTGCAGATTGTGCAGAAGATTACATAAATAAAATGTATGTATGGGTTGCATTTTATGGTGGATTATTTAGTATAGGTTTTCTTGTCTCAGTATTTTAAAATGCAAATTTGGGACCCCAAATAAATTTGACACAATGGATTCTGTAATGTGTGGTTGTTTCCCCTTCAAACTAATTTAAAGTCCAATTGAAATTAGATTGCATTTTTTTGTCTGCTACAGCGTACAGGTCAGCTCTGCAAATCACATCTCCTCTCCTTTAAGAAAAAGAAATGGTACCCAATTCGGAAAAATTAACGTTTTATATTTCTTGGTTCAATGGTTGCTAACATGAGTTTGCTAACCAGCTACCTCTAAATGTCACTTCTGTCCTTTTAGATGCTGGTGCAGCCCTTATTTGTCAGTACCACTGCTATAAATACACTGCACCCTGGCTTGTAAGATACAGTTTCCAATGATTCAACGTTTTTTTTTTTTTTTTTTTTGCTTTGCCCATTTATGCCCCTGCTTGGCCTTAGCATGCTGGTTGCTGTCAGTCAAACATGAACATGAACACTTCCCCTCAGAGGCTGACAGAAAAAGAAAGCTTTCTTTAATAATAATAAAAAAAAACATTAACAATACATTTTAAAATCCCTTTGACATTTCTGACTGCAAAATGGGATGACTAGTTATGGTTTTAGTTGTACAGTTGACCAAAACATCTCATGTTTTTTATTTTATTTTTTTTGATTGATGATAATGCTGTCAAAATGACAATGGGCTAGTTGGGGCTATACTTTATAACTTTGATTACTTCGTGGCTCCGTCTCACATCATAAAGCCCAAACAGTGCCGTCTTTAAACATAAAATGGGATATCTGTCAGTAAATGGACTGAGACATCATCACAACTGAAGTGATCCATAAGTGATGTAGGTAATCTGGAAACAAATGAGGAGGGCCAATAAATATAAGGAACACTGTGGCTCGAAGCCTCTGAAGGTCATACTGACTTTACGAGGAGCATTATGATTCACTTGTACTGCATGCTGCAACACCCTCTTAAAATACTGTGAAATACTGGCATCTAATAATTGAGTGAATCTGACAGTAGGATATCAGGTCATTGAGAATTTTTTCTACATCTGAAAAATTGTATGTTTGCTTCACTGAAGAAAAATGTTGATCTATCCAAACGTTTGATATCATAGTGGATCACGGTTGCAAGAGAAGCCTTCAAACTTTTACAACTGAAGTGCTTCCTGTAAAGACCAAGAAATAATGTGTTACAACAGGCCTGGCAGCCACCAAAGATAAAATCTCCAAATTGTGGTTTTGGCTCTGACCTTGTTCCAGTAACATAGTGTACCCAGAACACATTGACATCAATGGTGAGTGTGACTGATCAGGTGTGTTTGGAGAGAACCAGAAGCAAATTTTCACCTTGCATTATTTGTGCAAATTTGACTGTACAGTCTGTTTATTTTCCCCAAACAGCAAATGCACTGTCTCTACAGGGGTTAGCAGCTAACTACGTATGCACTGAGTGTGTGTGTGTGCCTGTGTGTGTTTGTCTGACAGCTCAGACTGCGACTGATTGAAGAACTCACCAGAAACTTCAGTTCTTTCTGTTCTTTTCCTCTTGTCTCTCTTCTTTGTCCTCTTGTCTCTGAACAACAGAGATGCACACAAGTGTAGTCATAAATAAAAAACAATAATTTTCCTCTATTTGCCCCCACTCATGTCTTTCCATTGGCTTTGTATGCAAAGGCTTTGTGTTCTGTGTGAACACACCTTTACAGTGATGCTGGGTGTGGTCGGAACTCGAATTGTACAGCCAATCTCTAATACATTGGTTTTCCCTTGAAAACACAGTACAAATTATTATTTACATTCTACTGCCATGACACATTATCTAACAGGTTATTTATTCTTAATGGCAAGTGAATAACAGTAGACATTATGTAGGCTTATTCAAATTGAATTTACATTTACAACTTTATATTCTAATATGACAAATGTAGGCTATAATTAAGCGCGTGCTGCCTCTCCTCTGTGTCTTGATTTGAGGTGGCAAAAATATGTATTTTATAGTCCACAGTCCTAAAATGGTAAAAATAACAAAAAGAAAGTATATTAAAAAGTACAATTGATATTGACATGCTTACATATTCTGCTTTATGAGTTTGTGATTTCACAAACGTTCACTCTTAACTGATTTTTGATGCTGATGTTTCCTTTATAGGTTAGTGTACTGTAGCATATTTCAGGTTAGTGGACACTGGGACCATCTTTATACACAGTTCAACCCTCCTGTCCTTGCTCTTTGGTCCATGTACGTGACTGCTCTATTTAACATGAGAGGTATTTTTTATTATTTTGAAGAGAGAAAACCCACTGGGATCTGAGGAGAAGATAGCGAAGACGCCTTCATTCAGGTTTCCCCTCATTATAATCTGCCTTTGAGAATTGAAAGTCACACTGTTTGATTTTCTCTGATGAGCATTTGGGGAATACACCTTTTACCTTTTTTCAGAAGGTTGGAGCATATGCTGTTGAAAATGTCAGATGAATAATCATTCAAGATGAATGAAGGGAAAGGTTAAAAGGGAACTATACCTTGAGGAACAATAGAGAGAAAGTAAATCAAGTTATATATATATACACACATACATATATATATATATATATATATATATATATATATATATCTGCAGTGGTGTGACCTCACAGATTCAGTTTTCCCTTTCCTTTCTGACAGTAGGAGTCAGCAAGGATTGTGAAATATTACAGATGCAGTGCACCTAAGGCATTTGAAAATATCTGTAATGCCAGAAGATTTAGTGGTATTCCCCCAAAGTCAAGGTTAGAATTTGCCTATCTCTGTATTTTGTTGGACATGTCTTAATAAGCAGAAATCTCCATCCCAGGAGCACATCCAGCAGGAGAGTGCTTACCCCAGCACTCATATTAGAGAAAAATATGCATAAGAGAAGAGTTAACATGAAGGTTAGAGTCATACTTTAGGCAGATATGTAAACATTGCATAGCTTTTATTGCAGAAAAAAACATTATGATGTATGTCATATCTACTGTTATGTTCTCCTCAAGACTTCACCGTGAGCAAACAGCACGAGTACGGCGGCTGGGGAGCTTACTGGTGCATCTCTGATGGATCAGTGAAATTGCAGCCATTTTTAGTCCACTTCATGTACATACAGCAAATTCCTTGTAGAACCTGAGTGCTTCTTAGGAATTCCCTGCCCCCGAGTGTATCCAGCTGCCCCTAACCTTTCAATCGACATGGTTGTTTACAAGAAAGTGCTTTGGGGTCTGTGCTGGAGACACATGGGCGTTGGGTTTGTGAAACACATGGAATGTTTGTATTTTAACAAAGTTAACCATTTTTTTTGCTTCATTGCCTTTGACAAACTTGCGGATTGTGGTCAAATATTCGTAGATTGCCTTTTAAGAGAACGGGAATTCATCTTTAAACAGTTAAACCATAGCTTTCCTTTTGGAACACGGTAGAGAACTGGTTCATGCACTTTGTTAGACATTAAATGCAATGTTTTATAGATTATTTACTTTTATCATTAAATTTAGAGACATTGCTCTGCTTCCTGAGTGTCTCATAGACATTTGTATGTGTCTTTTGAGCAATGCATTGACATATTTAATAAGCTACTACTGTCAGTTGTCTTTGCTGTACTTAGTTGCCATTTAACCTGAGCATTTTATTAACTACAATATTTTGTTCTTATACCTATAGTAACTTTAGCAACATTGAAAGTGCCCCTTAATATATACCTTGATATTTTGAATGTAGGCTGTTGTTTTAATAATAAAATGAATAGATGTTTTGTAACAATCACTCTAAATCCTCCCTATCCATTTCTTTGTAGCCCCTCATAATCCTGAATGTCATGTTCATTGTGGAAAGCGTAATCGTCCATTTTCCTGACCACAAGCACTCGAATACATAGCACTACTCGAGCACAAGTGGCACCAAGTTGCTGTGTACCCCCCAACGTAAAAAGAGAATTTAATTAGGTGCTTAAATATTCAATCACCACTCTCATTACTTAAACCAAGAGGCTCTCTGTATGGATTTGACAAATAGCCAGGGCACACAGTGCATGCCTGGTAGTTGAAGATAGTAGTGAGTCTTTACCATTCAACCAAGACACTTGGTTTCCTGAGGACAGGAGGCATACACCAGAGGGACAGGCAGTTCCTGCTAATGAACCATGAATTTACTATTAAACAAGATCCTCCTTGTTAAAGTTACAGAAAGTGATGTCAAAGATGTTGCACCTAGATTCTTCAGATGTTTCATCACCCTTGGTCGTCAATTTAAGTGGGAAAATTTAAGTGTGTAGTCATTAATTATTATTTTTGGTCCTTCAAAAAGCAGTTTTATCAAATATGACTTTCTGATAGTGAAGACTATCAAAGTTGAAGAAAACGTCATAATTTATTCACAAATCTTGAAAGGAGTTTTTCACCCACCTGTATGGAGAATTTAAATTATGTGCTAAAGAAAGAAACAATCTATAGTGGAATTTTTGACCACTAGTGGCACTATGGAGCAATTTGAGTGGCTCCTTGGTTTGTTTGCATTTCGTACTGTATACAAGAATGCACATGTTCGGGAACATTCACACGGGTAAAGATACACATTTCTGTCGCCTGCAGAGGGCAGTATTTCAAATGTGTAGCCCATGCAAGCCATTTAAAATGAAGGGAAAAAAAGACAAACAGCTGCTTGAGAACTGTATGCATGGATATATAATAAGGCCTGGATATGGTGTCAGCGCTCAGCCTTGCTTCAAATTTTTTTCCAGTTGCCACTCGCATCCACTTGATCCATGGAGGTTTTATATTTGTAAAACTTTCCTCAAGCTGAGAAAAAAAAAAAAAAAAGTGACGTCATCACAATGTAAAGTCTATAGGCCGAGCGGGAACTTGTGGGCGGGGCCAGCAGGAAAAACACTACTGTGCATATTCAGTGGGCCGCATACCCCGGAAGTATACCCGGAAGCTAAAAACTTTTTAGCGTATGCGCCAGACGAGCAATTCTAATTGGACTGAATAGGCGCCATCTTTGGGTCCGGTATCCAGTTCTTATAATACATACATGGCTATACGATGTTCCTCCATTTCATGCTATTTCATTGATCAACAGTTGGTGGCAGTAATGCACCAAGTTAAACGTAGCAATCCATCAGCAAAAGAAAGGGAAGAAGAAGAAGACTGTTAGCCAAAGTAAACATGGAAGTAAATAATGCAGGTTTCAAAATACTCAAAAATATGAGTTTTTCTAAATGATAATGAGAAAGGAAATGCATTCAACGTGTTTGTTAGACCTCAATTTTGGTGAGAAATATTGACTTGAAAAATAAATGTGATGGTTTAGAAGAAAACTCCACAGGATACTTTTTAAATGCAAAATATACAGCACAGTATGAAGGGGAAAATGTTTGACAATGTCTGTGTGATTCAGATGTGTTTTTCCCTCACCTTTGGAAAAATAATCAGATTCAGATGTCTAATCTGATTCACTACTAACTGTTCCCAGGGAGTTCAAGCATGACATGATACAGAAGGTACAAAATGTTGTTTCTGTGCTCTCTTTACATTAAACTAGTGCTTTGTATTATTTTCATTTTCAATTTTCAGTGTCGGCTAAAACAGCATTACCTGTCTCACCACATACTAAACGCCTGCCACTGTGAGAAATATAAAACAACAAACAAGAACACATACAGAGCAGACTGCCGAACTGACTGCTGATCACTGATCTCCATCTATAGATTAAATAAGTGAGTATCTCCCACTTCGGCACTGTATGGCAGCATTGCAAGTCTTTATTTTGCTGAGATGTGGATTGTCTATTGTCAGTCCATGGAAAGATTAACCTGGTAGGAAACTGGAGCACATGGCTGTTTCTTTAATTACTTTTAATTAGGTGCAAGGAATTAACAGCTCAACACATTGTCTGTCATCATCAACTGTCTGAGAGTCGAGAGACTTTGACTGGGATCTACATTGACTTGTTCTTATAAAAGATACTGCTCTAAAGGCTGCATCCGAAGCTAAATCTTAGGAGAAGTCAAGGTTTTTCTTTATTTCCCGTCCGTCTTAGAAAGAAGATACTTTGCATGCCTGTAGAATGTAGTTTTTGAGAATACAATCTGGTACACCCATACCTGCAGAGCCACTTTAAAAAACAGCATGCTTCCACAAAAGGCCCCTCAGAGTCCAAAAAGAATATATATAACCTTATATGTCTTATCAGCTATGTCTGTTCTGTCAATATGTAGATTAAATGTTGTTTTCCTTTTAGAATTTCACCCCTGCTTATATGCGTCAAATCTCTGAAATGGTAAGACCTTTTCTGGGGCTGTTAGCATTTGAAGAAAGTGCCTATTATGCAATGTGTTTACGCTCAGGGGGGCTTCTCCCCGTATCCTCTGAGTTTTCATTAGCTTGGAGGCAGCCAGAAGAATATGAGAATGGTCTGAACAGTGAATACTTCTCACTGAGCTTTGTGGCTCCTCGATGGCCAGGAGCTTATTCTTTCCTCGAGAAGCTGAGCTGATATTTCCATTTTGTTTCAAATTTATGGTCGGTGCACTGTGGAGGAAACAAGCCACCAGGTTGGAAACGGTTTAGAATCAGAGGCCCAAAACTAATCTTGATCTTGTCACAGGCTTAATTAAATGTTATTAATAAATATTTGTTTATCACACGCATCCTGAGTTGTACTCACTCCCTGAAGAATTCAGTAGATAATACATGTGGTGTTTATTCAGTGGAAGAAAGACTCGTTTCTGAAGTTGTACTGCAGGTTCCCTCAAGATTTATGTTTTTCAGCCACTTAGCCATGCAAACATAGTTTTTCAGTGAAGTAACGCTGGATTTTACGCTCTAATCCAATTCTCACCACCAGTTTATTTTAAATTTATCCAGTTGTGAGTAATTTCTCTCTTTTTAGTTAGTGTATTGCATCGTGGGACAATAGTGTACTGAGTATACTTGGTAAATCTTCCACTGTGAAATCAAATATCCCAAAAAGAAAGCAAAATATATTTCCAAAGATTTAATACTTATTTTTTATTTGCCTGTACATAGTTTATCCAGCTGTTAGCAGCTCCTCTGTTTCCTGTTTAAGTATCCAATCTGACCTTTGTAAGTGTACTTAATTTAGTCACTTTTCATATTACAAATGCAAAACCTGCAAAGAATTATTATGTAATTGGGACACATCTTTAAGGCTCAAGGTGGAGTCAGTATATCTATATAAAAAATAAAAAAAAGAGTTCAAATCAGGTGAACTTTGACACAAAATGTTATACAGTTGAACAATAGCAAACAGTCTTGACAATGTTAATCTTTGAGGCAATGGAGAGCCACAGAGTCCAACAAAGGAAAAAACTATCATAGCCTATTATCTGTGCTGCACCATCCACTTTTATTTAACCTTGTCTGTCGGAGTTTAAACTGCTCTACAATAGAGGCCTGTTGTGCAGACATTTGAGACAAGAGTCAACAGTACAAATACGTCTCTTAAATAAATTACGTGAACAGAAAATGCAAAATGGAAAACTACTGTGACCGACGCGCTAGCATGATCCTGGCTGGCTAGCATGTTAGCGGTTAGCTTGCCAGCTAAAGTAGTTCACCAACTGGTCCTGCAACTAGTCGCTACGTCAGGAAGCTTATAGGACCAAATATCTCATGAGGACGCATGGGTTAATTTTGCTGTGCCACTTTCTGGTAGGATCGGCCCATTATATATTTTCTATATTCTGAAGAAATTAGTTAAACCAGTCTGTCTTGTAATTTTTTTAAAGTGCCAATACATTATTGCAACATGGACACACTGCCCTGACTACTGGCATTGTTTTATTTAGATTAACACGATTTTTTTCAGTCTATAAACTGTGTCACAAAGATTTTAAATGTGTAAACAAAAAATATCTTGAACAAACATAATCTACAGAATATATGCAAAAACTACTCTGCGTTGCATCTTTAAGACAGGATCTTTTTTTCTGATTAGCCTGTGTGTGTAGGTGGCCATGACTAACTGAAGAAAAACACATATATCAAGTCCCCTGGTCTACTCACAGCCCAAACCAGCGAGAAAAAATGCTGTGGGATTTGTTGCTGTTCCCAAAGCCCATTTTGTGGTTAGAGAGCTGTCACTGCTTCTTGATAGCAGTACAGTATTAATTAGGCCACCTTTAGCCCTGTATTTACTTCACCTTTCATGTTTTTAATGGTGGAAAGACTTTTATTGTCGGCTTATCATGAGCTGTTGTCAAATGAATCAATACTTTTATAGTCCATTAATCATGAAACGTGTAGGAGGAGGAGGAGGTTTGTACAATTTCTCCAGTAATTAAAAAATACATTTAAACATTTTGCTATGCTGTGATGTGTCAACAACTTAAATATTATACTTCTTTTCTTTAAAGCTGCATTAAGCAATTTTTGTCAGCTTGGGTGCAGAAAGACTTAATTGTGTGAGCAAACATTCCTGTCATACACATTCAGTAAGTACTGGTGGAAGTGAATTTTTCTTTTTATTTGAGGCAAGGGAAGCTGTGGGGAAAATGTTGGCCTTTAGATTTTTAACATCTCAATTGGCTATTGGCCACAGTTCTATTACTTTGGGACTTTAAGGCAGTACAATCTTCATTTCAACCGGAAAGACACGGGCACCATCTCATTTCTGCCATCTCTAAGCTCTCTGACTCTTTGGGAGGGTAGGTCACAATAGCTATCCACCCCTTTCTTCTGATACAGAGCCCCTTTCCCATCCCATCACTGTCCCTCCCTGCTCCACCAACACTGCAAGACCTTACATCTCTACCCCAGAACCTGTCCCTTAACTTGTTTAATTTCCTACTTTCTCCCTATAGTCAGTACAAATATGTTTATTAGTATTTAACCATCCCTAGCAGCATACAATAAAAAATATTGTTTTAAAATGTAGTGATATACAGTATATATCTGTAAAATTATCCTTGTTGGTCTAAGGCATTGATTAGGGCTGGTCTTGGTCCAAATTCATTTCAGGTGTGTGTCAAAAATAAATTTTGACATGTAACAGTAGGAAAAGCAAGGATATATATAATAAACTGAATTCAATTTAGCTGCTTCAGTTCCCATTCCAGTCCTGGTATTGTGCATGCTGGCCCACTGTCACACTAGCTGTGTCTCAATTCAGGGGCCTCATCCTTCTAACGACGCAGTCTGCGAAGGCATGGCCTTCATATGTTTGGGGGCGGCATATTCTCTTATGCACAATGAATCTTGGGATAGGTTGGGCCACGAAGGATACAGCCGTTGGATCCTCCAAATTCTAGAAAAGAAGGATGCATTTCTCTGCCACATTTGAAGCAATTGTCATGGCTTACTAGGACACTTGAATGGAACAGAGCCATCATTCATGTTATTAGCAACATCTGTGCTTTTCCTATTATTACAGCTAGACAGGCTCTGCCCAAAGTTAAGAAATACAGCTATGGATACCTCTCAAGCTCACCAATTAACAGGTTATATCTTGTTTGTTTCATCCATACTCAAACAGTAGGGTAAAAACTAAACTAAAAGTATTTAGGGTTTTAGGAGTTAGGTGTTGTAACTATTTCCATGTGAACAACAGTTGGACAAAGTGACTCTGAGGTTGCCAAGTTTGGTTCCATCATGCCTGTACAGTAGCCTATACCCAAACCTGATCCCACCAAGTATATCTGACAACCTGTGCTATAACACAATAGTACTGACCGGATGGCTAAACTGACTCTAGCTCTGTTTTCAATGCACAAATATGAGATTGACTTTGATCTTCTCATCTTATTCTCAGAAAGAAAGCTAATGAGTGTATTACCAAAAAGGTTGAACTATTGCTTTAAATAATATTTCCCGCCAGATTCTGGTCATATATAATTCAGTTTTTCAGTTAAAAGAAAGACATGATTTCACAAATGTATGCTAATTTAATGGTACAGGATAAAATACTTGTTGGTGCACCATCATCTGTTTTAAGGGTTACTGTAGCTTTCTCATCATACACCGCTTTGATGACATTATAGCAGTTAAGCTGCACTGTTGGTTTGAGCACTGGTGCAGAAATAGGAATATTAATGCTCACCAAGCACTGTGATCTCCTAAGGCATGTGCAGCATATAGAGCAGATATAACTGTTCTTTTCCTGTGCGCACAAGAGGATTTTATTGTGTAATTCTACATCAAGGATCCTTGTCTTCTCCTCAGTGGTTGGAAATACTGACATGTAGCCTGTATTAACATTTCCATAAACTTATACTGATGTGCAATGAAAACATGTAGATAGCTTTCATTCACAAATCCATGTAAGCTACCCATTCAACATGAACTTTGATGATATGCAGTCTTGCATGTTGTCATTACCTTGTCATGGTGGAAAACATTTCATACTGGCTATAAAATATCCAGGACAGTGACACTGGTTATAGATGTAATGGGGTAGAAGACAAAAAGTACGGCAATTGATTAAAAATTAATAGCATTGAGTGTTTAATTTTGAATCGGATTAAAAACTCTGAGTTTGTGCATTAAGTACTTTGTACAGCCAATACTGTTAAAGAGACAAGAGTCAGTTTCAGCAAAGCATTAAAAATGCCCTTTAATTTGAAAAACATCTTGTTTAAAATAATAATATTGGCATGTTGACTTTTAAATGAGAACCAAAAGTGGTATGTTCATCCCATAGTTTCATGCAGTTTTATGTATGGCATGTACTTCTGCTTTACCTGTAATAAGGCTATGTGATAAATGTAACTCATCCATTCTGATGATGTTGAATGTGGTTGTTAAGCATGAAGAAATGCTTTTAATTAAATTAGTTTAGAGTCAAAACTCTCACAGCCCAGCTGATATTGACCAGGCTTTATGCCTGCTGTAGTTATTTTTGCCACTGAAAAAGTAGGTTCAGTTCAGTTCAACTTTATTGTCAGACTCAGACTCCATTAGAAAAAACATACAACACAAACAAGGTACAATACATACATTAAAATATGCATTGGTCTGCTGCTTTATTGTTTATATGGTAAGCTAAAATAATTAGATTGTTTATTTAATTAGATTATTTAATAACTTTTGCTGCAATGGCTGAATTATATTTTATATGTTTTTAACAGGAATGTATGCCTGAATGTATGATTTCATTGTATAGATCATGTTAAGCAATGTAATAGTATACATAAAGTTTTAACAAATATGTTTTTTGCAGAATGCTATGACCAACTGGTGCTACAGCAAACTGACTCACTTGGCATCTGAGCTCAGACGTCCTTATTTTGTTTTTGTTTTTTTGAAGTTTGAAGTAAATTTGAAAAAAGTCTGAAAAATTACAATATTACAATATCATGACACTGAAAGAAAGTCCTTGAATATCCCTCTATCAGAAAATACTCTGTGACAGAGGAACCGAGAAGGAGGAGATTCTGTACTGAGACTGCAAGTTAGAAAAAGTCATTTAAACTCAATGGGAAAATAGGTAATTTGTCATTGCCTTCGAAAACAACCAACATTACCATTTTCTTATCTGCCACCTCTGGTTAAGGTTAGATCTCTACGTTTTTTCTTGTGAGTTCAGGTCGGTGTTGGTTTTCGTAATCAGAAAAGTTTCCACTTCATATTTGAGTTCATCCTCCTCTCTATCCACGTGACCTCTTTGGTCCTATGAGCACCCAATCCTCTGTCTCCTGTTGGGCAGCACAGCGTTCTTCTCCTTAACAATTTCCTCCAATATGTTCTCCCGTCTCTTACTTTAGTTATATCTGGCTTGAAGGCTCAATGTTATCCACAGGCTTTCCAATGTGAGTAAAGCTTTTAATTTTCCCCACCTCTGTTTATGAAAGGTTTGAGTTTTTAAAGTAAACACTGGCTTCTGGCATTCATTTATATTAAGCATTCCAAGTGAAATACATTTTTTAGTTTTGACCAGTAACTAGTTTATTATGTTGCTACAGCAGTTTTGTATTGTATTGTAAACTTCTCTATTCTCTAACAATTATTTTTTCTTCCTCCTTTTCTGTAGCAAAATTAACAATACTATTTCTGTACTCCACAGTCCTCAGCATATGTCAGTGTCCACTGAAACCGCAGTCACGCATAGCGGGTGGAAACCGAAAGTGACCTCATTCTCGTTCTCCAAATACCAGGGGGTGGCCCCCTGTCTTGGCTCGGTAAAAAGTCTGCAGGGTGTTGCCCTGGTGAGTCTTTAAGTGACAGAATCTAATTCTCAGCACATCAGTCAAGAGGGGCACAGGAGGGAACCCACTGTGCGAGCGGGCACCGGTGGAGGTAGCACAATTAGTTGAGGAGGTCTGATTTTCCCTCTGTCTATGTCCTCACTGCCATTCGTCACCCTGGCAGGTGACTTCCGCGTGGGTCAGAGTTCAGTTCTTTGAAATGTGTGCCAATGGGCTGTGAGCTTCTCCAGGGGAAGACATGACGTTTCTGTGATATATCCAAGGTTAACCTTTACTGCAGACTGCAGTGGGTGGTTCTTTAATACATTTCCACTGTATGTATCTAATTTTAGTTCAATTTTAGTTTTAGAAATCAGGTTGGAAAGAAGGTTGCTGTTGTTGCTCCTCGACTCTAGAGCAGAATCCCACAACGTCGCAGAGATGTCAAATTAGTGAACATCTTTAAAATAAAAACCACTCACTTCTCTTTGTTTTTATATATTTCCTCTTATTTTTCTTCCTCCTTTTCTTTCTCCCATAAAGCTCTCTGTGACTTCCGTTTTTATAAAGTACTATATCAACAAGGTGCTTTCTTGCTTATCTGACTATGATTACATATCAACAACCATTTTGTCTTCTATTACTCACTGCCATCTTAAGGAGTGTCACGTCAAAAAGTGAGCAGAAACCCAAGCCTGTAGTAGATGACTGTTTTTAGATGACTTCTCTCTGTAGCTGTACTGAAATGGCTTCACCTAAACAGTAGAGATTCTGGTTTAATTGGCATTTCAGACTACTGTATTGTATTAACATACAATCTGCAAGGGGTGAATGCATGCAGAACACATTATAATAAGAATGCGATCAGATCAGCCAGATCACCTTACATTGAGATCAGATTTCAGCCAGGTGTAAAGGCAATCTCTACAGTTGTCCACATTCTATAGACAAAAAGCCAAAGTTTACCTCACAACGCCTCTTTCTGCCCATACAGCAGCATTGCTTCAAGAGTGACAGGGGACCAGTATTATATGCAAGACAAAGGGTCATGTGACCCACAGGAGTTGGAAAACCTTACAGTATAATGTAATGTTAGCAAGGCACCAAAAAATAGTAGTAGTAGTAAGTATCTTATGGCTACGTATGCCTTTGTCTGTCTTGTGACTTTCGCCTTGCAAGTCATAGACTCTTGAGAGTTTCCCGCATTGCTTTTCTTGACCCAAGACGCTACATGTTTGATGACAACTTACCTAATTTGCATTCCAAATCTGATACCAGGTGTAAAAGCAATGGCCCTGTGATTGGATGTCATTGTCCAGATAATGTATCCAGATACAGACTGCATGTTATTACCAGCTGTAAATGGGATTTATGTCATTCATAATGAACTGGGAAAAACTCAACAGATATTCCCATAATCATTAGACTTCTTTGCATTACAAATGGGCTTTGGCATGACATGTGGCAACGGCAATTATCTAGTTTGCTAACAGGTTTGCGTTTCTTTGTGTTATTGTTACCATTTAGCAAAAACTTTCTAAAGTCTCAGGGAGATGGGAAACTTGTTGCTCCTGGTCTCTATATTTTCCAGTTGTGTTCTTTATATTTTTCGTGTTTGTCTCATTATTATTACCCATTAAATTATATGAGCAAATGAATTAATTGCAGTGCGGCAGATCAGAGCAAACAACAGGTTTTGGAGTGGTGCATATATTTTCTTTGCAAAACCCCATGAGGTATTTCTGTGAGCTTATCATCTTTCAGAGTGACTGAATTTGTTGCAGCAAAATAATTTCCCCAAGAATAAAGACAAAATTGTTGCTGAACAATGTGCAAATAATACATTTCTCTGGATAGATGATTTTTTTTATTTTTTTTATCTTTGGTAAGTGGCTGTGGTATAAACAAGGTAATAACCTCTGGTCTTGTGTTGTTGAATAAATAATGCTCTCCCTGGAGGCAAAGAACTCCCTCCAGTGCCTCTGTGTCAAGAAGACACCTCAGAGGCTGTTATCCTCTGCCACACAAGGAGTGTAAAACAGGTATCATAAATTGATCTGAATGCAGACACCTCAAAATGGCCATAAGCTGAAAAAAACAACTCCCCACTGAAAAACATGAAACACTGGTCTCAAATTAATTTCACAGCAAACCTGATTCAGTGTTGCCTCAGTTTTCAGAGGGAAATCACTTGTTTTCTCTTATTAGCACGGCGTAAACAAAACTCTTATCCCTGCAGCCTCCTTTGTTTCCAGACCTGTAAAAATGTTAAAAACAGAGGAGAAGATGGTTTTATAACAATGATAAATGTGCATCCTCACTTGCAATGAGATGCGGTGGGTGCGGCACAAACAAGCTTCTTGAGATCTGTCTCAGCCGGTATTAAGGTCATCAAATGAATACAGATCAGAGGTTGAAACAGATCTGACAGGTGTCTAAAGAAGCAGCTGGTGCCAGCTTTTGCCTGTTGCAGCCTGTACATCCATAAACAGTGATTACTGTGGGATTAGGCTGACTCAAATTGTTGAAATTTGTGACTATAACATGAGCTTGTGAAGTCTATGAGATTCAAGAAAAATATCAAGATACCTGCTTGACCATGAGAACATCCAAAGTGATTACTGGTGATTAAACAAATTAATAATTCCAGTGTTAGTAGTGCACCCAAAGACAAGATACAAGACTTGTGATGGGGCCTTCAAAGTGAAAATAGTCTCTTCAGTCACATGGCACATGGGGAGGAATCAATATCTGAGGAAATAACAAACCCCCAAAGAGTATATTTAGCCACATGCAACCTGACATCTGTTGTGCTAACAGCCTGAGAGAGACTTGCACATTCCCTCGTGTTCAACTTCAAATGAAACCAATTACTTGACTGTTTGCTTTCTGGTGTACAAAGTGGTATAAGACAACAGACCTTACCGTATTGTTTCCCTCTGCTCCCCTAAAGCTGCAGAAGATAACTTTGAAAGTAAAAAAAACAAAACAAATCCAGCCCCCTCCCTCTGTTTGCTCCCTCCCTTCATAAACTCTGTCTCCATAGCAGGTTCAAGTGTATGCCTGGGGTACACTTATATAAATGTAATTAATTCTGAATCTTTTATGCACAATGCAGCTCTGCTCACTCAATCTAACTGTAACTAAAACATTCATCAGCAAAATTAATTTTGCTTTGTTTTTCAGCACAAATTACCCAACGCAGCAACAAACACATTGTGATATGTAGAGTGGGCAATCAAGCATCACTCTATATTGAGTCAGTGTCTCTCCATTAGCATTAGGCAAACCAAAAGAAAACTTTTATAAAAAATCTTGCATGCAAAAATCTGCCACCTCATTCTGTTACATATATATTTACCAGAAACAAACTCTCTCTTTTTGGCAATGACACAATTATTAAAGCTTTATTGACCCAACATCTGTTGACTTACTGACTTGACTTTGTCTTCAGTTAAACAGTAATAAAAAGCAAAATATTTGCTTGTTAATATAAGTTTATTAAACTTTATTGTAGACATAATATTCAACTTGTCTCAAGTCACTTTCTCAGTGGACATACGGAGGTTGCTGGTGTCATTTGGCCCATTTGCTCCAGAATGAATAATTGTTCAACGCAGCATTAAGATAGCATATTAATAGATATTGTCTCTCTCGCTAAATAATGAAGAAGACCAAGAGTCTACAGCCATGCTAGCTGATGTTGTAAGGTGTAAGGTTTACTATGTTTACCATCTTAGTTAAGCATGTTATGAATCCTAACACTTGCTACTTAGCCCTAAACACAAAAAGTCAGGGGATCACCAAAGTTATACAATTCATCCTGGGGGGGACATGGATGTCTGTACCAGATTTCATGGCAATCCATCTAAAAATTGTTAAAACATGTTACTAAAAACAAATGTCAACCTTGTTGACGCTATAGAGGAAAAGTCAGGGGATCACCAAAGTCAGTATTGACATAAGTTACTGTGTTTGCAGTATTCTACCTAAAGTTACCCATAACACCCTTCTCTGGCTGGCAGAGACATTTACATGTCTCTTTGCAGAAGTTTAATTCTAGCTTCAGACTGATCTCAGATTTACTAAGAAACTCCTGTTCTTTCTTTTATTTTCCTCCAAACCCTATCCTTCCTCTTGTCTCAGTATGTTCACAATGTGTTGTTGACTCAATATGCACCGCCTGGTGTGAATCTGCATCTGTTTGCAACCAGTGGCATCTTTCTTTGTATTCAATTGCATTGCCTCTAAAATTCACTCTGCTTTCAGTCTCGTCATGACTTTCGGCACACATCTATCTAAATCCTCGTAATGATTTTAGACTATGCACAAGCTTGCTGCCCCCTAGTGTCTACCAAACTCGCACACATGTGCGGTATTAATCCCATTAGACAAAGCTCACTGTGAGGCCAAGACATTCAAATGAAACCATTAAACGCTGTATTTGTTTTGTCGCTACAGTTTACAGGTAGTGAGTAACAGATTCAACTGAGTTGTGTATGACAGGCAGTTGGCACGCCTCAAGGCACGAAGCTTGTTTTGAATATAAAAAGATGAAAACAAACTCAGGCCAACTCCCTGGTTGTAGAATGCTGAATATGAGGGTATGTTTACACACTCTAACTCTGCACTCTGCAGCGTGTGGTCCCCTATCTTTCTTCTTCCTTCTTGTTTCAAGCATTTCCTGATATCTTTCTAAAAAATTACAAAACTGAGCTTTCACTGACTTCTTCGATAGTTTGTGAAAGACACTAAAGACATTTAATTAATCCTAAATGTCTCCCAGAAGGGTATAAGGGGACATGAAAAGGTCTTGTCTTTGTCATATCATGTCACCATTAATCAAATGTGGAGTGCCAGAGTAAACGCCCCAATGCTCTTTGAAGTAGGTCAAACTGCACTATGAGCTACAAAAATATACACTATATCTGAGCTCTGGCATCTCCCTCTGAGACTCGGCATCAGATTGTAATACCTTCCATGCAGGCTTTGTTGTTGTTTGGCTCTTATCACTGGGAAAATGATGATGCCTGACTAGTCATTTCTTGTACTTTTGTGACAATAGCAAAGCAAAGCCCAGTAAACAAATGAGCTACTGTTTGATTACACCCACCCTTTTGCTACACGTGTTATTTCTGTCTTTTTTTTAATTTTATTCAAGTCTCATTGAGATCAAGATCTCTTTTACAAGAGAGACCTGACAACACATTGCAACATCATAACAACGCAATTCGGTCACACACACACTAATTAAAATCAGTCACAAATATTATTTTAAAATATCAGAAAGTATGTCCCTCAGAGAAATTAGTGTCTCTAACTTCAGTTTGTTTTGCAATTCATTCTAGTAGTTAGGTTCATAGAACAGGAAACCAGGCTTACCCAGTTAAATTAAACTCATAAATTAAAGCACATGCTAACACTACTAGAACTGCCGTAAGCGGTTATTTTGACTTTCAATTCTAAACTCTATAATCTCTCATGATAAATACCCAATTGAGAGATTAATGTATTTATTTTGTTAGGATATCTTTTAAAAAATAAAATAACACCAAAATTTTCATTTTAACAAGTTTAATTATGTATTTATGCATATAAACCGTAATTATTCCATATATTTACACCAGTATTTTTCTGTAGGGTAATAACTAACCATCAGAGATCCCATTTGCACTTTAAATTAATGTAGCATTACTCAGAACAAGAAAATAACAATTAAATGTATTTTTAGATTATAAAACATTTCATATAATCAATTGTTTACCAGCAGAACTAATGAATAGCCCAGGCTATAGCGCAGTGCAGGGCAGCGGAGCACGGCGCAGCAGGGCAGTGGAGCACGGTGCAGCGAGCACAGCACAGCAGGGACTCAAGACCGCTCGCGACATTTCTTTGACAGAGACAATGATAGTTGCTAAGCAACCAAGATGGATCTCCAACCGCGAAAGAATCGCAGGAAATTCCGTGCAGTCAATATGACTGCCTGTGGCCGAAATAGGTAAAAATTATCATATTTTCTATGCCTTTTGTGTAATTTATATAAAAAACATTTTAAATGAAAATACAGACACTTTTAGGAAAAGTCAGGTACCAGCAGCATTGTATTTTTTTATTCAACAAAGTTATTGCACATTTGATAATGGTCAAAATGACCATCGTGGCCGTTCTAGTGCTAATGCTGCCTTCTGTATGTCAGTGATGACCATCCAACTTTTCCACATAACTCGCAGTGGTGAGTGCAATAGCTGTCTTGAGTAATGAATCGAATGGCACTGGTAAATGGCATCCAGTGGTTTAAGGGTAGTGGCGGCAGCATGAGCACAAAGTATCTCCATAATCCAGTGTAGATGGCATAGTGGATTGTATAATTCTTTTTCTGTTTTGAAAGAAGAGCCGTTTTTAGTTGTTGTTTTTAACCAAGGTGTTCAACATGCGATTTGTAGGACAGTCTGATGTCTAACCAAATTCTTAAGTACTTATAATGCTGTATTGTGTCTTTTAGATTTCCATTATGAGTATGATTGGAGTAGGGACATCAATGCTCCATGCTCTTGTGAAATGCATACATTAAGTCGTTTTGGAGGAGAATAAACTTTAAGTTAATAAAGGAGGTCTGGGTGTCATCAAAAGTGGACTATAACCTGGAGAAGGCCTGGTTTGCAGCAGAGCCAATGGCGTATAAGATGGTATCGTCAGCATAAAAATGAACATTGCAATATTCAGTTGGAAAATAAATATTATTTATGTAGTGTCTAGGATAAAAGGTATGGTATGCTGTACAGATTGTAAACCCATTTGAGGTAAATTTGTGATTGTGATTTTGGGCTATATAAATTAAATTGACTTGACATGTATAGAGTAAATAGCAGGGCCAAATATTGATCATTGTGGGGCCCATCTGGGGACTTGATTTGAAACCAATGGCAGTCAGTGTATGATTAATGAATTTATATTCCTTTACTTGTAATGTACAAGCCAATTAACCTGCTGTGGCATTTTGCTTGTATTTTCATAACTCATGATTGTGATTCAACAGCTAGCATTTAGAAAATGAATAAATCAAATAAAATAAAAAATCTTAACTCAAAGTCCACTTACCAATTTTTACACTTAACAGCTGCAAAAATACATGTGATAAAAGGATGACACTGATGTGTTCAGTTACTGGCATGACACATTATTTGATATATTATAACAAAAATAACATCTTTAAAACAAACATTCATGTTGTCAAACTTTGCTTGATGTTAACTGCTGTCCTAGATGACAAAAATTGCCTTAATAAGAGGACATGGCTGAGTTTGTAAGGCAACATGTATTTTAAGGATTATTTCTTGGCTTAGATTTCTGTTTCTCTCTGCACCAGGTGATTGACAGCAAGCAGTGCATGTAATAATATGGCACTTATACTAAAACACTCAACCAAGGCACAATTAAATAATCAGGGAAACTTCAACCAAAAGCAATTAAAGGCTTTGTGTTTACTTTGATAGACTGTCGCGTTTATTCCATTTTAAAGTCACTGGGAGTTGATTTCATACTGTACAAAAATGAATGGCAGAAAAATTGCTTTTCCAAGGGCACAAACACCAATATTATTCTTTAAGTGGAGTCAGAAAAATATGGAAAAATGTTGATGGCTCTCATGATTTCTGTATGTAAACGTTGTTACTTACTGATGCATCTGATTCCTGATGGTACTCAGAATAATGCTGCCTCAACTAAGAGAGAGATGATTAAATTATAGTAGAAGAAATGGGCCATAGAGCTATCAGCTATGATCAGATCAATTTAGTATTTGCGTCAGAACTTTTAGTATCTGGCATCTGGGACAACTCGGCATCAGCCTGCCTTCACCATCATCCAGCATCATCACCATGCTTCTCTAGATAATTTCTCTCTGAAAGAGGTTCCTTCCATCGAGAAAGAAATGCATCATGGCATCAAGATATTTTCATACAGTGCTTTCAACAGTGCTTGGCGTGAATGACAGAACCACCAAAACAGATGAATATCTGAAGACTGCACAATTTACTTAGGATTGATATTTGACTGTGCCTCCTTTTATGGAGTTGGATCAGTTTTCATATGCATATCAAACTGTAAAAAGCCCTACATTTGTTGCAAATTAACATTACTTTCCAACTAAATAAACATTCCCTTGTCTTGCATAATGTCTTGTAGCATCAGAAATGATCATGTGCATTGATTTCTTACTTTCAGCTCGATAATTAGATGGTAATCTAGTTCTGTTTGGGCTGCTCTTGTCTAATTAAGGGGCCTTATTGACTCCTGTCTGTCTACATGTTTTCCATCAACAATGTTTGTTTATGCTCATCCATATTAAAAGGAAATCATATGCATGGCACCAGGCCTGATCCCTCAAGATCAATATTTTATGTAGAATCATGAATGTGTTGCTTAAAAAGCTGAACAGTATTGTATAATTAAGTTTTCACCATATTATGATAATTTTGTTCTCATTATGTTTTATACAACTTTATGTTGAAATCCATAAAATGTGATTCGTTCTGCTCTTATTTATCTACAGTCAATATTCAGTTTCTTATTTCCTTACTGATTCAAGTCAAAATGTAATGCATGGGTTGCCGTTTACAAAGCAAACTCACATGGAACCTCCTGACAGTGCACAGCTAGCAGTAATCTGGCTTTTAAAATTGGAAAATCATGGATTCAGGGTCATTCAAATCTGAATGATGTGAGTAAAGTTAGGGAAAAACTGTGGTTACAGTTGCAGGTCTGTGACGGGAAGTGAACTCTGGTCTCCTGCATTTAAGTCCATCCACCACCCGGACCTCCACACCCTTACTTTCCACCTTGCAACATTAAGGGCATACCTGTTCCTGCACTGAACATTGGCATTGGATATAAATTACAAGGTGCAGAATTGTCCAATATGGATGTAATTCCTAGGAATTCTGGGTGGGCAGATGTAATATACAGGGTTAAATATACAGTACAAAGATTATTCTGATGACTGCTGTCTGGCTGATTAGGTTGAACTGTTTCTCAGACTAATAAGTGACAGAACTTAGTTAAATTTACATAATAAATATGTACAGTACATACTGACAAATTATTCTTTTCTAACTCAACTCATTAGTTGCAGATTGTCATTAATTTAAAGCCGGTGAATGCGTCACTACTGTAATTGCTATCAATAAAAAATGTGAGTTAGCTTCCCTTTGCCTCCTCAGGCACTGAAAGGAAGATGGTCCTTCAAGCAAAATAATTAATGTTTTTTTTCTAGTTCTATTCTGTGGCATTATTTGAAAAGATAAAACAGATGTACTGCATCAAATTCATCACTATTTCATGGATAAAAGTTCAACAAGGTACCACTAATGGCATGTGATATTTCACTGAGACTTTACTGATCATATAGCAGATCTGACTGAAGCTGTGATCCTGCAGTGAACGTTAGTTTATTACTTTTAAAAAATATATATTTGACTGACACGTTGGTGCCTGCCCTCTAGCTGTTTGCCTTCTCTTGGGATCACCTCACCCGCTCAGCAGCTCCTAATTCACAATCAGCCCCATTGTTTATATAGAGGCCAGTTTTCAGCCAGCTTTTTGTCACATCATCTATGTTGGATTACTGCTGTAGCGTTTGAGCCGATCCTGCCAGTTACCTACTTCACCCTGTTACCCATTCTGACTGCCTGATGTTTTCTGAATTTGTTTACCTACTCTGACTGCGTGACTGTACCCATTTATAAGCCTGTTAATGTGACCTCTTGAACTTTGTAACCTGCCTTCTACTCTGCCAGCTGAATCTCTGTCTGCAATTGGCTCACCCTATTGCTAGAAAACTTTGCTATGTACCTTTTTTGATCTAGTATTTTGAAATTATTGTGCTGACACATTCTAATGGTAAAAATGAGCATATCTAGAACAAATGGAACAGCATTATTTGCCATCCTGTGATGTGAAACCCAGGTCAATAAAGAATTAATTGAAAAACATGTATGTACTGTATATGGTATATTTTAGCCTTAAAGGTTTTATATACGATATTCGCTGCCACTAGGTGTCGCACTAGCACCAGCAGACCAAAACAAATGGGCGCGTTGGCCACACCTCCATCCTAACCGGAAACAGCCATTATATCGCTCACCTCAAAGCCACCAGATTCCATTTACAAAAATACTAATTTTACCTTGCAGATCATCGTAAAACACACTTCATTCAAACTCGACAGAAACAAAATAAAACTCACCAAAACTATCTAATAAACAGTAAATATTCAACTACAGCAAAAAATTTGCGTGTATCGCAGGGCAGAGTGTTGTGTGGGGAAGTCCAGGCAGAGTGGAGGGACAGAGCCGCTGCTTGCCGACAGACAGCTGCTGAGCGCCGGGGAGCTCTGGAGGAGAGAGCCGGAGCTTCTGGGGGAATAAACACCCAGAGTCAAACCAGATTCTGCTCTCATCCCGAGCTGTTTACCAGTGGGAGGAGAGCACAGAGTTTGTTTTTTAAACTTTTGGGATTAAAAAGTGGATTTATCTTCACTCTTGCTTCTCAACCTGTCTGCAGCAGCAGGCTGCAGAGGTGCTGACCTCCACTGTCAAGTGTAATTAGTCTCTCTATGTCCGTGTTGACTGCTCACTGGAGGGGAAATGTACTTACTTCATGAACGTAGAGAGAGAAGAAAAAAGAAGAGAGATTGGAGGGAAATAACAGAAAGATCCGGAGTCTCTGGTGAGTACTGTTCAGTCAGATGCCGAACTGAACACAAACACACAGACACAAAAACCCTAAGGTGCCTGCTGTTGCTTGCTAGGAGCTATTTCTTCAACCTGCGAGTGACCTAAATCCATGTAATGTAATTATTAGCTTGCTAGCTACCCTGCTAACTCTAGCCACCTAAAACATCAAGTAAAATATGCTTAAGGTTGCTAAAGTTTGATGGTTTCAATTGAATGTGAATGCCTTCAGCTGAACGCTTTGAACTACACTCTGCCACCTCGTTGTCACAATGCTGTGTGGGACGTCACTCTCTTAGTCTCTTTATAAACGCGGGGTGGGCCAACAGTTTCACAGGGAGGTACTCACGTGCACGCGCTGCAGGACCGGCTACCAAAACAAAGAACAGAGAAGCTCGGGTGACTTCATTCTCTACTCAGGACGTCATTACTCCGCTAGCATACATAGCAAATAGTTGTTTGCTGCTATATTAATGTTCAAAATCTCTTATATATAGCACCTTTAAAATATTCTTCAGTATAATGAATTACTATGTTAAGTAGCCAATAGAGGAGTGGCAGTGTTCCAGCAGGGGCAGATTACTGCAATCAAAGACTGGGCCTTTAACTAATTTGCACTTTGCAGCTGAATGGTCACATGGGTCCTCACTTAACTGCTGACTGAACAGTATTTCAACATGCACTTACAGTATGGCCCCTTAGGAAAAATAAAATCATCCTCCTCAGCCGAGAAGTTTCATCAAAGTTCAGTGGCAGGCGTGTCCCTTGTTTTAAATCCATTTCCCCGCTTTGTAAGATGCTCTCTATTGCTCAGGAACAGAATCTGTACCCTGAACTGGCTGGTGGCAGCATAAGGACATTCTAATGAATATTTATAGTATATTAAAAAGTTGATATGCATACAGTTACAGTTGATGCAGTTTTACTATTCATGGTCCAGGATGAAATTTGGGTCATATTTTTGCGACACTCCGAACTTCAGAAATTGTCAAGCTCATTAACTGCTAATCTTACAAAGTGCGCAGTAATAATTTTCTTCATAGTGCACTGGGAGACTGACAGTTTAAGATTCATGAGGTTGCATAATTGCTGGGTTATTAAACAGTTTTGGGACATTCAAAAAGAGCTATGTGATATAAACAAGATGGAGGCACATTGGAGACATTTTTCATTCTTAAATTGATTAACATACTGATGAACAGTTAGGAACAGTTAAGCAGGATTTTTGCTTATGAGATGAAATATTGTAAGTCATAATCTAAATGTTAGTTGGTTTATATGCAAATGTTGTACTGTGAATGTTGGACTAAAACCTCCTTTTCAACAGCCTGATTTGAAATTTTGTGCAATAAGCATATCCTAAAATGGAAATATAGAGAGCTCAATGCAAGAAAAGTCAAAGAAATAATCAAATTCCCTCATGAAATAGCTAATATGCCTTGTCTAACATGCAAATGGTGCATTAGAACAAAGGGCATTGTGGTTTGAGTGGTGGAAACATCTTTTAATATTGCTAATATTTCTGTCAATGAAATTAAAATTTTTGCTCTACATATGAACAAAGCCTGTCTCCAACTGGCCACATCTGATAGCCAATAGCGAAATAATACTTTCTTTACTTGCCTAATCTTAACCACTGGCTAACCTTTAGCATGTCCTATTTCTGTGTTTTTCTAATGATATTTTTCATACAAATCCTCAATCCCTCTATAATCCCAGATTCAGGTTACATTTCAATGTACCCACTGATCTGACCTCAACCTTTACATAATAAGGCATTCTTCGTCTCATCTAAGCCCAGCTTTACTTCTGGTGTCATTAACCCTTCTCTCCCACTTTGACTTTCAAGCAGCCGGAGCCCTAACACCGCAGAAAAGGACAGTGCTTTACAAACAAAAACACATCAAAGTGATGCATAAATCCACATAATTGCTTTGACTAATGTATGCAAACTGGATGTGCTATTCGCACGGCCAGGGGGAGAACAGAGGGGACCTCTTACGCATTCTAGTCACATGTACTCAATGAGTGGAGAGGGCTTTTAAATTTTACAGTAAATTTGATCTGTTACTTTGAAATGAAATAATTTTTTGGGATTTTGTACAAAGTCTCAAAAAGAAACTTGTTTTGTATGTGACAGTCTATAGAAATATAGTAACTGATAAAACTACAAATCAAAAGAATAGTTACTTTTAATTTTGGCATCATCTATGCTCATGTAGTAAGTTTCTGCAGTGGTGAGAGGTCTATAGCTTGGATGTTTTGCTTGAAAGCCTGCCTATTTATTTTCAGCAGCCTCTACAAAATTTGTACCAAAAAGCAAAATATGATACTACTAGACTTACAACTGTGTTTGATGCGTGAAAAAAACAACAACATGATGTAGAATGTCACATACAATATGTTGGATCTATTTGTAAGTTGAGTATGGCTGGATAAACCATGACTTGCCATGATACGCCATGACACAACATGTTGCCATGACACAACATGTTGCCATGACATGGTGCCATGATGTTGTTCCGATGGCCCATTATTCTGAAACCCCAATAGTCAGAAAAAAGTCCTATTGGACCAAAAGCCCATTTGTCCAACAGCCCGTTAATCCCCAAAACAAACACCCATTGCTCAGAAGGCCCATAGCTCTGAAAATACACAGTCTCTGCAGATGTTAGTTCAGTGACTGCTGACCCTGTCCATGGTGCTGAATCAGCGGGGCTAGGCTATCTTTCTGGCCTTACACCAAATGACATTTCAAGTGATTTTACTGTTGCAGACACATTTCCAATGTCGGAATAAAATCACGAGAGTTTTACCTCAGTTGGCGTGCGCCCCCGTCACCCGAGTCGTTTATTCCAACATTTTATTCCTTCTGCGAGTGCGGAAAGACAGCCTACCCTCTGCCGATTCAGCACCATGGACAGGGTCAGCAGTCACTGAACTAACAACTGTGTTTTTTTTTGGAATTATGAGCCTTTGGAATAATGGCCGTTTGTTTTCGGGATAACAGGCTGTCAGACAAATGGGCTTTCGGTCCAATGGGAAATGTTTCGGACTATTGTGGTTTCGGAATAATGGCCTATCTGAACAATGGGCAGTCCCCTATAGCATGCTATGACATGCCAATCTACTGTACATAGAGTACAGAGATGATGTCCAGCCATTGTAAATGTGCCATTTTGTGTGTTTTACAATACTTTAACACAGATGTGTATATATATATATATATATATATATTTTTTTTAAATAATAATAAAAAAAAATAAAAAAAAATCAGTGGCCGACCTCACTAATGCTCTTTTGGCTGAAAGGGAGCAAATCCCTGCAGCCAGGGTCCAAAATCTTGTGGAAAGTTTTTCCAAAAGATTGGAGGCTATTAGCAGCATATTAATGGCCATGGTTTTGGGATAAGATGTTCGTCAATCACATACAATGTTCGGGTGTCCACATACTTAGTATAATAACATGTAACATTGTTATGCTATTGATAGAGCAGCAGCAAAATAGCCATTTTTATATGAACACGTTTCACACAGTCATTTCTCGCTGTCAGTTATAATTCTTTCCAGTACACAAATCAAGGCAGTTAAGCGATTCAACAAGATTCCACCTATTTTAAGCCATAAAAATGACATTATTTTTAAAGTAGCTCTTCACATGTTTCATACAGTCACCCAGAGATGGTGTAGCCTGAGGGCAGCAGTTTCAGTTGCTTTTGTGAAGTGTGGAGGTCAAGAATCACACAGGTTTTCTTTGAAAAAGGAGACTGTTTCTCCAAGTGTTCGAGAAGGCCATCAGGAACATTCTACTGGGGATATGTCCAATTATATGCCATACCCACTGTGGCACTGGGAATCTGTTATCTCATTGTCACCAGGAGGAATCTGTGTTTCTCTGCCTCCCCAGTCACTTGCAGGTTTGAGGCTGTGGCTAATGAGGCTTAGCTGTTATATAGGCCAAGTCAGTCTCAGTCTCAGCTCAGCACTGGTGATTGCAGGGGCCTACTCAGTTAGAATCAAACAATAATTAATGCCTTATTGTGGAAATCAAAACTGGCCTGATTATGTGTGGTCTTAGAATGTAAGAATTTTTTGTAAATAACAACTCTCGCTCCTTTATTTACAGTATTATGTCTCCAGTGCAATGTTTGGAGACAGTGCTGATGCCCCTTGTCTCAGGGCAGGACATGAGAGGTTCCAGTGAAATCTCATTAGTTGCTCAGAGCTAAAGATATTCAGTATGTGATGCACAATGATTTCTGCCATAACAATTCATTTTTTATGTGGAAAACGTCTGTATCAAACTGCACATAAGCAGGTTTGTGATTCTCAGCTGTAACTTGTGTGTCCCAGATAGTTTTTCTTGTGGCAAAGGGAAGGAACACTCATGAATAAGCAATCAGTATTCATAACAGCTTTTTTTTTTACAATTATAGTACACACGTTTTAAACTCTACGTCTGAGAATGATCCCTCAAAGTGATACAGTGTTCAGTTTTATAACAGTTTGTGTAGTTAACCTTAAATTCTCTATTTATTCTGCACTTTGTGCTACTTAGGTGCATGAGGGAAATAAATGAAAGCAGGTGGATGACAAGTAAAATTATATTGCATTTGACACTCATGGCCACTGAGCCGTTAAAATCTTAACAGCTTAAGATCCACTGACTCAAGTCAGTTATTCATTTAAAGTAGAAGTTGAACAAATTAAATGACACTCATGTTCTGAAACTCAGGCCAGGAGGAGGCTTTGAAAATAATTAATGAGGTAATCTTATTACCTGCTTTTTGCATATACTAAAACCTTCAAAGTAAAATATCCCATTGAGAAACGGTTCAGGAAAATCATATGAACAAATGTGCATCCTCATCCTTTAACCTTAAATTTCTGTTACAGGATGAATCAGTACTGAAAAAAACTTATCAAATTTCTCTAGTTGCTTAGATCACCTTGTGTATAAAGTTAGAGTAAAGTTATAGTAGCTTAAGGTTGGTCAGGACAACAAGACCAAGGTAAATATTTGAAGAGAAAATCACTGGTACTAATCACACTTCTATTTTAGGTGGGTTGATAGGTTTGTTGTAGAGAGGTTAGTCAGTTTCAGTGAAAGGCCTCTGTGTTCTTGACAATATTGTTTTGGTTCAGTTTTTTTTTTGTGTCTGTCCTTTGGTAGGTTGATGTGAAAAGCATGTCTTAATTCATAAGGCATGTCTAATTCAGCTCCAGCAGTAGATCTAGAGTCACTGAGTTGTGTGACAAATATTGCATCATCATTTTGCCATAAATGTGGAATGCATTTGTAAGGAATTTCGCCCTGCAAAAAGACACTGGAGCTCGAGTTGGTTTCTGTGTGAACAGCGGAATCATTTTTTCCCACATTTTTGTCTGACATAGACATAGTGAAGTCAAGCAAATGGCCTGATTCTTCATACCAAAAATAAAGCCTCATCTTTGATGTCTTAATCTACTTATCAACTAAAGAACAAATGATACCATTATGAAACAGGAACCTAATAAGAATTTGTTGACATACAGTTTTTATTCTATTTTATTTATTCTTTACTTTGCGGTAAACCTAATCCAGAATTACAGTAAATTGCAGCAACATCCTAGCGTACTGCACAAATGCACCTTAGCAATAAGTGTATGATAGGAGACAGAGCCAAAAGACAGGACACAAGTTACATATTTTGATTGATTTGCATAAATAAATAGGATGTTTCCTTGAAACACATGACACAGCATGCTCTTAGTTGAGAACAGACCTGCTGCTTTGCTGGGTGTGATAGATACTCGCTATTAGTCAGACATCAGCAAGCACTTTAATGTACAAGGCTAATTGCGGGTAGTAAAAAGAAGAAAAGCATTACTTAGCATGGGGGGTGCCTAAAGGGAGAAAACCACCTCACACAAAACTAATGAACCATGAGTAAACAATGTTCCTCTCACCCTCCACCCCTCAACACTGCATCTGATGCTGCAGAGCAATTCTCCATCTCAAACTCTGCCTTTTTATCCTAATGTACGGCAAGGTTTATCGTTCTTTTAGTTACTTGAAAAGTTAAGTATTCTGAGAGGACAGTGAGCTCTGCTACCAACGGTGATGAGCTATTCAAGAGAAAATGACAGTCGTGAAAATCAAGATTATTTAAAATGTACAGTATGAGCAAACTCCGTCCGCTGATGAAGACCATGAGATGTAGTTGAAAGTCCCTGAAAAACATAGTAAGTGGACCCATAAATATTTTATTTTTAGGTCAAACTACTGTTTAGAATATATCACATAACAACATATAAACACAACTTTGACATATTGCTTTATAATGTTGATATGACGAAAATGTTAGCAATGAGTTGCCTATTTACACGTCCAACAGATACACATCAACATTAGCGTTCATTTAGAGTTGTGTTTGTGTCCAGCTGATGAATACAAGTACAATATTTACTCTCCTTTTAGCTCTTTTTTTGGGAAAATATCTGTTATTTTTTTAGCTGCCAAATGCCCCACTATGTTCACCACCTAGCCAGTATTTGCATGTGTGCTGTTTGTGGTAGCGTTGAGTGGGTTTGTCAGAGCTTTTTGCTAAAAACAGCTGCCTGCTGTGTCTGGAAACAACACTAATGAAAGCTCTGAGACTGAACCAAAGAGTCAAAGAAAAGCAAAGTTCTGGGCTGAAAGATGCTGGAATGCTTCATAGAGCTGAGGAGAACTTATTCAGTCTGGGTTCGCCACGACAAGCAACCCCTTTCACATTATACATAGTTAATTGATCTATTGTTGATGTAAAATACTGATTGTAGCAGTTTTCCAGAACCACAAGTGTTGCAAGTTTTAACCCATTAGCTACTAATTACATACACTATACATTGTTCCTGACCATTTTCCAACGCAAACCAAGCAGCCATTGATTTCTATTCATGAAATTGCAGTATATAAATTATTGCCTTACTTGAGTTAATCTATTGTTGTGAACAGTTTTTAACAGGCACCATTTTATAAATGTTCCACCTGGTGCATTCAAGGACACACTGAAATATGAAAATTGTACAGATTTTGAATCCAGCGCATAAAGGTTTAAGAAATCTCAAGGTTGAGAACCTTAAACCATCAGCAGAGATGTAAAATGTAGGCAGTTTGTAGTTAATAGCTTAAAGGCCCTACATACCCATGGTCCACCAGTTTTTTTCACTCATTTCCCTGATTAGACTTTGTCTGAGGACTGTGTGAACATGTACAGACTGTGCTTGATTTACATCTGCCTGACCCTCTTCTTAGTTTTGTTGCACCTGCTAGAGTGAAAGAGGTGACACCTTTATTCTTATTAGTTTATGGACTTTGGCGATCTTAGATAATTTAGGGATGGGTACAAGTAAGAGATTAATTAAAAACTAATCAAAGACGTACCTGATTGATTTTTTTCAATCGTTTTTACTTTAGTATCTATGTTTTGTGAGCATGCACGCACATGGTGCCCCACAGCTAAGATGGCATTCTAAAAATACCATATTGGCCCAATAATGGGATGATATTTTGTTTTCTGGAAATTACATTTAAAAAGCACAGGTTGCATTATACTCAAGGACTAGAATACATTAAAGTATGTTTATTTACAACATCAGAAAGAGTACCTCCTACAGAGATTGTTGCATTATATGTTGTTTGTCGCCATGTTGTTGCTAGGCTAGTGATTGTCTTCAAGTTCCTTCATAGTGTGTCTATTTATTTATTTAATGTTTATTTGTATAGGGCCAAGTATGTAGCATAAACCAACGTCACACAACACACCAGTCCCTAGATGGTCCTACTAAAAAACTCAGCAACACATGCACAAGAGACAGTACAAAACACACACTCATCAATAGGTACATACATTAAAAACACAAAACTCTGAACTCAACAAGGAAATACAGACAGAACACAAATTACTACAATAATGCACCATAAAACAAGAAGCACCTGATCATTCGTGACTACATAACTGATCCCTAGTTCTAGATCTATTAAAGTTGGTCAGCCCTAAACGTGTTTAGTTAGCCCAGTTCAACCTGAAGGAGTTTCTGGTGGCTTGTGTAACGTGTTTTACTGCCACAGAGGAAATAAATTCCTGATGAGTGAAAACGAGTCAAAGCATCTTTCGACATCTGCAGAAACAGACCGGGGTCCGAATCATCTGTCAGCCAGACAAGAATTGCCAGTGTCAAAGATAATGAGGAGCTCAAAAAGACAAAAAGACAGTCAGAAAATGCTATCTGTCAGAGAAAATCATTTTGACCACATCCACAAGCCTGACTGGAGACAGTGTGAATATGTGACTGATTGACAAGCTACACATATGTGGGATTTCCCACTTTATGCCTTAATGGAAGTCGTAAATGTTTTATTTTAGGTTTTTCTTTAACAATACAGTAGATTTCCTCTCCGTTCAATTACTCGATCTGGAATCGAATATATCACATGAGAGCAGACCTCTCCACTAATAGGTCATAGGCTTCTTAATTAATAAGTAGAGAGCTTTTTTAGCAGGGAAATAACACAATACTGCATACGGTAAAGAGAATTACAAGGACATCAATTCATTTTAGATTGAGCTTTAATTGTTTCACAAAATCATTGAAATTGGGACCTGGTTTTGAACTTCAAAACATTCAGTATCTGAAAAAAACGTTTACTTTAGGTGAAACAGGGTTCTTCACACGCCTTCCAGCAGTATGCAGCTGAATCGGGTGCTTCTTGGTTCAAGGACAGCAAACTTCCAAGGAAACTGTTTCCTCTTCCCAATAAGCAGAGATGATGATGATGTGCAGGAGAGTATGTGCAGAAATTGTTAGTTGACCTCTTTTTATCACTTAAATTGTGTTCATGGACAACCCTGCAACACTTACTTGGTCTGAACATTCAATGGAAGGGAAGTTCAGATAAACATGTCATCTTATATCTTTAGCTCTGTGTTCTCTATCAGCATTGTATAGTTTGTTTCTCCCTCTGATTTCCTCTGCTGTTTGTGACAACCTTGAACACTCAATACATTCTCTCTTGTGCAGGGCTAAACACAATGTCATGGGAAAAATAAACAGTTTTGACCTCAACAGAATAGTAACTACTCCTGTGGTGCTTCAGTCTTCATAACGGCACTTCACACCAATTATCAACGTACATATTCAGACACTGTAATCTTTAAAACAAGAGGGAAGGCTGAGAAAATTAAATTCCATTTTTGCAATCCAGTTTTTGCCTAAAATAGAGCTGTCATGAATGTTCAAGCCTACCCCCGGAGTAACAGTGGTCTGTCAGTTTGGAGGTAGTTCAAAGGAGAAGAGCCAGGTGTACTGCTACTAGGGGGTGATGCCTGCTAGGCCTGCGAGTGTCACAGGCAACCTGAGGCCAGGTGCCTCCATGGAGTGACCCCAAACGTGCAAAAATCTCTCACTATTTCCCAACTGCAATTTACACAGCACATTAACCGAAGCTTATTGCCATTTTGTGAATGATAATCTTTGTGCATGTTGAAGTTACCCTTAAGATAACACTTATTATGTTATCATCCTATTTCACATATTTGTGGGGTTTGAACACATACAATAAGTGTCCCCTCTAGGTGAAAGCACCAGTGTTGGGCAGTAACTGATTAGTTCTTTCAGTTACTAGTCAATTTGAAATCCAGTGATTACAATACAGTTACAAATCACATTAACATTCTATTTCTTCCACATTTTTAGGGGGTTGACTTGTTTGCTGTCTTACCTGAAGTGGGACATGAGGGTTGATAACAATTTAAATCAGGAGAGAGTTCAGTATGAGTGAACAAATAGTTATTGACACGTGCATAATAAAGATGAGAAATGTGAAGAGTCTTTGGCGATTAGGAGTGGACTTCTGATGAGCTCGATCCGGACACTGAATGTGGTGACCTGGAGGTGAACGGGGTGGAGGAGGGTTGCACTGAAATGACAGCTGACAGCAAGCGAGAGGAGAACAGATTTAGAGTTTGACAGCAGCAATATGATTGGCTGAGATTGTGGCAAAATCTGGTTGGATAAGTGAGAGAGTAAACGCCCATAATCAGCTGATTGAGAGAAGCAGAGAGAGAGAGAGACGTGAATGAATGAGGAATAAAGATAGTGTTCCTGATTGAACTTGAACACTCATTTGTCTCTGGAGAGACTGGTTTTGGACGTTAGCTTAGCGCAGGGGCACATTGCATCTCCAGCAGTAACTTCCTGGAGTCTCCTCTGTTTGCCTGGCAAGTACCCACTAGCACATAACCCCATAAAACGGCAAATTGACAATTTTACACTTCGGTTTTGTATAAATTAAACAAAAGAACATGTTTATCAGTGAGCTTTTAAGTGATGGTTGAGATTACACACTTTTCAGTAAGTACTGTAAAAAAACAAACACTTTCCACTCAATCTGTGACAATGCACGCACACAGATGTATTAAAAGTTTTTTTATCTGCTCTTGTTTATCAAAAGAAAAACCAGCATGGCAGCTTGTTCCATTGTATCTCTCATGGATTAAGGAGAGGTGTTATCTTCATCAGCACATTTTCAAGCCCAGCTACTGTAATATTATTAAAAGTCATCTTCCAAACCTTTATCTCTAAACACACTGTAAGTTTAGGGAAAGTTTGATCAAACAATACATAATCCATGCCATATGTACATTCTCACTTTTTTCTGCTATTTGCTATAATCATGCCCTCTCTGTGTGCTGTGTTTATTTTAAATTTTTTACCTAAAAGTGTGTGTGTGTGTGGTGGTGGTGGTGGTGGGGGGGGGGTCTGTCAACCTTGAATAAATAACTACTGGTTATAAACATTTACAAGAGGCATTATGTTTTATGACATAAACACAGCAAGGCATAATAGAGCAGCAGATTCAGTAGTCAGAAGATGTTTTACCAAAGAGAGTAAGAAATGAAATGGCATTTGAAAATCCTCATCATCACTAAAATGAAATCAGGAACAGAGGGGGTGGATTAAAAAGGGCGCCCATGAATACTTTGGCCAGAAGTTGAACTTTCACAGTGAAAACGGTCTCAACTTTCACTTTCAGCAAATGTGCCGATTGTACACATTAGGGAGCTGTGCTTTCACGCCAATTTAAGGCTGAAGAAATGCTATGATTTTAAAAATCAGACATATATTGAAAAGAAACACCTCATTGTAATCAATCTTGTGCAGTCATAAGTCACTGGAATCAGGCCTGAGTAATTAGGAAATAATCATTATTGTGTGTTCAGATTTAGACATCTGAATGTGCGGCAGCGTGCCTTGTGATAACCACCCACAAAGTCGTGGCCAGCATCTAATTGCATTTTCGAGTCAAAGGCATCAGATCAATGACTATGTGCAGCCTTTTATCATGTCCTTCACCCAGAAATACACCAAGGAGGCTGATAACAGTGAGATAGAATCAGTGGGGGTCGGGAATGTCCCCACGCTGCCATTTGTATCAGTCGTGTGGCGCCATAATGAAACCTGCAGACAGAAATTTCATTAGCGTACTGGAGCTTACTGCTCAGCATGCACACTGACCAGTTCATGTCATATTGTGACTCATTATTCACTCATTTATTTTACATTGCTTTATCAGTAATATGTTCTTTGGCTTCACGCTGACTTCAGTCTTTATTATGGATGCTTTCTGAAAAAAATGTCTAAATGTTGCCATGAAAATGAAAAGAATCGTCTCATCTAATCTCAATCAAAACAAGCTTTGAAATGTTAATTGTGGCTTTAGTAACACATTTTGTCAATCCAAGATGTTTCATGTGCATTGCAAGGTTGTAACATTTATATTGAGCTTATAAAAGAAATTAATTAAAAATTGTGAAAAATAAAAGGTTACAACTAGTGTACGTTGCGCACTAAGCTTTATTTGAAGAACAACAATACCCATGTTTGTAATAGGTTTATTAAAAATGTATGGGGGAACATCAAGTCAAGATGTTAATTGCAACCACCGAGCCTGATGCTGCCATGTATAAAGTCACCCTGGAGTACGGTGTAAAACTAATTGCTTGAACAACACACTTCTTTAAATCACTCTCACATCTTTAGACCTGATATTTCAGACGCTATCAGATAATTCAAGCTTGTCAAATCATGAGGAAACGGCAAGAAACAGCAGAGGTTCATTACCACCAAAGCTTGGACAAATTGGATACTGTGTAAAACAAAGGTACAGGGAAAACATGATAGATGATATACTACAGCCCATATATTTGTTGTCTGTGGAGAATAAACAAGGAATTTTACATTTTGTCTTATTCACAGCAACTTACGGTGAGTATAAATTATAAGATTTAACTTCTAAAAAGCAGTGCAAGGTCAAAGCACTCTGACAGTATACCAAACTGTGTGTTTAAAAGTGTAAAAAGAAAATGAAACTGTACATGCACTTTGAACAATTCAATTTAAATTGATTTAAAACTGAAGAATAGAAAGCGTAAACTATAATCATCCCATAATGAGGCACAAACATGGGCTGTCTACTCCCTTTGTTGTTTTTCTCCTCTGTATTTAGACAAACAGTGAAAAAGCTGAGGCAGCACGGGGAAGGCACACAAGAGGAAGCTTAAGTACAGTATCACTGACCACAGGGAGAGAGATGTTTGACTGAGGCACAAAAAACAGCTGCGGTCATCTAAACCAGAGAAAATAAGAATGAACAAGACTCTACATCCTTTCAGAACATATAACTTTTGTTCGTTTTGAATTGTTCAAAAAAACGTTTGGCTCATCATGTTGACAAAATGTCAACATTTTTGACACCAAATGGCACTATGAGGGATTTACTGTCATTAAGCTGAGTGGTATTTTTGAGATCAAATACTTTATCTAGACGGCAGTCTGAAAGATCTGCAACTTTTTAGGTGAAAGTATATTGGAAGCAATAGACAGACAAAGTGAAAGTGGGCAGGACAGCAGAGTTTTTCAGGTGATGGTGATTAATTACCTCCTGCAACAAAGAAAGCAATATTGCAGAACCGCCACCATTCAATTACAGTATTCAGTGACATCATCAAAATGTTCGGGGCCCTTGACTGAGCTGAGCAGAAACAGCTCAACTAAAACGAAAGGGGAGATAAAAAAAAAAGTGACATTTCCTTTGGCTCAAGACAAAGCTTTAAACCAAGAGTAAAACATGCTGACATTTAGCAATAAAATGTATCATCATTAAATGTATAATAAATACTGAAATACAAAAAGTGAATACAAGGGCAAAAGTGCAAAGATAGAAAGAAACTATTTTATTTACTGAGACTTTTCGCTTGGCGAAAAATACATTTTTACAGTTACAAAATCTACCCATGTTGAATTTCAAAATGTAAAAATGTCTGGGTGACCATTTTCGTGTATTTGCGTCTATGTGCGATTGCTTGCATGTGCGTGCTGGGATTGTCTGTGTGTGCCCACGTGCATCCTGCGAGTGTGCATGTGTGAAAACAACACTCTTTTTTCTTCTTCCTCGCTTGTTTACTTCCTCTGCTTTCTGCTCCAGAGGTGAGAAGAGTTAATGAGGGAGCACCAGCCCTTGCCAACCGATAACAAATACCAGTCCACAAAACCCATCAATACCGTGATAGTGGGTGTGCACAGATTTACTGGTAATTATGCCCTCTGGATGTTCCTGAATCCGCCTCCCCAATCCTCCAACCATCCAGCCCCCCACCCTACAATGTGCAGCCCATCCTCTTGGTTCCCTCAGTAGAAGTAAAGCCACTGAGAACCTGAGTATGGGGGCTGGACCAATTAGAGGAAGAAATACACAGCACAAGAGACTGTTCTTAGATCGGCCAAGCAAGATAGTGCCAGGCGTTGTTTTTCAGGTTACCGGTGTGTCATCTTGAAGAGAAAAGTCCACTGTCTACTTGCAGCTTGTTGAGAAGATTGTTGTTTCTTGTTTTATTGAACCTGGATAACAAGGAGCCATAATGACGGAGGCTGCTTTTTCTTGTTCCGTTCGCATCAATTCGGCACTCCTAATCTTTTCAGGAGGTCAAAAGATGGCTGCAAATGGACAATTTTCTGAACTGGCCATTAACAGTGTTAAAAGTAAAAGGAAAGTTCCATAAACTAGGCAAAAATCACACCTCATGGCGTAACATCTCCGGGTTGTTGCTGCTAGCGTCAGGCAAATTTAGTAAGATGACCTCCACCAAACCATTAGTGTGTCTTGTGTGACAATTTCTCCCGGACAGCAAGGTGAGAAAAGATCCTGATGGTGGTGAGAAAGGCGTCACCTCCTCCCCTCCCACAGGACACACGCAGGTGGCAAAGTGGCAGAGCTGTTGTCATGGCAACCTCCCTCATTTCAACCATCCCTGGCAGGATCTGACAGATGTGTTAAGCCTTGTAGGCAATTGGAATCGAGAGGATTGACCCTTTCTCGCTTGTTTTCTTTTGGGAAGTTCTGATTTCGATAGGCTCAGAAAAGAAAGACGGAGTCAGAAAGAGAGACAGAAAGTGAAAGACAGCCTGCAAGAGAGAGCAAACGTGATCAGTAACCTCCTTTCTGCTCTTCCTGCTGTGTAATCAACGTGACATTGCAGGTGGAAAGCTCTGGGAACTTTCTTTGCCAACAGGCCCCAGGGCGAGCTGCGGGGATCGCTGGCTGACAGAGAAACCCCAGCTCAGGGACTTGTGATGTTCTCTCTCAGTCCATATCAGTCTCACACAGTCCGCAGCATGAGCCCAGTTCCTGCACCATACCCCGGATTACTTCCAATAAACAGCATTTCTAGTCAGCGAGCCTGGAAGAGAATATCACTTCTGTCACAGAAAATGCACACAAATGCAATTTGGATGTTTTTCCTTCACTCACTTGAATTTGAGAGTTGACATGGTTATTTACATGTCGAGTTTCATGACCCTTTGAGCCTCAGATGTTTGTTAAGGGCCCAGTTTACAACTCGGGTGGTGGTGGTAGGGTGTTTGAATATCCGTATTTTCTTACGACTGTGGTAGCCAAGTCTCTTGAAGGCACCTCAGCTGTTTAAACTGTAGCAGTTATTGAAATTCCACCACTGACAACACAGTGGTCAGCCAAAAAAAAAAAAAAAAAAAACTGGTGGAGAGCATGCCACAGCCACTCAATACTGGCAAAAATAGCTTTTCAATAAAGTAAATTGAATACCACTGGGAAATTGTCTTGAAGTGCTAGTGTAGTTTGGTTTTCAGTGTTTAGTGTTCATCCCTTTGGACTGATGCATCATACATTGCACCCTTTCCTTTCAGTCATAACTCCGTGGCAACAGAACACACACATCATACACACACTACTAGACGAGACTGTCCTCCCCAAAAATACGTCCATATAGGTCAGCAGCTTATTACGACCCATTATTACGTTTGTATGTACAGCGACCTCTAGTGTCCATAGTAATTATGACAGGAGGAACGGCGGAACTAGTATTAAGAGCGACAAAGTCTACATAGGAACGAGGCTGGGGTGGATGGATGGGTCAGACAACACAGGACCTTCACCCAGGAGACCTGGGTTACGTTAGTAAGTCATGTCACATAACTTAACTTACTAACATACTTATCTTAACCCAAACTATGAACTTTTCCTAAACCTAACCAAGTAGTTTTGGTTCCTAAACCTAACCAAACTGCGACCGATTCACAACATTTCATGATTATTATTGCTATGATGATGAAGGTCTGGTACGCCCATATATGTCGTTTTGGGAGTCATTGTCGTTTATGTTAGAGGACTTGTTGTACTAGACTCAACAACCATAGTGGTATCTCCAGTGTCCATCAGGGATAAACATCCATAAATCCGATTAGAAATTATATTTAAAAAGTTGCCTTATAACTTCAGATACTGCCTCGTAATCTTTACGTTTCAACGTTTTCTTCTGTATGAAAAGTATAATTTAGTTCTGACTGCTGGTATATTAACTTTGCAGATATTGCAGAAGATACATTGTCCTTGTATACCTCAGTCACTCTCTGCCATGCAACAATAATTAGACTGAACGTAATCTCCACTACAAAAACTAGAGCATCAGCTGGAAGCCAGACTGTTTTGCAGACACAACATGCTACACATTTTGATTTGTTGAGCATGTCATTAACACAGTAAGGTTAATGGTTCAAACCCACTGGGGCCACATATGCAGGAACTGAAATCACTTGTGATATTTTAAGGCACTTTAGATAAAAGCACCTACCAAATGGCATATGTTCTGTGACCGCAAACTCAGTGGCAGCGATTACGTTTTGAGCTACATAATACTACATAATTGTTTGCAAATACAATTTTCCGTCAAAATGCTAAATGCACCTTGATATCCCGACAGCCAGGATATGAAAACAAATTGATGGCTCTGGTGTGGAAAGAGCGGTAAGCACATGTTGGACACACACTGTTACATGTGATGACTTACAGATTATGCTCAGTGCAGGTTTGGACAGTGTTTATACTGCATCCTAAAAAAGTGTTGATCTACAAAAGAAGCAATTTGTTCGACTGTCTTGATGCATTACTCCTGCACCATTCCTGCACCCAACGAGAAATCATTTTTGCCTTTTGCATCTATTAGGCCTATTGTTTGACTGATTGAGTTTGGTGATTCAACGTGCTGACTTAGGTCAATATTGCAATGCACGGGCTGCAGTGGTTGCTGCAGTAATAATGCAGATTACATGCAGGATACAGCAGACGACTGATATGGAATCTATATTGGCTACAAGAATCACACATTAGGTTCTGCTAGTCTTATTAGCATTCGCTCACATTGCCTGAAAATGTCTGCCAGTGTGTAGCACACTTGATTAGAAGCCAAGAAATGTGAAGGTAGATGTCCTCAATGCCGTTTCTTTGACAGTCTGAGTTACTAAACTTATTTTCACATGGGGACTTCTGTTTACATGATGGCACCAATACAAAAAATTGTTCACAGGAATATACCAGACCGATTCACTACAGCCTCATTACCCCAACTGAATGTAACATTGAGTGAATGTCAGTGTTTGAATGCATATTGAACAGACTCTAGTGCTGCTGCAGTGAAACTGTTCCAGACTGCTGCCAGACAGATGAGGTCTGTGGTACAGTTGTCAACATCCTGTTCTCTCAGTTATTTGCTGCTGCCTTAGATCTTGACTTGCAGTGTGTCAGATGCCAGGCAGATGTCCATCTGTTGCAGTTTGTCAGCTACCTCTGAACATAGCACGTGACATAGCATGTCACATTCGCTGACTTTAACAACACATCCTGTTTTTTTTTTTGCCAAAGGTCACAACTGATGTACGTGCCAAAACCCCTGCCAGTGTCTGTATCTGCGTCGACATATCTTCATTGATGTCTCTGCAGCAGAGACAAAGCAGCACCAACCGAGCAAATCTCCCCCCTCCCTTATCTCAGGGGACTGCTGCTGTGGTTGTTGATGTGTATCTCACTGCATAGGTGCCTAATTATAGTGTAAAGTGGAAAAGCAACTGAAACAGGGGGTTCTCTGCATCCTTCTGCAGATAAATTTGGGGAAATAAAAACATTTTTAGATGACACTTTTAAAATGGCTGCAAATAAGGCTGGTGTAACATATCATCAACATGAATTAAACTTTGATTGTTTATGACTGTCATTGCACCTTATTACGTCTTTATGAAGCTTCAAGACTCAACCACTTTACTTGAGGTACCGATAATTAATTATGCGTGACACTGTCGTAAAGGCATTTGAGAGAAATAACAGTTTATTACTGTATTTAAAGCCTGCCATGCCATTTTTTATGACAGCTTATATCCACGTGGCTAATGTCAAGTTGTCATGATAAACCTCTAAAGCAGTGTCAATATACCACTCATTAATAACCAAATGGCCTCTTAAAACAAATGTAAATGATACACTGGGTCTGTACATTGTAGAAGCAACATACAGTTAGAACCCCTTGGTCATTACTATTTTAACAGCAACCAGGAGTTAAGATTAGTTATCCTTCAAAATAAAGGTTTCAAGAATAAAAATAAGTTACACCGCTACAAAGACTCCGCGAGACAGACTGTGGCATCATTTTGAATTTATTGATCGGCTGGTAAAGAATATCAAGTTTTGCTGTGCCAGCAGTGGTGGACTGACCATGAGAAGCAGCAGGAGTTTCCCCAGGGTCTAAGAATAGAGAGTGTTGTATGTTGTACAGATTGTAAAGCTCTCTGAGACAAACAGGATTTTGGGCTATATAAATATAAAATATAAAATTGACTTTGCAATGGGCGAGTGCAGCCACACTGGATATGGATGGAAAAAGCTTTTAAAAAATGCTGTTCGGTAATCCTGTGGCCAACAAGCGCAATACAGTTGTTCCGGTGCAGGATCATGAATTCATGAGATCTCATGAGCCCATCCTCCTTATTCTGCTTTGTTAACTTTGATATATTCTTGTCTTTCTGGGTCTACAGCAAGGTGCTAATAAGCAGAATGTCTGACAATGAAAACTTCAGTTACTCCAGAAATGATTTTTTTGGCTTACAGCCTTGGAATTTCCTTATGGACATGCTTGATGAAAGAAGAAACCCAGATCAGACGGAAATAGGAAAGACACCCCTTTCTCTACAAGAGCATATAGTTAAACATCATGCATGTCTGTTTGTTTGGATATTCATTTGGAAGGTTGGCTTATGTTAAATGGTTGAACTGGGTTGTATTCCCACATAGCACCATTTCAATTATTTGTGTATTTAGTAAAATGTGTACCACCACCACCAAGTTAAAGGCCAACCTATTTGACGGTGCATATTTTAAATGCATTGTGCAAAGCCACAGGTTCACTCAAAATGAGTGCTGGAGGAGTTGCTTTTCCTTGTGCTTAATTATTCAGATGCTTGTGTCTCAGCAGTTGGAAAAGCAAGAGTTTTGTCTTCAGATCTGATACGTCTTATGTGTGTTAACAGTGTAGTAGAGTCGAGCTCTGGGGGAAAAAAAGCTAATAGCCAGTCTTTCCTCATTATTTCTCTCTCACTTTCTTCCCTATTCCATTTTGTTTTTGTCCATTTTAGCTCCCTGTGCATGCCATTTGTTCTTGAAGTAAAGAAATATGAGGTCAACCCATTGAGTGATGAGAAAATAGAAATTAAAACCATCCTTGTGCCTACAGTGGATTATTGGCTCAACATATTTAAATCTTCTCTTTGTTGCCTCTGTCTGTTGTTTTTGCGGTTGACCTACACCCTTCCTTTCAGCGTCCAGGCACCAGGCTTTATTAGGGTAAGCCCCAACATCCTGCAGGGATGCCTTGCAGACACCCCTGCCTCTCTATGCTGGAATTGTCTTCTTTAAAGCAATTAAGTTTGTACAGCATAAATTCATAATTTTGTATTCAACCTGGCTGTGAAGCCACAGCATTAGAACTTAAATTTTGTGATTTATAAAATCCCAAACAAACTCCAGATTGCCCAGAAACCATGTGTATATATATTAAAACTTCAGATGGGCAAATAAACTGCTGATTCAAAAAATTCCACCAAAAATGTAAGTTAAAGGCATACGGTACAGTTCATCATTTCTGCCAGGGGTATGTTGAGCACTGTCCATAAATTACATCCACCAGACAGCAGAAGAGAAACAGCCTCAATGCTCCATCAACCATTCTGCTTTCTTAGAAGGTCATGAGCAACTTCATCACTGGCATCTACTACACTTGTGATATATGTTGATGTGTCTATCTGTCAGATTGGACATCAAGAAAGATGACAGTTAAATTACAGATTCATGTATTAATTAGTGTTGTTGTTGAGGACTGCTGCACTTTTGTAGGATAATTTAAATTACGATCATCTTGTCCTTCCTTTCCCAGTTTAAGGATTTCAGTCATATTTTTCCTTTACACAGAACAAAAGTGAATTGTACAAATGAGAATTCAGAAGCTCTTGACAATCTAAACAATTGTTCTGAAAGCATTAGTCATTCACTAACACTTTCTCACTCTGAAACAGCCACAGTTGGAACCTGAGGCGGTGAGTGGGTTTGCTGATGGGGGAAAATAGTTCCAGAAGAGCTCAGTATCACTCAGAAGCACTTCAGTGACAACAAAGTGGAAATGAGATGTGACTTGCATAAAGTATTATCACAATACATACTCAGACAAGTGGATGTAGGATAAGTCCCTGTGCAATACCTTGTTTTCTTACACCTTTCTTTGGCCTGGCTAAAGGCAGACTACAGTATTCCACACTGCAAGGCCAAGCTGAGCGATGCTGGGCAGCAGGGAGGCTGAGTGTGACTGCTGTGAATACTGCTGTGCCAGTGTTTGTCAATGATGTATCGTGTGTAGAATGAGGCAGCAGCTTGGGGGTAGATTACTTTCCTAAACAAGGCAACGGTCTTAAAGGGTGAGTTACTGCCCTGGCTATTGGTTTCTCTTCCAGGGCCCCTTGACAGCAGTAGCATCTTAATACTGGCTACTGACCAAGGCAGCAGATTCCCTGCCAAGTGGCAGCCGCCTGGCTATAGTCCTACTACAGCAGAGAAGCTGGACATAGAATACTGACTGATACAACACTGTGGGAGAGGAATCCCAATCTAATGTGAATTCCACAACAGACTTGAACAATAGCTGTTTCACATTTCAGGCTTCAGGATATCATGAACAGAGCGCCTTTTTCTGAATGAAAAGTCCTGAGAAAATAATATCTTGGTCTTTAGCTGCTAGATGTTAACATTTCTTCACTAGTTAGGTGCTAACTGTGTTTGTCTGCTGTTAGGTGCTGGGAAAGTAGTGTACAGAGTTGATGAGAGTGGAGAGGCTCAACTACACAGCAAATGTGCTGTAAAACCAAATCAATGAGCTAAAAGATACAAGTTCTCTTTACTCGCATATTAGCTGTGTGTTCACACCGACAATTATGGCAAAATGCAGTGCACTATGAGTACCCGGATGGTGTACTCATAACGGTCAAAAAGTTGAGTGTGCAACGCTGGACACTTCTCACCCTCGGTCGCCATCTTGGCTATGTAGCGGAAGACGTGGGACCACCAACCTATGAAAATAGCAGCCGAGAAAGCTGCAGCGGTTGTATTTATTTCTTTTTAATAAAATTGAATTAAAGTCAAGTAAGCAAACAAGCCAGCAGTTATTTTGGTGGGCGACATTCCGCCGATAATGCGCCGTCCTGTTGCAATTCGTGTTTGATTTGAGACAACACTACCCTGTTGAAATTCACGTACTACTCAAGTAAGTACATAGTGTACACATGGAATTGTACTAACAGAAGTATTCAAATTGTGACACAGCAATTGTTTGAGATATTACTGTTAGAACACTTTATAAGACTGTACTGCAAAATTAAATCTAATCACATCAAAATCTAATCACAGTTGGTAAGAATCTGATTTTACTCACTTGATAAATGCAGAAACAAGTCTACTATAATTCCATCAAAAAGTACACGATTTGTACAGCAAAGTACATTTTTCCTCTCTTTCCCATAACTAGTATATAATTGGAGCTGGTTTTGTATGGCACATGTTTATCACACAGACTTGATGTTGACATTCAGCAATATTAAATTTCTTGCTCGCAGCTTTTCTCATATTCTTAAATTCCTTGCTTGGCAGACTCACCTCATCCCAATATAAATTTCCTATATTTATTTGTTTATTTTAGCTTGAAATAATTGGTTCCCATTGCCAAACCTACTCTCCTCTCTTAGACCAGGCATCCATGTGACAGTCTATCCTCCCATAGGCTTGCACGTGGCCATGATGAATTAGCTTAATGCCGTGCAAATATTAATCACATTGTCACCACAGCTGAGCAGGGAAGCAGTTTAGTACTGCAGCCGCCACGCAGCCTCATTTATCAAACCCCAGAGCTCTCCTCCTATGCTAACCCTCCTGCTTGCTGTCTCCAAAACACAAGCTGTTCCCACCCAGTTTTCTATTGCCAGAACTGCCTTCAACCGTTTCTTGAGCGGCACTATTTGCTTAGGTGTAATATTTCTGCCTTAAAAACTCACCCAAATCTACAAACTCTGTGATTCTGTAGTTTGGAATCAGTCTGTGTTGGAGGAATATCTGCAAAGTGAGATTTTATCATTTATACATTTGCAGTGAGTGGAATTTCATCAAAGTCTGACGGTTTTCAAGTATTTTTTGCCAATAATGCAAATTAAATGCGATTAAACAGTAAGTGGAGGGAGAGTAAATGCAAGATAGAAATTGTGTTTAGGATGTTTGAACATTAGCAGACAGATTTGACAAAATGTCTCCACCATTCATTGAATTCTGCAGTTCAATCACTTTTGTCTCAGGTCGCTTGCATTTGACTTCTCTAAATGAAAACTGGGAAACAGATTGAGATTTTTGTCACAGTGGCTGTCAAAAGACGCTCATTAAGTATTCCTCACCTGTCCTTAGTGCCAGTGGGTCATACAACTATGCAGTAGTTCTTTTTGTTATGTATGCCCCAGCTCACCCCACTGTGCCTGTGAAAGGTAATGCCAACTTGTAAAATATGCTCAAAGATATTCACAAAGTCACCACTCACAAATGATGAATGCAGGAGTGTGAGTGTGGCAAGAATTATTATCACCCGGCACCGCCGCTTGAAGATGTGCAAATGGAGTGTTTACGCGCGAATGTAGTACAGACATTTAAATGTAGACCGTGGCAAATTACACTGCACCTCAAGCCTCAACCTCAATAAGTGCCTTTTTGAGTTGGATGTATGGAGAGCGAGCTATAGAAACATCCCACAAAAATATCCTTGCCTCCTCGTGTGGGAACATCCTGGAGGGCAGGAAAGTAGTGGCCCAGCATGGTGCCATCATTCACCTGAGGGATGTTTAAACTTCCAGATAAAAATCATTAAATAAATGTAAAAGGCAGCCGTGTCTGATGTTTTCTTGAGCTGCTTTCACTGAATACAAATACTAACATTTTATTCAGCTTCTAGTTTGATTGCTCATTTCAAATGTGTGGGGTCCAGTGTTGGGCATTACAGTTATAATTACTTTTTACTGTAATATGTAGTGTATGGGATTTGACATTTAATAATTACATTACAGTTGCTAATCCCAGTAACACTTTGTTACTTTGACAATCTGGGTATTTTTGCCATCGTGTTTGCCATCTTACCGGTAGTTACCCACCACCAAAAGAGGAGAAATGCAACTCTCGGTCACTCCAAAGTTATCTTGTATACATATTGTGTCTTATTGGCCATTTTGCTAATGTTACCCACTGGTAAGGCTACATTCAGGAATCGGCTAGTTTTGTTCGGGTTGCGTGAACCCTCCAACCCTCCTGCAGTCACTGGGGATAACATCAAGCTAGCTGTTGATCATCAGTAAATACTTAATACTTAACTGTAGGCTGGCTGCTTGTTAATTAAGATGTAACGTGCGTGTGGAGGCTTTGAAGTTGTTTAAAAGGCACTGATAGAGCTAGGCTAAGGCTACATCCACACTACTACGTTTTAAAACGCATAACTTTTGCTACGTTTACACCTGGCTTCCACTCTACTCCAACGTTTTATAACCCCTCAAACGGAGACCTTTTAAAACGCTGCTGACCCTGTCCGGGATTGCATTTTAGTGAGGACAGGCGGAAATGGAGACGTTTAAAACGATGACGCAGAGCCACGACATGTCCTTCCCTGATTTGTCACAACCCTATCACGTGACCCTTTCCTAGACGAAAACCAACAACATCAGCCTTGACTACCAGTGGTTAATTCAACATGGATAACGAATTACAACACTTACTGTCAGTAACAGTTCCACCTGGTCGTCGGTCCAAGCAGAGAAATCTCTGGTCTTACTTTTCTCCATTGCTGTTCTTCATTCATAGTATTGCAACTAACTAAGCAACCAACCACAGAGTAGACAATCTGCTTCCTGTTTACACCGGCACGTGCATGACCAGTGCACTTGAATGGTCACGTGATATGCGTTTCCAGGTGTGTAGTATGGACGGAGGTTATATCTGAAACGGTGATAAAACACTCGTGTGTACAGAGAGTTTTCATTTTAAAACACTTTTAAAGTAAAAACATATTAGTGTGGATGTAGCCTAGGTATCAAATGTAAAGGAATGAGTAAATAATTACTTCTGCTGTTGAGTAATTTGCAAAATAATGTAATTACTTTTTTGATGAGTAATATGCAATGTGTAAAAGATTACATTTTTCGAGTAACTTGCCAAACACTGGTGGGGTCTCAAAGAGTACCTTGCATAAAAGTTCTATTGCCACTACAGCCTCCAAAAAGACCATAAAGTTGAATTAACACGCTCTAGTTCCAACAAAAAAACCCAGAACATTTTACTGTAGCCTTCATGAAAGTAGAATTTATTGCAGGGTCAATGTAACAGATGCCATTAGTTTTAGCTAGGTGTAGCTAATAAACTGGCAACAATATATATGACTATGCTTTAAAATGAACAGTACCCACCAAGCAAACACTGCTAATGTACAGGCTTACTCCCTACATATTGAATAGTAAAGACTCTCCCTCACTCTTTGTCCCTCTGTCTGTGCCTTTTTTGTAATTATTTTGGCTAGATTTTGGACACAATGTTTTGGCAGTGTGTGCAACATGCCTTTGGCTGTTTACTTAGCTGGCAAATTATTTTGGATTCACCAACCACAATGTGTGGTGGATTAAAACCCCTGTTTTCCATTTAGGTTTTGACCCCCTTGGCCTTGGGGGTCATTGTAATCACTGGGAACACTTTTCACTTGTTATTGCACAGTTTTGTTGTTGTTGGACAATATAGCAGCAGGAGAGTTAAATGTTCCAATGTGAGGCTAAATAAAGACAGGACATGCACTGTTCAGGCTGTAGTTCTCACCAGTATGCGATGACGTTCTGTACCGTGATATAGCACATCGACCTTGTACTAAGGCACATTCAGTGGTAATCTTCACAATACATTGTAGGCCAAGAATTTAACCTATAGCTTCTTTCCCCCTGGGCTGCCACTGGTTTCCTCCTAATTTGCTTCATTGTAGGAAATCACTGTTCTAGAACAGGGACTTATTTCGTGGCACCATGGGGAGTGCTTTACCCATTAGTGGGCAGCGAGTGACCTTCACACAGTCCATCCATTACCCTTTTGTTTCTTGGACTCTTTCCTAAGGAATTCGACAAGGTGCCAAAATGAATGAATCTTGCCAGTTCATCTCTAGCCTAATAATAATACAAGCATGATACAAGTCAGTAACATAGAGAAGGACATCAGAGCCATATGTATGAATGTTAATTAAATATAAACTCTGTCTTTGTACTGTATCAGATGGGAAACATACCTCATCTTTTAAGAACAAAGTTAAAACATGTACTTTGGCATGCCATTGATGGTAATTTGCTAAGTGAAGACAAAATGCTTGCGGAGTTTGTCTACAAATAACAAACTGGCAATTTAAAAACAGCGTTACAGTGTTCGCACAGTATATTTATTGTAGAATATGTTATATGTATAATTGTATGTGTAGTTTACTTTCAACAGCTTGTATTTGCCTTTGATATGTCCTTTTATACCCTCTGAGGATAAGCGGTATAGATAATGGATGGATGGATGTCCTTTTGTCCATGTATTACTTGTGTCAGTATGCACTGTGAAACTATGTTGTAACCAGATGCCTTATACCTTTATTGCAGTTAATTATGACTGTGATTCAGTCATCTACTGTACGTGTTCTTTTCTCAGAGTTCTGGAAACAGAGTTTCAAGTACATTTTTAATGAAGTAAAGGCACAGCAGCTGAGGGAGTTACATGACAGGAGCACCTCTTTGACATTTTAGCTCTGTGCCATTATGTCCTTGCTTGACACAAACAGGGAAATGAGGGTAAAATGTAACAAGACGGCTAAAACCGGAGGGAAGATTCTGCTATATCAAATGAAAAGTACGAGAATGGCACATTTTCTTGTACATGATGCCCCAGTTTTAAGGGCACCAAAATATCTAAACATAATTATAAATTAGTTTTTAAAATCTTATAGTAATCATTCCTCTCCGCAAATAATGTAAAAAAGGAGCCAAACAAGGTACTTACCAACCTTATAAAGATCCCAGACTACTTAAAATAAGTATGTGGCATTAGGGCTGTGTTTTTATTTAGCTATAGCACTACTATTTCATCAAACCAGTTATACAGGCATGGCTCTCACTTTGAAATTCTTATTAGTTTTTTTTATTTAATCCTTTATTTATATCCTTTATATATTTAATTATTAATAACTTCTTATTAAACGTTTAGTATTGTTTTCTGGTTATTATTTTTTCCTTCTTGCATCAGGGGACTGGAACCCCTCATAACATACAACAGGCACTTAATGAGAAAAAAATGTGTGTCTGAAGATCCCCGTAAGTGATTGGATGACTGGGTTGACTTTACAACGGAGGTTACGCTATAAACAACATTTGCTAGGTAGTTTAGGCAACATTAGCTAGCTTACTGTTACTATAAGCTGCATTTTAAAAGGGCAAACACAATTTCTGCATCTCTGTATGACTTGTAAATCAATGTTGCAGGTGTAATATTGACAAAATTGTTGATTGTTTTAACTGACGTGTAACTTTATTTAATGCCCTTCATAAAATTCAAAATTAAGTGTTTAAATGCCACTCCTTACACTTTAATGTCACACAACACATCCTGAAGTGGGACTCAATTTGAATCCTGGCTGCCCTTTTGATGCTGTTACATCAGGATCTAAAGACTTGTGTAGGAGGTCTGTTCTCTAAAATCTATTTTTTCCACTGAAAATCACATAGATGTTTTTGCTTTGACAGACTTGACATAAAAAAAATCAATATATATATGCTGCCATAATGGAAGAGAGCTGGAGTTAAAAAAAATGTTAGGATATCTTCTTCCCAGGAAACAGACTAACCTGGTCAATCCAGTGAAAGCTATAATTCTGTATTGATTTCACCTCTCAAATCTACTTCACTTCGGCAGTGGAGATGCAGATGAAAAGAGATTTAAGGTTGAGACCATTCAGCCATGGACTGTGATGCTGTAAATTAATATGTGATTGATTTTTGTTTACAGGTCATTCTCACAAGGCACCAAATGGGCTGGAAATGAAAGGAAAGAAGTTCAGTATGTATTGCTTTAACAAAATATTTAGCAGTTAACCTAGCAGACTAGATGTACATCCTATGACTTGTGTCTTTAATTGATTTGAACTTTTATATAATGCACGGTGGCTCTGCTACTGAAAAGATTTACAGGACTACTATTTAATACTCCTGGCTTTCCAGGCAGTTTAACAAATACATTAACCCTGATTAACATACTGCTTTCCTCCTTTTTTCTTTGTAAATAAAAAACAATTGGTTTTAATCTTACAGTAATATAGCCTACACCTTTTTTATGAACCAGTTATGTACCAGCACATTAAAGTACATTAGCCTCTTAAAGCGTTTCCTAAATTGAGATTCTCTGTAATGAGTCTATGTTTCTGTCTATTTAAAAAGCTTGTTAAGGAAGTTCCATAATGTTTTGTGCACTGTGTGTTGCTTCCTTCCCTGTCTGTGCTAAACCCATTTGAATATCTTGCTTTGAATAATATAACGGAAACATATCTGCCCTTTTGCATTAGATAACCCCTTAAATCTGTTTCTGTACAGTTATGCATAATTCACATAACTTTTAAAGTTTAGATATTAACAGCTCCTCAATTTACATTTTCCCTTTACCTGGACATTTCACACTGACAAAAAAAAGGGGGGAAAATGAAATATTTATCCAAACAACTGCTAAAGCATTCTGGCAAGTTGTGATGCATCATTAATACAATAGTCGTCCTAGAATGCACCTCACAAAATATACTGTATGTATTAAAAAAAATAAATCAATGGTCTTTTTTCATTGGACCGGTAATTATGGGACTTTTCTGCCCAGAATTTAGCCTGTCAGACAAATCACACTCTCAACCTGTGTATAAAACTTGCATTTTTATTTAGCACTGGGATACCATGATCCAAACTATGGTCACAACCCTTTTATTAACAACAACAATATAAATTAATAATATAAACTGAGACTGTTGGGGGCAGAATGCAGTCTTTGCCTTTCTTCAGAGAGAGGGGCTTGACATGTGACAATGTTCTCTGGCAATGTTCTGGATTCAAACATAGGAGTTCATGGGTATGTGTGTGTGTGTGTGTGTGTTTATTAAATTGCTACACACAGAACACACCATAACGCAAGAAATGTAAACCTTCGTGACTGGTGAACAGAACTAGGTGTGTGTAGCAAGCAAACTACTGAAGACGTCAGGTCAAAACAAATGTCTACCACAGTTTTTCTAAAACTCTGCAATCTTGAAAAGCAAGGCTATGTAATGTAATTATGTCTTTAGGTCAATGATGGCATTATAAAAAGTAGAAGAACAGAGAGGGTTAAATGCGATCCACCCCAAACTGCGTCCAAAGACGATTACAGGTATTAAATCAAATTACCGTGAAGATAAATGACTTAATCTCCATACATTTGCTTTGTCAGCATGTTTTGTTTTTGCACCACTCAGAGAGAAGGGAATTGCTTACGCACATAGTCCAACTTGTGCTGATTAATCGCTACTCTCATTGCAGCATGGTAAATCTCGATAGGTTTCAGTTCGCAGCAGGAAAGAACATACACAAAGACGTACACAATAAAGAAACATGACAGGTTGCAGCTTCCCGCATCTGCCTGTCTTTGGCATGTCTGTGCGGGCGAGATTCATTAATTGGTTTGGAGATGGAGAGATAGATGGCTTAGATTAGGCTCCCTCTCACCACTTCACCTCTCCCTTGTGTTTCACCTTTACTGAACTTTCCACAAGCAAATTGAGTCAGGCCCTCTTAATTAGATTGTTTCTCACTGCATTTCTAATATGTGACTAATTAGAGGAAGACAAAAAGAAGGGAAGATTGCACAGCCTTGCACCAGATGTGAATCCGAGGATTTATTAAAGAGACAGTCAGTGGGTCGGTCAGCAGCAGCGAGGAAGACTGTCTACCAGGCTCAGCTCATCTATATGGACAAGCATGTTTCAGCTTTTATAAGAAAACAATATTCCAGAAGGGTATTACCATTTAGAAAGAATGGAGAAGAATAATTATATCATGCCAAATAGCCAGAATCTATGGAGAGAAAGAGGACTATTCTAAGCCTTAATTCACCCACAAACCTTAACTCTTGTACATAGGTGTTTCTGTATAGTCACTCTGCAGAAGTTTTCACTTGACTATGGGAGCTGTGCTTGACCAAACTACTTCTTGCAAGTGAAAGTAGTCATTCTAACTTGAAGCAGGATGAGGCAGATGTTTGGATACATTATTATTTAAAGACCACAAGAATTCAACAAAAGCCAAGTTTCTGTAAGTTTTATTGCACAATTTGGTGTTGAGTTACTGTCATGTAGCCCAACAGACATGTCAAATTCTGAAAAATAAAAAAATAAAAAATAAAAAACACCGTCCAGATATAATCTTGTCAGCTCCAAACCTGGTGGGTCAAAAACAAAATTCAGAGAAGAAACCTGCACTTAATGCCCCAGAAAAAGTTATCTCTGTTATTATCTGTAATGAATGTGCTTCTTTCTTTCTATTTGTAATATTCTAGTTCAGCAAAGTTAATGGGTTACACCGTTCTTGTAAAAGGAATAGTTAAATATTTAACAAGATATTTATATAAGCTTTTAAATACTCAATAATCTTGATTGATTGATCAAATAATTTAATGCAATTAAAAATATTAATATGGCTCATATTTAATGTTAGACTATTAGTAAATAATATTGATATGTAGGAGCAATAATCATCAAATGATCTAATCAAATAAAAATAAACACTAAAAATAATGTATAAGTCAGTTCTTGCCACTAACAAATACTAACATAAAAATAGCAGAACTGAAGCTTTTTCTCTTTTCACATATCCAGACATTGTATGTACTGTAAGAGACCCATTGTGTCATGGTTTGAATATAGTGTAAGATGTTACAGATTCTTTTGAACTGATTAGCGTAACTTCCATTCCCCTTTTCAAGGCAAAATGGTAGAAAATAAAGTATTCCTAAGCTATAATGAATGAAATATTTCAGGATTAGTAAATATTTAGGATTACCAAGGGAAGAGAGTCACCATAGAGGCACTTCACTCACAGTATTTAGGCTGAATCATTTAAAATGTTATGTGTCATCCCCATGTTAAAACATGAAGTCAAAGAGATCCCTAACCGACCAATTAGTATCCATCTCTATGCTCATCAAGGCCAATTAATTATGGAGGCTGGAACCAAAACAACGATACACAGCGGGCCCGCCGGAATAGCATGTAATGCAGCCCCAGTGCACTTAGCGCCCTAATGAAAGCTAGCAGTGATGGGGTGAAGGCAGGGTCAGTCAAGGTGAAGGCTCGTTAAGCTCAGGGTTTAGGGTGGAGCGACAACCCACTGATTCAGAGGCTCCCCCAAAATAATCAGCACCATCAGAACCCCATAAGGCTATAAGGGCTTCAGAAAAAGGAAGGAAGGAAAAGAAAAATCAATACAACCTCACCGTGAGCAGCACAGACCACTCATGCTAATGACTTTCACAACTACAGCTGAACCTGTGTCAAAACTACTGTAAATTCCCTCATCCTTAACTGCACGGCTTCCTATGGATGCAAAACATAAAGCAGAAAGACTTACCTAGGTTTAATTTTCCACACTAAAAGCATGTTATGGGCCAGAAGTGCTAATTAGATTGATTTCAAAGAGTCAAGTCATGGATCATTTGCTGGGGCTGTATAGCACTGTAAAAGTGTCATACAGTACATATATAGTGAAATTATCTATTGCAGAGGCAGATACGCATTCTTCATTATATGACCAAATATTTTTTTGCATCTTCACTCCTACTGCACCACAAACCTCTCTTAAAAACAAAACAAAAAAAATAAAGTTTACGGCAACAACGACAGTATATTACATTTGTCTTCCTACAATATCTGCTCTTGCAATACAATATCCACTCGTAGTAGGGCTGCAACTAAGGATTATTATTTTCGATTGTTTCCACGATTAATCGATTGTTATAGTTTATAAAATGTCAAAAAATTGTGAAAAATGCTCATCGCTATTTCTCAGAGCCCAAAGTGACGTCTTCAAATTGCTTCTTTTGTCCAACAATCAATTCAAAACCCAAAGACTCTTCATTTACTGTCATAAATGACAAAGAAAAGCAGCAAATCCTCACATTTAAGAAGCTGGAACCCGAAAATGTTTGACTTTTTTGCTTGAAAAATGACTGAAACGATTAATCGGTTATCAAAATAGTTGCCAATTAATTTTCTTTCGATCAGCTAATCGATTAATCTACCAATTGTTGCAACTATTGCTCGTAGCAACTAAAGCATGATTAAACTTTTGTATTGTTTTGTTTAGGCACATACAGCACTTGGTTAAGATTATGAAAATATTGTGGTCTTGGTTAAATATTGAAACAGTTGACAGTTACTTTAAGCATGAGACAAGACAACTTTTTGAACATTTAACCCCAACCACAAATTTTCCCTAACCTTAATCTAAGTGCTTTTGTTGCCTAAACCTAACCAAGGATGCAAACCCTCATCTCCGCAGTCAAAGTCCTGCACTTTGTACCCTACCACCTCCCTACAACTTTTGTGAAGTACAGTAACATAGCTGTCCCTTCACTAAATTAGTAGTATATAAATGTAATTTCTACAGGACAGGGTTGCCTTCCAACAGTCAATGTGTGTTTCTTTTAGCCATGACCACTATGTTTCCCTAACCTTGACCAAGGAGTTTTAGTTGCCTAAACTTAACCAAACTTTAACCGTGAAGGGGGCAGATCAGAAAATGCTCGTATGAATCATTTTGTAACGGGTCATTTTGGAGAGCAATGACGGACGACCCCTCTTGTCCTTTAGGTATGAGAAAGATTTTGGAATTGTAAAATCTTGGACCTTGATTTTCACTATCCCATGTGAATGTGATCATCGGCTTTAGGGACAATGATTATGGCACAGCAAAATACTAACTGAACTCCATATAGTTTTAGAAAAACTGCTGACCCATAATTGTCAGGTCAGCACACACTCACAAAGTGACAGTACAGGAAATTAGACTCCTAGACAGACAGTCAGACTTGATCATTTTGGTTAACTTTGTGTTGCCTGCCTCCTGTCACGTCATTTACCGTTGTTTTGGTGGTAAATTATGTAAATAATGTTCTTGTCATGACTTGTAACATTACTAAACATCTATTTTTGCTCTTCAATGCTAACACTGATCAAATCACAGGCTGCTTTAAGCATTATGTTTACAGAAGTATCAAGAGCTGTTTCCTTCACTGAACATAATGTAGCTGACTTGGAATCTCTTACTCGCACTTTAAAGTATTATCTTTGGGAATTTATTTATTTATTTTTTGCTGTTAACATATTATAGCATATGGCCAGCGTGTTTTGATGATCTGACATTCTTGTTCTCCCTCGTCTGTTTATCTGTCCATAATCTATCCTTCATATTGCTACTTTACTATAATAAAATACTAAGCGAAGGCATTTTGTATGGCAGCAGAGGACAGATGTTGCCCAGTGTGAGACAGTTTGCAGTATCCAGAGGCAGCACAATTTAGTTGGTGCTGAGTCAGATGGCTGTGAGCTGTGAGTTTTCTCAGGGTTAAAGGCTTATTAAAGATGCCTAGGCATCGCTGTATTGTTTAGGCTATGGGAATGGAGAACATGTTGTTGACAAGAAGAGTGTGTGTTTGAGAGAGAGAGACAGACAAAGTTTATATTTCCAGATTTAGAGGTCATTCTGACTCCACATAAAATCATGTACAGGAAATGATCTCTGGACTTTCAATACATGAATTGGCTGTGATCAGCCTTTGTATTCGCTGATGGGATTCCAATTCAAAGTTCAGAAAAAGCTAGTAAGTGGACCTTGAGTTGAGATCTTTCTGTGACACATACTGGTCCCAAGGTCAAGAATGAAGTTCCATGCTTATGTATAATTGTAGTGTTCCAGCCTGGACTGATGGTCTAATGCCGTTTATTCAGTTTCTTGCAGTTCATAGACCAATAAACAGAAGGCAAAATAATACATTAAACTCTGTTAGCACCAGGAAGTTAGCAGGCCAAATACATAAATAAACTTAAATTATTTATTATTAGACACAAATAAATGCAATTAACATACCTTGTTGCCACTCTTGAGCTAAACTCCCGTTATAGCCTATATTCTCCCTGTTCATCCTCATCACTTGTTTCTTTACTTGTGCTACATTACATTTTCTATACTGTTTTCTCTTTTTTCACTATCAGTTTCTGTTCATTACCTGCAGACAGTGTCTTTTCAAAATAAGAAAAACACAAAACAAAATAAGAGCAATATAACAAATAAATTACAGCACCAATAGCCACTAAAAATATAAACACTGTGCTATTTCTCTTTTTCTGCTCTGGTCTTGACTGATTCTTATTGGTACTGGATACTTCAGGTCCCTCCTTACTACTGAAATTAGTCAATTAGCTGTCATGTGCTACCTTGAAGGTCACTGGCTCTTCCCACCAAGGTTTTAACTCCTGAAATCTGACTATTTCTGTTTCTTTAACAGCTGCACTTTCAACAAATGTCTGCAGAAATAAAACTTCAGTGCAACTCTACTGTCTTACATTCTACAAAGTCATAAAATGTAAATGGATAGCATATCAATTCTTCAACAGGAGAGCTGTGTGAGTTTGCCAACAAGCAGGACGGCATAGGACACAAATCATTAGTTACTATTGCAATAATCACTGGAAGGGTATTACTGTAATTATTGGTATGACATCTTATCCAAATGTACAATTACCCACTCAACAAATGATACAAACCATGCTGTGCACTTCCAAACATGGAGAGATATTTCTGCACAGTAGCATACAATAATAACACATAATTAATCTGGGCGAATAATTCTGAAGTGGATATAAATAAGAGACAGAAAACTGACAACAAAAGGAGACAAAATGTAAACATGTTGGGTGTTACCATTACCACAGCAGTTTGAAGGGTTAGAACTTCAGTAGTGATCGGTATTGTCAGTTTCTTTAAATTTATAATCACTGTATTAATTTAAAATACTTAATGTAGTTATCAAATGTACTTTCAGTGATCTGTGTTGCTGGTAGGTTATACAAAATAATAATTTAAATTAAAAAAATTTTTTATAGCCACCGAGAATCCTACATAAAATCAAGATGAATTTGTATAAAGTAAGGGAGATTGCAGGAATATATTCTGTGACAGATCTGTAGTTGACAATAACAACCAACTTAATGTCTCCCACTACCCACTGCGGGGCCACAATCGCCATTTTGCAAAAGATGCACTAGACTACACATAGCAATATATAACTCTGCAGTTGTACTTTCAATATCTATTGAAAATACACCTCTACTTCCATTGTTGGTGGATCTCTGGGAAATGCATTATGCATCAAATGTCTACAGCCCAAGCACAGGCTCTTCAGTATACACTGTGAAGTAAACTGTGTTAATCTCATGGCTTATTTACTGACAGACTCTCTCCTTGACCTGGGCTTTGAATTCTTTTTTTGTGTGTCTCATAAAACCAGGACACTCCCCAAATACAGACTTCAAATGGGAAATGTTGCAGAAGCCAGTAATGGGGACGTCTTGATCACTTGGTGAATCCAGGTTCTCACTCAAGTGATAAGACGGACTTTAATTACCATGGATATAATTAAGTTCATGGACAACACATATTAGTAAATGTCAAATTTCCTGCTTCATTATGACTAACCCTTTTTTATTACATTTCCAAAACACCTAAAAGATGTCAACTTTGAAATATATTATAATATAAATGGGAAGACTGATGAAATACCAATCAGTTGTGTAAGACCTGTTTGATATTAAATTATCTATCCATTTCTAACTAATGAAATATACATTATATGAAATATACATTCTGTCAATATCTTATGTTAAAGACAGCTTCAGTTTACAGCACATTTGTTGTCATTTAGTGTCTCTATCTGTTCTTCAAATGCTTACGTTCACATATAATTATAATATAAATAATTATAACATAAAATATCACATAATTATATAATAAATATAATAGGCATACAGGTTGGTAGTTTTAAACATCATGAAATTCAGGCAAAGTTATGTTAATCCGTGCCACTCTAAGGGATTTTAACAATAACAATTTCATGAAAAGGTGACACAGTAGGAATCACACAAGTATTTTGTAGTAACTTTTACACCCTGACAGATACCGAAACCTTTCCTGACATTCTGACCTTTAGACCTCTGACTTTTTGTGTTTTTGTGCTACTTTGTTGTGTCTAACTCGCATACAGTATAGATTATAGCATTTCTGTTTCGCTACTCATTCGTTTGGCCGGCTGTTTGCTTCAGCAAGGATCATTTGGTTCTGATTAATGGCATCCAGACACTTAATACTTCTGAGACTCAAAGCAAAACACACTCGGCTGAAGACTCTCTTTCATCCAATTAGACTCAAAAATATTGTTTGGCATTTTCTTGGCTTTAGATGACAGACTCTCAGGTACTCATGCTTGATTTATCGCAGAAATACTGTGTTGTGGCTCACGGGGACTCTGCACATGGACTATGGACACATGGAATATATGCATTAACATGACAGCCTTTGCAGGTCCAGTGAAGCAAGATTCGATGTCTCTAGATGTAAAATTGCCGCAGAGCACCTCAGTTGCTCTGGAGATATAGTTTAATGGGCGACAATTTGAATTCTGGGTCACTTCTTTTCTTCTTTGTCTCCAGGCTTTGCCAAGGTTGATCCAAAACACTGACCACCAGAGGCACCAATCATAGATGCACCAGGTAGGACTGTTTAAATAATATAATGAGTCTCAATTCTGTGTGTGACAGATCACAATAGATTCAGTAGATTTCAAAGTAAACACACTGAGTGGGTTTGCCAAATATAGGCTGTTCTTTGCCGGCCGTTCCCAAGTATATTGTGACCCATTTTAAAAATAGCAGAGGGTTTTAGAGACAGTTTGACCTATGAATTCTCAAACCTTGTTAATTCAAATAGAAGAACGGCACCTGTGTTTCTTGATAGTATGATCAATGAAATGATGATGGAATATGATTCAGAGGCTCAGAATATTTTGTGATGACAACAGGTTAAGAAAAAGAGGGAGAGTTAAGAGAAAATACAAATCTACAACAATCAATATAGCCAAAGATTCTCCTGTCAGGGCTTTATATCGGGGCTAATTATAATGTCTGCAAAGGTTGATATGCTGAAATATTTTAACACCATAGTATCATATGGTGCATAAGACTCATTCTCTGAGTCTTATGCAATAGACTCAGAGAATGGAAGCATAAGACTCATTCTCTGTTGCTTCTGTGAGCTGGAAGTTAGCAGACTATGCAACATCACATCATAACTTGATCCAAAACAGACCTGTGGACAACCTTCCTGAACGTGCTTAAATTAATTTCCCCCAGAAAAACATTTTTAAAAAAAGAGACCAGATCCGAAAGGGACCCAATGACAGTCAGTACCAATTTAGCCCGAGGATAATTAGACCCAAACCAAAGTGTAGTCAACCCGAACAGACCCAAACAGAGAGAGAACACCAACACTGGCTGCAGCATGATGAGCCACCAATTAACGAGTAGCGACACTTGTCATTTTCCCTTGCACTTCAGTTTACACTCTCTGTCTCGCATCAGAAAAACACTGCGTGGTGAGGGATGATAGCGAGTCCGCTTTGATCCACTTGGGTATTAGACATATTGACACACAAATCTGAGACCCTCCGCTATCCTATGGGACCGTACCTGACCTGATTAGACTAAAAAAAAATTTGGCCGGACTTGGCTCAGGGTCAAGTCTCGCTCACTAGGAACCGAGTAGACTCATGAAGACTTCTAGCTTGCAAGACTCACAGCAATTTATTGATCACTGAGAAAACAAACCAAAACTATATATCTGCAATGCCCACTCGCTATAACACCCCCTCCCATTTTTGAACTGTAGTAAACACTGTAAACCACATTACTTATTTTTATGATATCCACAGTGAGATGATTCTAACCCTCAGCTATCTAAATTTAATGATTTTAATAATCATGTGTTTAGTCAAATTTTTAACTCACTCAAGGAAAATAAACACTACTGTCTGTTAGTGTGATACTGCACACTATCGTAGTATTAGACTTTTAATGAAAACTGCTGGAAGATCTTGAGGATGGTTTCAAGTATCACATTTCTCATTTTCTGCTGTTACACATTGTCAGTGTGATTGCAGTTACATTTGTGAGCGTGCATGTAAATGTGTGTGTATGACAAGGTGTCCAAAGCCTGCCCGGGGGTTTTAAATATTCCAGGGGCCGACTGGAATTCACTAAGGAAAGTGAAATTGAGGTAAATGATTTGCCAGAAGGACAGACTTTATACACATGAAGGTCTCTCCTAAATTAGAAAGACGTGCAGACAAAAGAGACCAGCATACACCATCCAACATGACATCCATGTGTTGCAGCAATTTATTAAATGTAATAGAGAAATTATTATGATTGTCAGATCAAGTTATTTCAGCAGCTGGATTAGATGCCAGCGTGTAACAAAAGTGCAAAGTGTAAGTGCAAATCTCCCACTTTGAGAACCTGTCTGGATAGTTTTAGTTGCGAGTTGGAGGAGGTGTGCTTTTGTGTCTCGAACCAAGGACCTTTCATTCTTGAGATGTTGACAAAATGTAGGGCACAGCTTATGACTGAGGCCGAGTATCCAGCGACCCGGAGTGCTCCTCTGCTGTCAGGTCTGCAGCTCTGGCTCCAGGCTGTCTGGAATGTACTCTGAAGCTCAGCTGAGCTCACCAGCTCCAAACATGGTGCACAGGTCACTAATTCATGCTCTTTGCCACTTTTTTCTTAACCCTGCTATCCTATCCATTTGTGGTTCTTCATCCAGGGCTAGATAAGATAAGATAAGATAAGATAAGATAAGCCTTTATTGTATATTACCTTGCACTCATAACTGCTTTCTTTTAGTAAGAAACACTGCATGTTCTTTTTCTATTATCTGTAGTGCTTTTCATAGATGAAAGAGATCAGAAGTCCTCAAAACAGAGCATATAGTAATTGCTTGCTTCTGTCAGCAAGAATGAGCATCTGCAATTAAGGTCAACCAGCATAATCTCTATTCACCTTACAACCTGTAAAGTCAAATTTTCACAACAGACAAAAAAGCTAGTTAATTACACTGGAGACCCATCAGAAATGTGAAGAGGTAATACCATACATCACAATGCAAAACACTGGAATAATGTTATTACCTTGGCTAGAGAACAAGGCTTCATAGCCCTTATAATTGAAATTTCTTGTGACAGCATTTGCTGGGTCACTGCATTGCCTTCCATCACTGGGCAAATGAAAATGAGAGTAGGCAGAGAAAAACTTTGTCACCAAATAGATGGAAGGTTTTCCTACCAAATAAGAAAGAAAAGGCCTGAGTACAGTGCAAAGTGACATTTAAACGCTAGAAATATCAGCAACTTACTGACCTGACACATTGGTGTTGGTCATCAAATAATCATATTACACTTGGGTCATTTGTGGTTTTGGGATACTGATTGATTCTGTACAACCACCACTGACATTACACACTGTGTAAGTTCAAGAGCAGACATCCATGAAGAAAGGCTCCAACCATGTTGAAAGCAATTTTTACTGTCCAAAGAATGCTGAGCAAACAGGAGATAATCTTGGATGCTCTCTGGCACCATATACTGTATATGCACTAGTCTCCTACTAAGTGCGAATGTCCGCGGGCAATCTCTCCATCTGGCAGTACACTGCAAGCCAGACTGTCCGAGTCACTGCCCCGTCTCTCTCTCTCCACGCTGCAACCAAAAGACATGCACAGGGACAACAACTTGCTTCTTATCCAGCACCCCCCACCCCAGTCTCAGCATCGTCCTCTGTCCTTTGGGTCCTCTGGGCTCTTTGATAGTCTCACAGGCGACATATGTGAGTCTGATTAGCATATGGCTGTGGGGTCACTGCATTCCAGAGCCCACAGCAGGACATGGTAGGGAAGGCTGCAGGGAGGAGTGTAATTGATTCAGAGCAGTCTCTCCCTAAAGCATGGTGGTGACAGAGGACCCTAAAATAGTTTGGATAACTTTAATGTATGACTTAGAGTTTTTGGTGCTTGCAGTATTATAACAAAAAGGGCTAAAATACAGTGTTTGTATGTTTTGTCAAAATTGTGTTTTATACTATTTACTTGTATATTGTTGATGTAATGTATTTGGACCTAGCTGGATGGATGTGACATTTTCAAGGGAGCCAAATGTCTTGCGGATAGTAAAGTCAGCATCCATTGCTTATGTAGATTTCAGTAAGTAAGTAATGAAATTTCAAAATCTTTTTTTTTTTCATTGGCATCTGTGCCAGGTCTTAGCTATGTATCAAAGTTAGGTGCAAGAAGAATAAAAAAATGACAAAGGTGTAAATTAATTACAAGAAAACTATGAAAACTTAGTAGTAGTAACTAGTTTAACAAATATCAAAGTAAAGCTGTGATTTTTAGCAAAGCAGACAGATATTACTTCCTGCACTGCAATCTAATGAAAGCTAAAAGTGCGAAGATTGGGGCTGAGCATGTCTGAAGGGCAGTATGATTATTCATTCACTTCTCATCTTTAGTCTGCTGTACATAGACATGCAGGTAGAAAAATATGTTGAAAACCTTTTAACATGTAAAACAGTATGGGTACGTGTGAATGTACCAATGGATACATGGTCAGACATGTACAGTAAGAGAGCAAATGTCTGCACAGCTTTTGTAAATGTTGGGCTATGCTTAACTCAAGGATCATAAGATGCATTCATAAATTACTAAAGGAGTTGCTGGGGTTTAATACAGTTTGATTTTGGACTGAATTTTGTGAACATAATTTATGTAAAATGTAAATGGGCGTTCAGACAGAAAACAGCTCTGTGTTTAAAAATTGAAAAACAGCTGTGTTGTTCAGGCACCATGAGACAATGAAATCTTATCCAGAAAGTCCAGTTTGAGTAACAATCCATGAGTTTAAATCAGAGAGTTCTCACTCTTAAAATTTCTCAGTAGATGTACAGTGACATTATAACTGGTTAAGAAAAACAAAAACAAAAAAACAATGCATATTTTATCCTGGAGCAAAACTGGAGCAGCTCTTAAAAGAGAACTCTAGAGAGGGGCGATAATCCTCTTTTTAATTTTTCTTGGCTGATAAAAAAAATAAATAAAAATAAATAAAAATCAGTGGGCATCAAATCTAATATTTAACTTCTAAAGGCCACTGATTGCATCTCCAGACAGGTTTTGCCAGCACTTATCTTTGTCAAATGCCACCTTAGATTCTTGTTAGCAGCCTTCTCTCTCATGGTCTTAACTTATTAATCTTGGCAGAAGAAAACTCCAAATTGTTTTGTCAGATGATGTCCCAATACTTACTGAGTGCTAGTAAAAAGGTCACAGCAAGAGCAGCAACGCTTCTTTCATGTCATACAAACAAAGTATTTGACCATTTATGCAGTAACAATTACAGGGGCTTACAGTAAGGTTAACTGTGAATTCAGTAGAAATACATATGCAGCCTCTGTTCTGCACTGTGCTGTATTTGGCAAATAATTTAGTACAGAGATCTAGATAAAAAGGAAAAATTGATTAAAGGTGGGGTCAGCGATTCTAATCCAATACACTTTTTGTCAAATTCAGCGAATATCTCCTTACGGTCCACTAGCTGTCCATTCTTTGTGTGTGCTGAAAAAATACATACATAAAAAATCTACTCTGTGTAAATGTATGTAAAAAATAGAAACCATCACAATTAATGCCATCAGAAGTCACTTTAAAGTGTCAAAATGTGACAATCCGTTCACTTCAGAACTTGAGATGAGAGTAGAGTACAATGTTTTTGGCAACTTTCTCAGGTATTATATCGATAATAGCAATTTTGCTCATTTACACAGAAAATAGTCATTGGATTGATTGTGTGGATAATGTTATGTGCTCATTGTCAGACAGAATTGCACCAATGTGTCGCTCCTCATTGAATATGTCGCACAAGGTCCTTTATTGCAAAGCTGACATCGTCAAAGCAATGTGCCTTTATCTCTTGGGAGGCTTACAGGGCCAGGGCATGATTGTCTCTCTGAATTAATGGCCCTCTGTTCGAGTGAAAACCAGAACAGCAGCATAATTAAAATCCACTCTATATTCCGCAATAGCTCCCTTGCTTTACCAGGTGAGCAATGCTTTGCCACCCATTGCCCTGGGTGTCTTTGCACTGCTTGGGCGGGTTTCAGTTCAAATCAAATGGAATCAAACTGTATGTTTAAAACAGAATAAATTAGTTAAATATGAAGGGTCAATAACAGGGTAGAGATTGGAAAATTTAAAGTCAAAATCTTACTTTACTTTTTAAGTCCTCAAAATGTAACAGCCAACCATCTTTTTGGTTCCTTCTGCACTTTGAATGATCTGCTGTTTATCTAAAGCTTTGGAGGTTTGGTTTGAAGTGCTTTGGCCATTTTGTCCATCAGCAGTATTTTAGGCAGTATATGTTGTGCCTCTGCTTTTGCCCTGTCCCTGTAGCCCATGTTTGCGATGCCCGTTTAATTATTCATTAAAACTTCAGTCAATCATTCAGGGTTGTTGTCAGACATCTCATAAAAAGCCCAACAACTGACATTCAGCAGGGCACAACAAAGACAGAAATCAATATTCCAATATTGTCAAAGGACATTGTAGCAAGGTTTGCCTATCATTTTGTAGACACACTGGCAGCAGTATGGGTGCCACATCTCTTGTCTGTGTATCTACTTTTATTTTCTGCATCTGATTTGCCTTGAAGCTTGTGGATGTATTATCCAAACTGGACTTCCTTCTGATATTTCATGTTCTACCTTTGACACGTTGCCCCTTGCATTTGTTAATGCCACTGCATTAGTGTTTTTGGTCTGAATGCAGCATTACAGTTGTGTTTTCAACTAGACATACCACTAGAATGTGGACACTCTGACATCGAAGAGAGTACCTTGCAGCTCAACTCCTCAAAGGCCAATGAGTTTTGTTGTGGGGAGAGGTGAACAACGAATGCCCCCACCCACTCTTCAAACCCCTGAGCCTCAAAGGCAAGGCCAGGTGATGGAACAGGTCAAAGCCTTTAATTACCTGGGAATAGAGATAGGTTGCCCTCTGTCTTTTCCCCAAAAATGCTGACACAGTGTGCAAGAAGCCCCAGTACGGCCTATTAGTAAGAGATTTAAAGCTCCAATTCATGATTGGTGTACAGAATCTACAGTCCATATGGTTCAGTTTTCAATTGTGGCACATGCAGTAGAGTCCAAGCTGAGTTGGCAGACTAGTGTTAGAAAAGACATTTTAACAGCTGTCTACGAGTCTTTTATTGATTCAATATTACATTCTGTTGCAACTTTGCCTCCATCAAAAGCAACGCAAAACTCTTCCAGTGTTAAGGTTAGCCATCAAGGCAGCAGGGAAAGGACCCAAACGCAGATGGGACAGGCAGACTGGTGCAGATGAATGATTTATTTAAGACCAAAATGAACTTATGCACAAAAACAGGAGCACGGAACGAAGCACAACACAACAGGACCTCAAGGAACCAGGGAAACTGACACGCAGGGAGAGACAACCAACAACAATGAACTGACTAGAGAACAAAGGAAGGGCACCGGTATAAATAGGGAAGTGGCCAACGAGGGAAACAGAAACAGGTGAGAAACAAGACTCAGGTGAACCTAATCAAGAGCGGGAAACGAGACATGAGGACAGGAACAAGACAGACCAGACAGAAAGGATTACAAACTAAAACGGGAAACGAAGTCCAAACAAGAGTCCTTAGGAGATCATGACATCCAGGTCATCAACCATGCAAGTAAAATGCTGTAACTAGCACTAGACAGTGTTGGTTGGGGTCTGTCAGAGGAAAAGCCACTCTCGAGTCGTCACATGGGGCTTCTCTCTCGCCTCCATCAGTTATTTCTAGCACTCCCATCGGGTAACAGTTGTCAAGTTCCCATGGCCAAGACAAACAAAGGCTCATGAGAGATTTTAATCCTCAATTCAGACTGCTGTCAGTATCATGAACAGATAGAATATCAGATAGAAGATATTTTCATGTCAACAATACTGTTTGCACTGCCATATTTGCTGTTACAATTGATGTCTGATGTCTTTTTACCCTATGGCTGTCTTTTATTTGTTCGGTGTACTGGCAACAGTACTGCAAAAGATAGATTTCTGTAATGTTGTGATGCATGATGGCGTTTTCTGAATCTCAAATTTTTAGGTTTTAAAAATGTATGGTCGGTGCCATGTCAGGGCCACATCTAACTCTACCTTCTTAAAGAACAACATTTGTTCTGCACTTACAAGAGTTGTACTGTATTGCATTGGTTGGCCCTGATTAAGTCAGCAAACCTTATTATGCTAGGCTGGACTTATTGCTCGGCAAATTTTTTGAGGAAAATGTTCTGACAAATTTGCTTTGAGGTAGCAAACGGTGTATTATTTCAGTATGCTGCCTTTGAAATTAATTGACTTGTTGCACCTATGTCACACATCAGGATATACTGATAGTTTAGAGTAATCTTAAATGTATAGTGGTTAATGCTCAAATTAAATAAATGTACATTCACTGGATTCAAACAGATTTAGATTTGCACTTAAATTCCCTTTAACTTAAATTTAGCTGAAATGTGGAGAGCATAATGAGTCAATTAACACACCCAAATATTTATCAGTTTTATTCATTAAAGTTTTTATTATTATTATTTTTTTATTGGACCAAAGCTTATTACAAGAAAAGCTCATTTAGCCCAATTCATTTTTTGTGTCAGAACCTGTGGTCACCCTGCCATGTTTACGTCACATGTCAATAATTCTCCAGGTGGATGCCTTTGCTCCCATAGTTTTTGCACACGTTCCGCCCCTTCTGGCAGAGCGTTAGGTCATTAGAACTAGATGGCAGCGTTGCAGAAAAGGCAGCCCCCAAACTGCCACTCTCCCTAGATAACAGGCCTTCTCTCCTTCCCTCACTCTCATCCTTTCTGTCTCTATCGCTCTCTCCCAGACCATCCACTCCCTCCCCTCCACCCTCTCTCCTATCTACCTCTCTTACGCTTCATCTCCTCCTCCCACCTCTGTCTCTGACTCTCTTTGTGTCTCTCTGTCTCTTTTACTTCCTCTCTCGCTCCCTGTCATCATCTGTATGTCTCATTGCTGGATCATGTCCAATACCCACCTAGATGCCCCTGTGGACCAAAGGCTCTCTCTCCCTTTCCACTAATGACCTTGCTCAGTGTGGCTAGTCAGTGGTGGGTTGTGGTGCTGCTGATACCAAAGAAGAGGGCCCAACGGCTCCTAAGGAATAAAAGATTAATTTCCTTCTTTTCCTAGCGGGTGAACGAGTGATGTCCTCATGGGGAACACTGTAGATAATGATGCAGAATTTACATAATTTGTTATATGTGGCTCAGATGTTTGATACAAAGAGTAAGATTCTCAATGCAGCTTTAAACAATAATTTGTCACTTGAGGAGTGTAAAAAGAGAGACATCAAAGATGGACATTTATGTTCCAATATTAAGTAAAGAGTGACATTAAAGATGAGGACCTTGCCATACAATGATAAGTGGCATGTGAATACACATACCTTGAGATTTAATCTCTTGCTGTTTACGTATGAATGATTTATCCAGTTGTGACTGAACATAAAGGACCACTTTATTGATTTTACATTTTGTAAGAACAGGACAATGTTCATGTCAGAGGAATCCAGCCATCCATCCATTTGCTAAACCGCTTATCGTGTTCAGGGTCACAGGGGTCTCTGGCCTATCTAAGTACACATTGGGTGAGAGGCAGACCCTGGATACATCACGCATCTGGGCTAACAAATATAGACAGCCAACTACATTCACACACACATTCTGGAGCTTTCGACCATATCACACAGTCCTCAACATCAAATTCAGTTTGTTCAATTGCCATGGAACTGTAGATGTTTAAACTTTTCATGATTCCTGACACCTCCGGGACTTCTCATCCATGCTGACTGAAAATTTGGGGGTCAAAGATCATTCTTGACCTTGGACACAGCAGCAGAAAAAACAATGTCACCACAAGGTCCATTTTAGTAGCTGTTCTGGCACTTTCGAACGTATCAAACGGTCCTCATCATCATCATCTACTGTTCCATGGCAATTGAACAACCTCTGCTCAACTTTTTCCAAGGTCAAGATTGAACTTTGAGCCCCAATTTAAGGATGTAGTTTGTGGTTGGATTGCATTATATTGTGTCTGTTATTTGGTCCACCGACAAAGCCAACCTACAAGGAATGAGAAATCATAAATAAAGCGTAGGCTAAACAGTATCAAGAAAGATTCCTTTTCATTTTGGCTCCTATTGACCTCACAATTCTCTTTACCAGATGAAACTGTGAGAGTTTGAAATATAAACTAATATTCTAAAATCACTAAAGATGTTTTCTTGCCACTGTTCAGCCTGTGACTACACCATCTCATGTAGGATTTAGAAAAGAGCCTTCCTGTGAGAGTTCTGGAAATTGTAATGGTGAATATAAGCATCTCAGTTGCTAACAAATACACAGAAACAACAATGAATCTGTATAATGGTCCTATAAGTCTGGTGACGTTACATTCCCACCTAGTTTTTCATCAGGCCCACATCAATTAGATGCAAACCATATTAACCTGTAGAACGAGGAGCTGCTTCTTAACTAGATAAATTACGGTACTTTCCTCTTTGCATCATAAAGAGCATGCTACTGATAAATTGCTGATACATTAGAGTTGTGTAAAGACCGTTAATCGTGTCCTGATGTTGTTGATGAATCATTGCTCCTTGACTACACAGGTTCCGTGAGGTTTAGATGAAAGTGATTCCTTGGCTGAATGCAATGAAATGCACGTGGCACTACCACCAACAACATCCCATCAGAACTAATCCCTGCAGTAAAGGAGATTAGAAAACTGGCACTGCACTGTCTTCATGGTTACACTCCCAAATTGACTCTATGGGTGAAAAGAGCAGAGCTTGTTGATTTGTGGAGTTATTTTCTCTGAGAAACAACTGCAAGGTCAAGTGCTGTCAAAACATTATGTTAGGCAGTGATATAGTTGGAGCACACTGGATCTAGTGTACCAGTATCAAATGTCCTCTAAATGATGACTGTACCCCTACACTGATCCATCACCATAATGCTAATCGGGCTTGTCCCTATGGCAAGAGGCAGCTCCCAGCCACATCACTTGAAAAGCCTCATTTGAGCCAGCAAGCCATTTAGGCTCAATTCCCCATGAACTATGGCTTGATTTAGGAATTCTCAGTTCTTGTGGCTTTTAGATGATTTAAAAATCCATGAAGAATGTAACACAGTTACACAATTGCTGGGCAGACATTTGTCTTGTTGATAAATTTTTGACCACGGTCTGAGGCAGAGACATTGCTAGTAATATTCAGCTAATATCACTAGCGTGCATGGGGAGCCAGTGTTCCATGCCAGCAGCATGCAAACCATTTATCTCTCTTACGCTGTGCATGGCATCTCTTTTGGGTAAGTAGTAATTTATACCACAGGCGATGACAGGCAGAAAAATACCTCACATGTTTTCAAAGGCGATACGAGAGGGGCTTGTCTAAACGTCCCTGTCCTCCATCTGTCTCCATTGGCCTTTCGATATGCACACTTGAATCTCTTCATCCGAGGCTCTCTGGCACCAGTATCCTGTAGATGGCCCTATAGGCAGACAGGCAGAGAGCACTTCACTTCCTCCCACACTCATCTGCAGATTTGAGTGGTGGGATGTGGCCAGGGGGATGCTCAGTGGGACAGATCATTTAGAAGTAATGTATCACTGGAATATAATCAGCCAGACTCACAGGAAAGCAATTTCACTCAGCTAAGGTGATACTTCTTTGTAACCAATGCTGACACTGGTTGATTTGATGTAAATTGTAGAGAAATCTGTAATTTGTTGAAAAATTTCAATTTCAAAATAATGGATAAGATTACAAAAAAAAAAGCTCTATTTGTGTCAAATGTGACAAGTTACTGAACGTTGTTCACCAAGGAAAAACCTGAATGAATGAGTGGAATAACAAAACAAAGGTAGATGTTTCCATAAAGGACATGAGGCATCACTGGAGGGTTTGATGAGCATGAAAATGATACGACTCTTATTCTATGGCCTTCACACTCATCAGATCACAACCCATTTGAACAACTATGGGACCGTTCGGAGTGATGTGTTAGACAGCGCTCTATATCTCCATCATTAAAACATCAAGTGAGGAAATATGTTTTGGAAGAATGGTGTTCCATACTTAAGTAGATGTCCAGAGACTTCTATGCTAATTAGGCGAATTAAAGCTGTTGTGTGTGTGTCGTGGTGGGTCATCACCTTACTACAGTCAAATCAAACAAAACTTTATTTTAGTTCTATTCAACAGTACAAGTTTTACATATAACACACAACAGCCTTCTTGCACAGCATCACTTGATTTGACTACCATAACACAGACGAAAGAAGTAGTCAAGGTACAGTAACGAATGTGCCGATCCGGCTAGCAAATGTGATAAAATTGTTTTTTTGTTGTGGCTTTCACATGTGTCAACATTGGCAAATACGACAGTTTGGGAACTTAGATAGAGAAACATTAGCCAGAAGTGTTTTGACATGCCACATACGCTGCTAGTATGTGTTACCCCTCACTGTACTTAGAGGATTACTCCAGCGATGTAGTATTGTGCTTACATACATTAGTGGACTTGAAAGACATAGTTTAAGAAAAAGAATGGTCAAAATCGATGCAGCAAAAGCTGAGATATCCTGACTTTTAGTCTCCTGTAAGGGTAAAGCTCCAAAAACGCTGGATCCTACATTTCCCATAACACAACTCAATAGTGGTTGACTCTCCCTGCTGGGTAAACACCAATGTCTTTCAAATTTCACAACTCCAATTTGTAATGCACTCTCAAGCTGAATGTGAGATAACCCTGATGACATCATCAGGGTTATTTTCTCAGAGTTTAGAATGCTCTTTTCAGAGCCACAGAAGACATTATACACCTGTTTTTATATACTGAGTAGTCCTTCTCATGATGAGTAAACTGATCTTCATGTGTTAAATCCATAGAGTGCCCCTTTAATTTATCAGCGGCCATTTGATTTCAGTTTGCCTATCTCTACAGGAGATATGGAGGCAAAACAACACTGAATAAATAAATTAGACAACAGCAAACCGGAACCTCTAAAACTAACAAACTATGACAACAGAGTATTAATCCAGAGCCTCAGGCATGTCTGATGTAGGCCTGTCTCCCTGTAGAAATGGGCTTTGGCTGTGTGGGAGAAAAACTGGCTCAATTGTCAGAGAGGCTAAGTGCTAAGGCAACACTGTTAGTCATTGATTGCAAGCAATAAGGTGGAGGGTCACATGCTGTTTCCTGCGGGAGCCTGTGCGTTCTCTATGGTTTAGCTGTGGGTGTGTGTGTGTGTGTATGTCTGTGTGTGTATGTACAAATGGAAATATTCTTGAAGGTCTTACACAAAGTAAGAAAGGGCGCAATCATCCTTGCTTGTTGAGAGCATCATTGCAGCTGAGATGCTACAGAGCTATTTGATTTAAACATGCTTTTTCATTGCAGATTGTTGTTCATCTTGATTTGGTTGCTATGGCTGGCTGATTCCTGCTCAGGCCAGCCAGCGTCAAAATGTATTCACTCTTAGCATTGTGAGGTGTTTTGGAAGAAAGCATCCACCCAATGGGATATGCCGTCATTAACTAGCTCCCAGCGCTGGAGATTTTCCAAAGATGTGCAGTTTTCTTAATAACTGAACCATACTGTTTCAAACAAAGATTTGGCACATACACGGTCTACATTAAATCTGTTTTTCACACTAAAAAAATATATTTGGTGTTATGTCATGCATAGGCACAGGCAGAAACAAATTACAGTCCTATTTTGTATTTTGACATGAACATCAATCAGCAAATGGAGAAAAAAGAAGACTGCTGTTTTTGCCCAGCATGCATTTTGAGGATATTTGTCACTTTTTTTTTTTTAACAGTTTTTTACAATTTAAAAGCTTTATTGTTTTCATGACCCGCTGGTCTTTAAGGCCTTCTGTAAAAAACGAAAAACGTGAAAGCTTACCAAGCATAATGGCAATTTAACCGTCAGGGCAGGTATCTTACACACAACTGTTCTAAATTGCACGCATCAACAGCAAAGTGCAACAAAACCACAATTGGACAAGGCTTCACCTCCTATTGCGGTTAGCAGGGAAACAGGAACATGGCGATACGACAGGTATCTTTGTTCATCTCAGGGTTGACAACAGAGCTGCCTGCAAATGTGACAGTCTAGTCAGTTAGCATTTAAATTCAAGTCCACATGTCCTTGCCAGTATGAAAGAAAGGGAACATAAAATCATGTCACAGTTAATCTGATGGACAGCATATAAGTGACCCAGCATACTGTATTTCTAGGGAATGAGCTATAGAGTTCCATATGTGTATAAAAGATGTTGTATGGCAAATACTGCATAGACTATAGATATTTCACTTGATCCTTCACAATGCCAATTTAACAACTGTATATGAATCTATCAGAACACAAGCAGTGAGATGTAAAAGCCATGGATGTGTGATTTGAATGAGGTATGTGGGGCTATGCTATATATTTCTCCTTTAGTAATTAATTGTATTAAAGACTAATTACAGTGAGGTGTAACTACTGTGTTACTCTCTGGAGCTGTTACTGAGCTTTTCTTTTATTCCCAGTTTTAATGTCCATTCCTTAATTGGCTTTCTTTTAAGCAGCACACACATGGTTGGACCCCCAAGGGCAAACAACCCTGCAGTTAAACCTGCATCCCTATCTCTTTGCTTCATTGTAGCATAGTCTGTGGAAATCCCACTCCTATATACTGTACAGTAAATGCATATTTATGGGCTCAAGCAATAGGTATTCTTCACATTAAGTGTTTCAGTAACTATGGCAACAAGACATTTGCTGCTTGCTTTTATGAAATGGTGACCGAGGCTTAGTCTAATGAAACTGTATTTTCTAGATTAGTCCAACATCACACAAAATCTAACTATCAGTGCTTGAAGATGTGGATCAATTTAAGGATTTGATGAACTGCTGTCTTTGCTGTCACAGGCTTTCCTTTTCTGCAGGATGTTGTGCACACTACCATAACACAGTACCATAACAGGCATATAATGAGTCCTATATACAATTTGATCTGTCATACAGAGTAGTTTTAAATACACATTTTTGTCAATTCAGCCTGAGATAAAGTACAGTTGCTATACATCACTAAAGGAAGCACACTGATTGGCTGGGTGGCAAAAGAGAAACGGCACTCGTCTACCACAGCAGTACAGTCCCTGCCAGCGCTGCTTCTGGCTTGGCCTCATTAAGCGCAATTGTCAGCATTTTTAAGTGGGAAGCCTGTGAGGGATCATGACCTTTTTTAATCACACAGGGACTCCTTCTTGTTGGTGCCCCCCTGTTATGTCACAGCAGGAACAACTAATTTGCCATGTCTAATGTGTTTTCAGTGCCATGATATAATTAAAGGCTCTTTTTGATCATATTATTGTACTTTCAAAGGTATTAATAGTATAGGAGTACAGCAAAAGGGCACGTTAATAGGGTATAATCATATAGAAGAGCATAATCATAACCTCATCTCTTTTTGTCCACTCAGCAGCAATTTGTAGCCTACAGTAAGGTGGAGCAGTGATCTGCTTGCAAAAGATGCTCATCACAAAATAATAAATGAATTATGTTCCTTAGAAATTGCTGGGTTCCTATTCACAATGCTGTAATTTAATATTTTTTAAGTTAGATATTTAATAAGACCTTATAGCCAAAGTAAAATATTGAGTTTTATAAGCCCAAATAAACTAAATTTAATTAAATAAGAGACATTATTTAAGTGTTTGTAGTGGTGTATTGTTATTTACTATGTAATAAGGTGAACTTGTACAAGACTTGTATGTACATTTTTACATAAATTACAAAAGAGTTTTGTGTGTACAACTGTTAAATGTTTAGCAATCGTACATATAAATACTTTATTTTACACAACCAAAAAGTTTCAAAATTCTAACAGCTATCTTTCCAAGTACTTTAAAGCTACAGCTATCTTGTGTCACATGTCTGTTTTTAAAGCCTTGACTGAAACCAGGGGAACTCCAAAGGACGATAACAGCCTTGATAAGCAAATATAAATAGCTGGTGTCTGATCTAGAATGATTAGAGCGCCCTGTAAGTATACATATCAGTGGTTTAACGCAAAACGCAGGAGAGTCCACCTTTTAACAAGGACTCATCTATCATGATCATGAGCTGACAGTACATGCCTGCTCTCTTCTGTTTGACGAGTCTTGCAGAATTTCCTCAGTGACAGGTACACACATGTCCTTAGACACTATACAACACCAATGTTGCTGATTTCAATTTCTGATTAACCACCATACCATTATTTGTGTTACAGAAAAATGGGGAACTGGCAACTGCTGTTTAGGTCTGCATTCGATTTTACAAGCCTGCGAAACAGTGATAGCTGTAAGAGCTACCATCATGAAAACATATTAAACTCCAATTTATCTACTAGGAACACACAAAAGGTGACTGATTATGAGTAATGATAATGTAATTGCAGGTACACAGATGGTTGTTACCAATGGGTTTTGTATTGCACCTTGCAGAAATGAAGTGTCGTAGTGCTATTTTGCAAATGGGTAAATGCAATTATTCCTCTATTTCTTAACACTGCAGCAGAAAGTCTCTGAATTGTTCTCATCAACAGAAAATACATCATGATTAGAGAAAATGTACAGGTAATATTCGCTTGTACTACTCAAAAAAGTAGTAAAAGCTACTGCTGTGAGTTGGGTATCATACTCAATTCAGATCAAATTCAAGTGTACAAAAATTAGCTTCACTATTTCCCAGGTGGAAATATAGATCAAGGGAAGGTGGCAGATTAAAGATGTATTTTAAGCCTTAAAACTATTGAGACATAGGTCATACACAGAAGGTTTATACCTCCATATTAGGAAGGTGTTTTTAATTTGCCTTTACACTCAGTGTTGTATATTAGTACACCATGTTTACCCCATCTCCTGTAAGAAAGTTTGACAAATTGGCTGGACTTTGGCTGCCAACAGTGCTAAGATCAGCCAATTATTTCAGCAGCCGGAAATGATGACGAGACAAAAATGTAAGTGAACAATCTGTTCCTCCGGCTGATTATGAAGCTACCCACTGAGAGAAACTAGGTGCCACAGTCCACCTCACATCCTAAAATGTGCATAGTGAAATTCCCTCTGCATTTATGGTATCACTGAAAAAGTAATAATGATACAATAACAAAAGAGAGTCTGCTTTTTGCATGTCACATGTTCATTTACAGCTGTCCAAACATAAGGAAGTGAAATTATAGGTTACATGGTGAATCTTGACATAGTTCTCATTTAAAGGTGAAACGCCATGAGCAGTTTTTGTCTCGGATACTTGACTGCTAGGCATTTAACTTATGTTTGAGTGTTTACATTATATTTCAGTCCTGGTTTTTAATACATTTACACACACATAAACATACATAACATCTAAACAACAGCACAGTAAGAGCTATTTTAGATGGCATATTTGTAATTCGTTATTAATCAATTTAAAAAAAATCTCAAAGCACTAAAACAGTTCTGTGCAGTCCGTGTTGCTCATATAACAACATGGACATGATCCCTCACAGGCCTCCCACTAGCAACACTGCCAATTGAGTTCAGTGGAGCACTCGGTCAAGCTAACAGTCATTGACCCTGTGGTAGTGGGTGTGCATTTCTGATGTTGTTGGTGGTTCGAACTTTTAGTAAAGTGTGTGGCGTTGTGGCGTACTTTTATTTATTTAAATTTACTTATATTTATCCCCGGCTCCTCCTGTCCACATGTCAAAGTGTCCTTGGGCAAGACACTGAACCCTAAGTTGCCGATGGAGGCCAGCACCTTGCATGGCAGCTCTGTCACCAGCTGTGTGTGAATGGGCGAATAAGTGCTTTGGGAACCGTTAAGGTTGAAAAGCGCTATATAAGCTTGGCTACAGTCCAAACAGTTATGATCTAGAACAGAACAGGCCCGATCGCAATGCTCTTCCAGAGTTAAGTGTTGTGGAGGAAGGGGATCACATGTTGTTGGGACCCGTTGGGTACGGGTCAGGTTGCTAAACTCTAAACTTATGTAATCTTCTAATTTAATCAACTCTAATCTAATCTAATGCTGTCATGGCTCAAGTACATGACTAAGTGCCCTTAATAATGACATTTTAAAAATATGTTAATACAATTATGTGTTAAATATTGTTATCAAAAGTATACACCAGGGGTGTCTACAGTGCTTTCTTGATAGTCTGACTACAAGCCAAATTGACACAGCATGGCCTCATATTTCTGAGGATGACAGGGACTGTTCTCTGGCTGGAAGGTTGCAGGTTTGTTTCCCTCCAAAGCCAACCTTGAACAAGAAATGGTTGTCAGTGAGTCAGTGATATGCATACAGTACATGTTTTTATGGCTCTGGTCAGATATGATCTTGTCATATATAATGTAGAAAAGTTACTTGATCGTAAGGATTTTCATTAATTTGCTCTACATTCAGTTTAACAAGTGAATAATTTAAGTAATAAGCCCCCATTATGAGCTTCAAAATGTGAGAGATAACACATGTGTTACACAAATTATTGTAATGAAAGGCATCCTCTTGCACAGAGATTTTAATTATTTGATTTAAACTAAAAAAAATCTTTTTAAAATCTGGTGGGTGAATGATGGACATTTTGGGATTTTCTCAAATGTTACCTTGAAAAGTTGAGTCATTTCATCCATATCACTAAAAAAGTTTTAAAATCGTGGAGACTGATATTTTAAAACACTCTGCAGATAAAACCAAAACTATCTTTTTGTGATTTGGATTTGAACTGACTCTTTCAAACAAAAATCTTTTGACCAACTTAGGTGATGACCATGTATAAAAAAGGATGTTTTATGTAAAATCTCTGACAAAGAAAATATCACTCAACATCATTTTTGAAACGTAAGAAAAATCATTTTATTACATTTTATTTCTATTTTGCTGTTTAGGCTTGTCTAGGTGTTTCAAATGTGTCATAAACCAGGTGTATTTTAAAGTGTTTATACCAAATTGTCACCATTTACAAAGCCTGTTTTCTTCCAAGTAAGACATGTGGCAAATGACCCTTGTTCTTTCAGTAATCACTGCAAAGCTGGCTTTCTTGATTTTTTTTTTTTTTTTAAACAAATTAGGGGGTAAGAAATAGCTCTCAGCCTAACCGTCATCATGCTGTGAAACCAATCCAACTACTGAACAGTTTCAAAAGCAACCATCTCTCACCAGAAAGACAGACTATTTTATGCATTTTCTGTCAAATAATCCATTCCAAATATTATGAATTTAATTGAAGTTTCTATTTAACTGGTGTACTACTATGAAACTACTACACGGAACTATTTCTGCAAAAGACCAGATGCAGACCCTACACAATTTCAACACAATGGTGAATGAAAGTATCATCCTGTGCAATGAAATTTAAATTACACACAAGCTCTTGGTGAGCTATGCTTCTTTTGTTTTGTGATTCGATTAAGTTTGCATGTGGAACAAGCCAGAAGAGATGGATTGCTGAGCCTTCGGCATGAAGACAAACAGAAAATATGAGGAAGACCTGAAATGATAATGTTGGAGGTTTTTCTGTGTTGTCAGGATTTACTGTTCCCAGGAGGGCTGTTTTTTTTTTTGGTTTGCAGTCTAACATAAAGGTTCAATGGACAGTGTGTAAAAGTAAAGCTTTCTTCATGTAACACAGAATTTCAAGGTCTTTTCAAATGAGAGGCTTTTTCCTATGACATAGTTTTGGTCGCCCCACCCTGATTTCAAAACATAAATATAGGCTAATTAATGCATTTAAGCTTTGTGGTTCTGCACCTCCTCTGCATATTTGAAAAGTCCAAAAAATATAAGTCCATATGCAAAATATCATACAGATATTTAGGATATTTATTTATTTATTTACTTTACCTCTAACTGCAGGAAGGAGAGGCGGCTGTCTCTTCCTCTCCTACCCTTGTAGCAGCACACTATATTTTTCATGCATTGGTGATGCTAAATCATAGAAGCATATTAAACCACAATCACAGGGCTTTTTCTCTGCAGTATTTCATAACATAGGCTACTTGATTATGCCGACATGCTGTGTGCATTTCTGGAATGTTACTGAATAAAACGCTGAGGGAGAATTCTGAATATGTTATTGCTGAGGGGACAAAACAGACGTAATAACAGTAACTATAAAGCAGCACGTTGTGGAATTGTGTAGCTACATATAGTTTTCCTCAACATATTACCTGCTGTTTCGGTCATTCACTGAACGAAAAACTGCAGTGAAGTGAACTGTATAATCTCAATGCAGCGTGACGAGACATCGCATCCCAAGCCACACTGCTGTAGTGGGTTTACTTGCATGTAAACTGTGTGCAAGATGAGCACCACCTACTTTGGCGTCATAGTCAGACGCTTCATATACCCAACCAGTCACCCTGACCTCTTTTAACTCTTGCTCGAATGCTGTGAAATTTTTGAGGCAGATTTAGTTTTTCTGTGCAGATTTATATAATAGCAATTTCAGACATCGTAAAAAAAAAAAAAAAATCTGCTCTTTCATGCAGAACTGTACTCTAATAGAATTTTGCTGTTCATTTTAATGTTCATTCTGATTATTGCTTTGGTCTTATATTTAATTTTAAAAGTCTTTGATTTATCATCATAAAACTTGGCAGCATGCGCTAATTTGAACTAAGTGATTGGGGAACTACTAAAAATACATTTTAAACCACTACTACTACTACACACACTATCATTTCCTGGCCGTTCATCCATCATACATGCACCTGTAGTTCCTTCCAGTATTATACATGGAAGGTGTCACGCCTGGTCTTGTGACACAGGGCTGACACCTGCTCACTATCTTTAAATTAATGTTTTCACACTTTAAGGCATTTAGTACACAGCCTTCTGAAGAGTTGTATTCCTATTTAGCTATTTACTTTCTTTGCAGAAACATTTCCTGAGCCACCCACCAGTCCCCAAAGGAGACTCATGTAGTGCGGAAAAGACAAATTATGGACTGGGCCTTTAAGTTCAAGTTTGCATTTCAAGATGGAGCAGTTCTATTCAGATATTCTCCTTCAGCAGGATACATAAAACACAGTTACTGGGGAGGGGGGGCTTGCGATTCATTTGAGGAAAACCTTTTACTGACACACTTGGTATTTCTCATCTCATTATTGGGGCTGATTATAATTCATAGGCTATATTAAATGTCAGAGAAAGGCCATGGATTGTTATGCAAATGTTAAGCATAGAATGTGTTCTTTCATTCAGATTTTTTCCCCCTCCACTTGGTCAGAAAAAATAAGGCAAATGCCAGTAACAATTCAAAGACTCACTTCATTTGGATTAATCCGTGTCAACATGACAGTTTGTCATTGTTCAGCATAATTATCTTTTAAATAATCAGCTGTAAGAATGGAATAGATAAGAGAAATCAAGTCATAAAATGTGTTTACTACTGTACAATCAGAACATTAAAAACATTATTCGTTCTGTAGCAAGTGGCTTTAAACTAAACACAATGCAAGATTTATTTTTCTTTCTTATGAGTCAAGTATTGTCCCTAAAATATAAATTTAATCTCTCAGGCTTGATGTACAGTAGATGAAAGCAGGAAGAGAAGAAAAAGACATGACTGTGATTGCGCTACTTTCACCAAACACACTGGTTAGTCCTCATCCTGTCTTGTTATGTTAAAAATAAAACACTGTTTGAACATGTGAACAATAAAGCAAGAACATCGACTGGTGAAGATGCAGATTTTGTTGCCTGGGACCTGACGCTTTAGCCTTTGTCTTTTAGCATGATCGCATGTATGTAGCCATCAAGTACATATAGAGGATGGAGGTGTAAACATTAAAAACTCAGCCAGAAACAGCGTTGTCAACCAACTCATGGAGCTAACATTAGTATAACTAGCTAGCTAGCTACATGGGAAAAATCTGCCAGTGACCGTTTTTAATTCAGCCTCAAAATTGACGGGCGCCGACTAGAAATGAGAAGCTTCCATTTGTCTACCGCCGTCTGAAATCAAGGACCCTTTGTCTCAAAAAGTACTAAGAATTCCAAGTGGTATATCTACCACTTTTATCATTTTAAATCGCATTATGTGCTGTGCAAGAACGAAATGTTTAACTGGCGTAGTAACAGTAACTAAGGGGGGGCGGGGCGGGGCTTAGCAAAATGTCAGGTACATCTGTCCCCAAACCAGTTTTAACTCAACATGACTCACCTTGATTTTTATTTTAGTGGATGACTATTGTGGTGCAGTACAGGCCGTTTTTAATGTATGCCCCTGACCTTGGACACAAATTGGTAAAATAAAGGGGAATCCAATTGAAGCAGGTATTATGTGATACAGTCACAATTGTACTCTCTTTGTAAATTTGGTATTTCTCTACTCTTTAATTTGTGGCGGTGCAGAGTTCATTGGATGAACAAAGTTCTAAATAATTAAGCCTTTAGAAATTGGAGAGGTAGTGATGAGCAATCTGCTGCTGATCTGACACTTGATTAAAAGCAAGGCTGAGACCTAATTCATTGGCCTTTAATTCCAATGGCAGGCTCATTACCCTTAAGAAAGCGAAAAGAAGTGACAGAGGTTTGCAAGCATTGTTTGGCTTTCTAGGGGAGGCGGCGAAGAATGATAATACTCTTTTTGTATTTTTCTTTGGTACTTTCTCTGCATCATTACGCAAGCATAATAGAGCCCCGATGAACAATGAGGGCTTTCCATTCAGTATAGTCACTGTAACGGCCTTATTTTTGCTGTTATACAACCAGCTGCCTCACATAATGGCTGAGGTGGGGACAAACGGCAAAATAAAGCTCATGAACAAATTTTACGATTTCATCAAAGTGTGATTTAGCTTTGACCATGGCTGTAAAGGCCTGTTAAACAAATGGGAAGCCTGCAAGCAACATCTGGCGCATTAAAACTGACCACCACATAAATCTGCTCTGGACTGGAGCACTCAGGTATCAGCAAATGGAGGTAACTGATTTAAAAAGTAATTTAAGGCCTTTTATGAACCTCTATGCATATTTTGGGTAATGAAGGAGAGTTGAACTACTTCTCTTTACTTCGAATTTTATTTCTGTCAGTGACAGTGATTTGAAGCTCAATAGTATATTCTTTTTTATTCACTCTGATCACTTTGAACTTCATAGTCAAAACCTTCTTAAAAAGGGAAATACTGACATTGTCTTATTGTTGTAAGCTTCAGTGTTTGCAATGAACACAAAGTTAAAGAAAATAGTTAATTGCAAAAATTGTAAAGTGTAACTGATCAGACATTCCATACTTGTGAGATAATTTATCCAACACGCCAAACATTATCTACTTGTAATTTTTATTCTTTATAACGATGATGCCACATAACACTAATTTTACAGCTGTCTTAGCTTTAAATGACTCTTAGATTTGTGATGATGATGGCAATTAGCAAACAGAACAGATGCTGAAATGTGTATGCAATACCCACATTTAAAAGCATTATCAAAGTCATTCTCTACCAGATGTTAGCTCCTCCTTGCTGATACGTTCATTTAGACCAGAGAGGAGCTTAATCACCACATGGTGACAAATTATTACATAAATCTACTCAAAAAGCTTAATGCATCCAATATGCAATGAGGTGGGTCATTTGAGGGAACCTGCCATGCACTAATGACATTTTGTCATCAATAAATGTACTAAAAAGTACAGGAATCTAGCCTCAGGTGAAGACTGTCAAAATGGCATTCTTTCACTAGATATGTCTTATTTCCTCATAGAATGTAATATATTTGGATTTTTAAGATATGGATGAAACTATACAGCCCTACACTCTAAGTTAAATATAGCTTAAACTTAAAAAAAAAACCCCCAACCAAATGAGAGGCAGGATTCTCCAAACGTTTGTCAAAATCCAACTAATGGTATATGAAATGTTATTTGTGTTGCAAACAAATAAATAACTCTAAGTTCTCCAGACTTTACATAGGACATGTGTTCATCTTGAGTTGATGTTGTTGTACACTGTAATGTATGGTTACATATGAATATATGGTATGCAACAGCTTACAATACCTGGTGGGCTGCTTTTCCATCAGGACTCAGTGGGACAACATGTCACTCCCAAGCTATTTGTTTTTCCATGTTTGGATAATGTCATGCTTAAATATCACGGTGATATGGGTCTGTATAAATTTCTGTCTTGCAGTTATACCATCATTACACGCATTAATGAGTTTCCCCAAGGCCACTGATGACGATATTATATGACTGATTGGATCTGGATTCTGTATTAACAATCACATATACAGGTACTGGTGGAACCAGAACACCTGGGGCCATGTATTTGTGAAGAATGAGAACAAAATGTATGTCAGAAAGTGCCTAAATATGAGATCAGTTCAGTTCAACTTATTTAGTATATTTAAAAAAAAAAAACAGCTGGAAATAAGTATATAAGTATGTTTTTGTCTACCTGTATATATCCTGAATGCAACACAATCAAAAGAAAAATAATTAAGCATCAATCCAGGTTATATGTAATAAAAAAGATAATTGACTAAATACAATTTATTTGAAGTGGATGGGGTTTTTAGTATTAGTGGAAGACCCCAGAACAGTCTGACATGACATGAAATAAATAACAGATTACCCAATTTTGGTGCTTGAATCTCATTCTATTACTTATCAAAACATAAATAGGGAAGTAACAGGCACACTGGGGCCTGGCTTGTAGTGAGAACACCGTCATCATAATCTGGACCCAACAGATTTTAGCAAGTATTTGCTCTATTTTGTACACAGTGGTGGTAATCAGTTTAGGTAACTGGACATGCTGTGCATTTTTACAGGCTTGGGAAGTTACATGTCGTAACTGTGCAGTAGGGAAACGTATCACAGCTGGTCGGGGGCCCACAGCCAATGTGGTCTGTGAGCAGGTGGGGAGCAGAGGGGCAGAGGGTAACCTGAAGGGTGTTTGGGGGTGCGAGGGAAGGGAATCTTCATTGATTGTGGATGATAAAGGGGGTGGTGAGTATATCTCTTGATTGATGTCCCTCATCCTTCAATCTCTTGTCACATTCTGTCTTTGTTCCGACTTCCCAGACCCTTCCAAACGATTACCTCCCCACTTGCCCTTCACAAGTCACACTCTTACTGTACTGTACTCTACATTAGGGGGGAGGGTGTTAAAAAAGTAAACTGCAGGATGCCTTTACTACTACTCCCCACCATAAACAGGAGACATCTGTCACTATGGATACTTGCATGTGGATAAATGCAAGGCATGGCTCAGAGTTACAGTGTCTTTTCCCTGTAAATCCAGAACATCCCCAAAGTAATGAAAACAAGAGACATGATATAAAAAGATGGTATATGCATTTGCATACCAAAATAAAGTTTGATGAAGAAGCAAGATAGAACTTAAATTTTTATGCTGTTTCCTTGATTCTTTGAGTGTTTACATTAGGGACAGTGGAGTATGATAAGTCGGTATCCGTGCAGACACACTGTCGCAAGGTCTTATATTCTATTTCTGCTCCCCACTATATGGAGGATGGTGCATGGGATGGCACTTGCTATGGTAAATCCTCCATGCAAACACGCAAACTAAAGCAGAGTGGACAGGGTGGGGGTCTAGTGTCTGGAATCAGTTTTGAGAAGTTTTTTTAGTATATAGTATAGAGACAGACAGGAAACGTGGGAGGGAGAGAGAAGAGTATGACATGCAAATAAAGGTCCCCCAATTATGATTATGTAGAATGCACCCTTAACCATTCGGCTACCAGCACACCCAGTTTGAGATCTTTTGAGTGGAAATTTTTGAGTGAAATTACCCTTAAATACTATGTTTGCGTACCAGCCCTAATTCAGCATCATATTGTAACAAAATGCATTAAAATAACTACTCCCATTTATTACTATTGACATATAACCTGGTGAACCACCACTGGACACTTAACCTCTATCAGTCACTTTCTATACAGCTCATAATGTCAATGCCATTACTAATTGATTGGGACATGAAGGATTAGACTACATTAGGTGGCAGTGTCATTTTTTTCTCCTTGTAGCAGCAGGCAAATACCCTGTGGGAGGTTTTCCCATCATGACTGTAAAAATGATCAGTCTGTTTGCATGTATGCCATGTTTCTCAGTGGCCTTGTTCTTTATTTACCCGCAAGCCATGTCGCCTGCGTGCAAGAGTATGCGTGCATATCAATATAACATGGGAAAGCAATTTGATGGTAGTTAAAAACCAGCCAATCGAAAAGACATCAGCAATTATAACTACTTCCTGCTTAAACCTGTCAACACCTCTCAGATCTCCATATGTCCTGAGATGTCATGGCTCCTTTTGGGAGCATGAAAGTATCTCACATTGCAATGCAGGACAATAGTGTTACTCTCTAGTGGACTGTTAATGTTTGCATCACGAACAGTGGTAAGGATAAGTAGTGACTTATTCTACACAGAGACAAAATAGCAAAAAGTGCAATAAAAAAAAAGTTATTTAATGCTAATATCCAGCACTAACAGAACGTGCATCTAATGTGTATGTTATTTTTAAAATGTAAGGGAAGTTTTCCAATGTGGGGTTGTATGATCTTAATGCAAATATAAAGATAATTGCAATATATTATTGCTCATAATGTTTGACAGTAGAAACTTACACTTAATATATAATATACTAAGTTTGCACCACAAACAGGTTGTTGTCGTAAGTTAGTTTTTATGCAGTGATAAAGAATGTGCTATTTTGTGCCAGAGCCAGAGGAATAACAAGCAAAAGGAAAACACTGAAAAATGCTTAATTAAGACACTCCCTGTCTCCACGGCATATTATCTGTCTTGAGTTTCTCTCTAATGTTTAATTTTATTTGCAGCATTTCAATTTTGTCTGACTGAGGTGGAACAAATCCTTGGCATAGTGAACTCAGAGCTAAAGTAAAGCCACACTCCTTCTTAGAGACCAAGGTAAGGATGCATTAACTGCTAACTTGCCTCTGATGTCATTGCTAGCATAATGAGCCCTGACATTCAGCACTTCTCTCTCAGCTGACATGATTGCTGTGTCACTGTGATTAGCCCCGACCTTCCATCTCCAGGATCACAGTAGTTGTGACCCCTTGTTGCAACTGGTAATGAGTACCACGACCTCAGCTGTGACAGCCTTGTGTAAGGGTCAGATTGGAGACAACCCCAACAGAGCAACAATGGTGACAGTCAGGCACACAAGTTCAGGATAAATGATGGCATTCCCATGCAAGCCTTCACCTGGATGTACAGGTAATCAGCTTTAGCTTTTCCAAATGGATAAGAATGATGGATACAAATAGATAATTGTCTCTATAAAAAGGATTCATACAAAAAGGAATTTGAGTTGATGATTTAATTAGTCCTGCTGTTGAATACATGCTAAGTTACTGTCAATTATAGTGCAGGTGCTGGAGAGAAACTGATGTCATTTGCCAGGCTAGTTGTCCACTTTCACTGAACCAGTTGGATGTGAACATGTAGTTGTCAAACTTGGGCTTAGCCAGGAGGCTTTACGATTACCAATTTTTATTAGTCACAGGGTTTTAAAAAAGAATAGTCAACTAGTCACAGTCCATCACATTGTTATTAATCTAATGACACTGTGATGCAGCCATCATGTTCGAGTTGTACACGTAACAGGGACATTTTCTCATGTAGGAGTGCTAGTCTTGTGAACAGATATTGAACATACCTTACAAACAGCACTGAGCAGGTGAGTGCAGCTGTGATCAGAGCCCTGCTGCAGGCATGCTGCCCCCTGTATATCCACAGGACAGGTACATGAGGAGGAGGAGGAGGCATTATTCATCTTCATTACATTAGCTTACAAACATCATGTCTGCCCAGACTGTAAAACGCTTCTGCCCTACATCTAACCACTTCATATGTGTGGATCCATCTTTTTCTTCTTTTTTTCTCACAAGCCAAAACCAAACTGCTTAACAACAAACAACTGACAGAATGTCTTATTTTCTCCAGTAAAGAGTTCATTCTTGAAGTCCAGTTTTACAGAGTGACAAGTCAAGTGTTCGCTAGCTAATGTCACAAGCATTGTCACCATTTACTGTGGGGTTTTTTTTTTAACAGTAAAGGCCTATTGCTACCTTAACATTAAAATACATGTATTTTGAAACATGTGAATGAAGTTTTGTGTTCGTAGCTTTATCATTAGCTTACTCCAGGGAATAAATGGTGGAGAAAACAAGCAATTGGGCCTCTGCTGTGACAATGCACTAAATAGAATAAACTACTGCACTAGACACATAACGTGCATCCTGTGGCAAAGTCGCCAACACTCTGAGAGAAGGACACCAGGACTTAATGATAGTAGGTGGTCATTTGGACATTTCAAAATGTGAAAATTTCAGTTATTGCAGCTTTAAGGACAAGCAGCAGCATGGGGATGAGAGCTGTCATAATGTCCCCCATATCCTACCTGAGAGCATGTTCCAAAGCTAGTGCTGCCAATGACCAGCCATTATTGCTTGGCAGCTGTGCCTCCAGCATTTCAATGTAAAACTGACATTTAGAAGAGAGCAGAAGATGCTATTGACACTTGGAGAGGCAGTAATTAGTTCCCCCTTTAGCATTCATTGTGTGAGGCATTTCATCACTAAATGTCAATTATCATGGCTGCTCCCATCAGCGGGTAACCTTCAGTTATCACTGTAAGCATTAAAGGGAAGGGTGCCTTTAAGAATAAGCTGACTTTATCCCCATTCTGACAGGTCTCTTTGACTGTACTAAGTGATTTGGAATAATGTAACATTCAGATATCCGAAGGGATTCACCTGCTTTGAGTGTTACCTATGAAATGGTCTCTTAATGCTTCCGAAAGAAATATACCTCAACTATGCAAACTTCATAGCTAGTCATTGCTACTAAAATACATTGACAAAATGTCTACATGTATTTCTGGCACTCGGTTGAAATATATATCGGTAGCTCTGCAATAGTATTTGTACATGATTTTTGATAATTACATAATTATGTCAACGAAGATGTTGTTAATTGAAAAATATAGTGTGACTGATCTGACTGGGTTCATAAGCTCTCTCGTTGTCTGTTATGAAATTTGTTGGGTAAAATGAAATACACACAAAGCATCACATTACTTATAAGTGTACACACACACCTTTGGCATAGTGACCTTACCTGTCAAAGCAACAGGTTGAGGAAAAGTGGATTTGCAGGTGAAATTTTGTAACATCCATTCATCTGGATCCATATATGTTGGGCGCTGCTGAATGTACTGCATGTATGCGTGTCTGTGGGTGTGTGTTTGTATGTGTGCCACACACATACACATGCACGCACACACGCACACACACACACACACACACACGCGCACACACACACACACACACACACACACACACACACACACACACACACACACACACACACACACACACAGGGGTATTGAAGCTCAGAGAGGGATGATCTGGAATGGCTCCAGGTTGCGGCTCAGTGCATCTCTTTTGAAACACACAAACACACACACACACACACACACACACACACACACACACACACACACACACACTTACTTAGAGTCCCAAGAGGCAGACATACTCTGGCTCTGGTGCAGCAGAATGAACACTGGCGCCACATTAACCAGCTCTCTTCAAAAAGCTCTCTGAATAACCCTGCTACTCCAGTAAAAATATCTAATCCAGGTCTCTCAGACTTTCTGCTGTGTTCAATCTGATATTTGTGTTCTATTTCAGCCAAGGACTGAGTCAAGTCTGATTTCAGCCACTTGTTACGGGGCTTAAACTCTCCATAACTGTAGGAGAATTCGGACTTCAAGCTGTGGTGCAGAATTTAATTAAGTTAAAGGGTTGTTCACCCAAAGTACATAAAACCTATTCTCATTCTCTTCTAGGGGTGTCGGGCCTAGTTCTGGATTTATTTCCCCAGATTTTGATATATCGATCTCTTAGGTTTCTTCCTCCATTCCACAACATTGGAGGTGAATGGAATTGAATTTTTGATTGCACACCTCATTGGAAAGTGACATTTAAAAGTTCAACATCAATTTCCAGAATCAATTTCCCCATGACTCTGGATAATCCACAGAACACACTGTGAACAGTTTTCATTGGAGCTTCTTTCTGCTTATAAAATATTCCTTATTACCCCAAACGATTGACAGTGAGGTCTGTGGAGGCAATGAGTCACCAGGAGGACACTTGATGACATTTAGAGAAGTGTGTACCTGGTCTGTGGGTTAAACTAGTCTTCATAGTTACCCAAGATATACAGTAGTTAGGTAGCTTTTTAAAGAATACAATATAATGCAGTGAAAAAGGTAAAGCATTAATGAGTTGAACTTCTTCTTCTTCTTCTTCTTCTTCACATGAAGGGAGTATTTATGGCCAAACCATTAAGCCAAAGCAGCTTAATCAAATTATGACATAAAGGTAACAGGAGGTGATAAGGTTAATAATAACAACAGAACAAAGTTGATCAGTAATATGTAATAACCATGGCAACAAACATGGATGTTGACATGTCTCAGATATATCTTATCATATCATATTTAGAGAGGATATTTACCCTGATGCATAGAAAGTAAAATATGCAGAGTCGTGTGAGAGCATCTAGAAGTCTCATTACTGAAATACTACAACTTCCCGCTTGAGAACTGATAGCATACAGTGGACTGCTGGAAATGAAAAAAGATCAGGGTGTTTCCATAGTGACGGCCACAACATCATCTTGGCCCAGCCAAAATTGCATAATCAAAAAAAGGTAGTAAAGTAAATTAGAGCTAAAGTAAGGGAGGACCCTGTGTTGAGGCATGAAGGTATTTAGAAACAGGGACAAGACAGGTGCCAAAATACATGTATTATATATCTTTTTAGTATAATTATATAATTTCACCGCTGAGAAGACAAAAGTATTCCTCCATAGTGATTCACAAAGATGGAATACTTATCAAGTACCTGCAATGTCTTGAATTCAAATCAAGCCTGCGAATTGAATTCCAGCCTTTGTCACTTGTAGCCTGTTTCCACTCTACTGTGAGTTAGCTTGTTATATGAGATGTCATAGGTCCCGATTGCATGCATTTATTTTGTCAAACATATGCATTACATGTGAATGCTCAGGGCTAGTGTCTAATTTAATTTGGGTTGAAGACCAATTTAGGCCACAATGCGCAGAATTAATAGCAACAAACCTCACGTCTTAAATAATGCAGAGGTTGTTCTTTATGCGGATACACAGTTAAACTTTTGAGCCTCTAACAGTGGGAAGTGGTCGTAACTTTTTTTATAATCTTTTCAGCATTTATGCCTTTTCATTTAAAATATTCATGGAAGGGCATCGGAGGTCACATATTGCAACATTCTTGGCAACAAAATTGAACAGTTGGAGGGAGTTTCCACTGCAGGTAGCCCAGAGTTATGAGCATCACACCACCAAACAAATTGCTGGACAATGATAGCTGGCTGACAGGGTGAAAATGACTTCGCAGGCTGTATGACACCTTAATATCCTCTTTTTTTCTCTCTCTGAAGAACAGTCTGCTTTGTAACAGATACAAACAGTTCCTTTTTATCTTTTTGCTGGATTAATGCTCATGGAAATCTAAAGTATAATAGATTTTTTCTGACAGGAACCAAAAACCTTTTTTTACCTGCAGTGCAATACATACAGCATATTCAAGAATATGCATGCATAGATTCACCAACAAAAACATTGACCAATAAGCAAAAGCACATTTTCATAAACTTAAAAAATAATCTTCAGACCATATTTCATAAGGGACCTGTTTGATGTTTCAGTATCGATGTCTAAAATCTGGCAGCAAGGATGAAGCTGTCTGGCTAGATAATGAGCCCAAAAATAAAATAAAAAAACCAAACCATAATCATGCCAAAATAGTTGAGATCTGACCACTATTCATCAGAGTGAATTAAAATTCAGCTATACCGCCAAGGCTTTGTCCCACTGCACTGTACTAGATGAGTAGTACAACCTTGGTTCTACAGACTGAAGGTTATTTCTCCAAAATAGCCATAATACCTCCGCTGTGTCGCTGAATGCACAATGTACCATTGTGTGTGACACTGCCACTTTTCATTTAATCAGCCTCTCTATTGTGAAGCAGGTAATACCCTCAAGAGCTTTCCTGATAAAACCTTCATATTTCTGAGTAAATTAATGAAAAATTGAATTCCTACTCTGAAGGCACTTGTTTTGGCATATCAGCCGCCTTTTGCAGCGCATTTCGGCTGGCAACAGTAAGGCAGTTTTTTCTTTAATTTTCATTTTTTAGCACAAGTATCTGTAAGTCGAGCTGTTATGAGAAGGGGATTTGCAAAGTAAAGTCAACTACACCTTACGTTTTAACATAGGTAATCCTGTTCTATCCTCTTTTGGCAAACAGCGTACCCAGCTGTAGTTATATGTAATCATTTTGTATATAAAATACCACAAGAATATCGAGGAGGCTGCATTGGCTCAATTCAGGTATATTCTAGCATAGTTGGTACAATTTATGTATTCATCAAATGACTGATCAAAGCCTCTGTGCATACAATATGTAACTAAATGTCATATTTATAACATCAATTAATGGCTGTTAAAATGAGACAATCACAGTGGGAAATACTTGTGGCATGTTGCTTTTTTTACGTGCATATTCTACAGCATTTATCAGGTCAGCCACAAACATGCAGGAAACAAAACTGGAAAATGAAAATGTCTCATTATATGGTATTGAGTGGTATTGAGTGGCACCATAGATAAGTCTAGATACTTTGTATTTGTACTGTAGTAAGGTGTGCAACATCAGCTTTAGTTTAAGTAAATAAAGTTCTAGAATAATAAGATAAAGATAAAGATGGCATCAATTACCCAATATTTTCAAGGTGAGTTTATTTACTCTGATGTCAGCTATTGTTTCAGTAGGGTGGCTTGGTTATCTTTCAATATCACAGGAACCTTTTATTAGCATTTTCCAAATTTAACAAATTCTACAGCTCTAACACTCTGTGCTAAAACAAAACCAAACAAAAAACAAAACAGCTGTTCCAGTTCATTCTAAATCTTATATATTTGACTGATAGGTCAACTGATCTGGATTTGGCTTCTGGCGAACTTCACCCACTGGAAAAGTTACAAATTCTGCTAGTAGTAGCTGGAGTGTTCAGGGTTTGCAAGCAACGGTGGAAATCTGAATTCAAGACTTGTTGTACTTTAATCAAACACAGGTTGGTTCAAGTCAGCAACAACCAGCAACTGTCTCATGCTGTGAAACACGGGGTGTGTCCCCAAGTAAAAGATAAAGTAGCACTCAACATCGAAAGCCAGAGCCGAAGAACAAACAAAGAAAACAAAGTACAACAACACAACAAAGGACGAGAGAAGGTAGCATCAGTAACAGCAGGCCAACAGTAGCACAGCTGCAAGCAGCACAGCAGAATAGACTCAAACGAGGGGCATAATCAGACCAGGCACACTGGTACAAATATAAACAATATGAGCACCAGGATAGATCTGGGGAACAACAATAGACATCATATCTTTGACTTACAGACAACAGTTGGAACAGAAGCAATCAATACACAGCTGAAAGCAAATATGAAAACAAACATAAAAGCAGCACAGGGAGAGAGGATTGTTAGTGCAGTTATTGAGCTAGAAAGCAAGCACAAGTATGCGAAAGACTGTCTCGGACAGAGTCCTTGAAGGCAGGAAGAGATGAAATTGTCCAGGTTTATAGCCAAGCCTTTGTTTTGAGTCATTCCATCTAGCTTCATGATTTTATCCCTTTTGCTCTTTCGGACAGATCATTTTAATATAATATGTTGCTTGTTTATGTAGAGCAATATATGCAAGGGGTATTTTCCGTCACTCGTCAATGCCACCTGTGATCCCTGTGATCCCCCAAGGTGTAAAAGTCTGCCAAGCACACTCGTTTGTGCTGTGTCTATTGAAAAACAGTCCCGTGGTGGATAGTGCCAAAAATCTGCTATAATGGGCCCCAGGATAATGATTACTTTGAGTGATGGCATAATGAGGGCTTTATAAATATGCATGGGTCACTAGGGGTAGTAATATTGTGGATTATTAAAACTGCAGGGTAAGAGGTCAAGCTAATGAGAGGGAGCTGGGGGGGGGGTCGGTCACAGCCACTGACACAGGAATTAGCCAGGCCAGATGTCTGGAACATGGGTTGTTTTCACACCATGGAACAGTAAACTAATGCACATCTAAATATCTATATCACCCGAGCTGAGGCTAAAACAAAGCTTTTGTTTCCATTATTTCAAAAATTTATTCAGAAGACAAATTTCCTCAGGAGATCACACTCGGGAAGGAGTGTTGAAATTGAGGTGGGGATTCAACAGGAACATTTGCTAGCTGTCCTAATAGAAACACCGCCAATAAAGATGAGCAGGACTTAAAATCTTAGTAAAGCAAAAAGGAGTTGCAACGGCATTTTAATCAGACCTTGAATAGGACTTGAAATGCTATTGAAAATGCCTGTCACCTCTGTGTTTACTGTTTCAGTGAGTGTTTGAAAGAGCTGTTGGTTACCAGAATGACTGTATTTCGACTTTGTATAAGCAGGAGAACAGAACAGTTTCTTCCACAAAGCACTACACATTAGCCACTGAACAATGCTTGTTCTAAGTCTTGAAGTGCTTTCAGACAGCAAAGCTGGTGTTCTATATTTCGACCGGGCGAGGTGCAACTCTGCAGTCATGGCTACCTGCTACATCAGATCCCACCAATAACCTGTACCATACGCTATAGGTTGCTGCTATCCACCTCCTCTGATCTCATTATGTAGCTTAACAGAGCGGGCAGACATGATAAATATTGCAAGTTTAGTAAGTAACATCACGAGACCATGACCATAATCATTTTTTTAATTGATTTGTCTGTTTACTGGTGAAAAGGTGTATAATTTACTGGTACACACATACCAGTAAAATCAGCTACTGCATAGTTTTTTGTGGCATGGTTTCTTTCGTTGCCATGGTCACAAGGCGAGCTGTGGCAGCAAACTGAAAAAGTTAAACCATTTTCAACTCAGATGGCTGCTGCCACCTACCTGGTTTCCATCATGTTTATATTGGAAACAATGGAGGCAGCAGTGGTACACTTGCTGTCTGAAAGCACCTTAAGTCTTGGTGTCGTTGATTAGAGTCCACACCACCAAAATGAATAAAACAAACAATAAAAATGCTGCCAAAATATTACAAAGCTGCAGAATGTTATAGTGAAATGAAGGTCTGCGTCTTGAGTTGCTGTGTTTTTAACATTGTTTTAGGCGATCCATCTTCTGCTCCTCTCTGCAGTGTCAGATAATAAATTCACTTGCATAATGACCTTAATATGTTTCACACAATGGCTCATTTGTGGCTCAAAAAACTGCTGTTCCATTAGTGTTCACTGCGAGTTCATTAACATCAGTCTTAGTGGCTTATTACTGTCTGCCTAATTTCATACTGCTAAATTTAGGTGACACCTGAATGACCCATGGTATAATTTTATTATTACAACTTCTATGGAAACATTGTCACCCTTTAATCATTTGCTGTTATATATTTGTTTTCATACATTGACTGATTGACATTAGTTTTGTATGTTTTTGAGGTGAGAACTGGTTTGTTAATGTTAATAGCAAAGATGAAAGGGGGACATGTACTTTAAAGACAGTATTTCCTGTAATAATGTCAAATGAGACTTAAATGAGTATTATGAAGTGTTTTCGTGGAGTTTTTGGGTTAGTGTTAGACCATTCTTGGAAAGTTGCTGATTCACAGAGCAAACCTGTAATAAGGGCTCACCTCTCTCTGAAGGCTTGTGACAGGGTGCATATGGTCACAATGCCCTTGGGCTACTTTTGTGCAGTACTATAAATACTTTGCTAGTCAACAGGCCTGCTAAGAAGAGGGTTAAAAATGTACCCATGATCCCATGTCAAAGTCTCTTCTTGTAGAAACAGCGACAATTTTGATTATGTTTGTATAAAATATAAACTGCCATGTTGTTCTTGATTGACTGATTGATCCACAGTTGCTTTGAATAATAATGGCAGGCTTGTGCAGGAGATAAGACAATATTGAAAATGTATGATTTCTTTGAGGTTGGCACAGTGGTTAATGTATGAGTCTGTTTGTCTATTTGACAGACCCCTGATGTCCTCTGCTCTATAACCTCTGGTTATGTAAAGTAAATAAATAAAGTTCTCCCTAATAACTTTGACTTGTATTTATAGACAATGCAGCGGCTAGTTGGCCAGTTTGATTGTGCAGCAAACTGCTAACAACAACTGCCAAATTGCACATGTAATTAACTACTCCATTGCTTGGTGGGATTTTTGCTCTTTTGCTTAGAGACACTACATTCCCATTGTCTATGGATCTCATGCTCATTGTGGGATAGGAATGGCTGTGCCTGGCCCTTATTTAAATCTATTTTTTTCTATTTTACCTAAGAAACAATAGATGAACAAAGAACAAAAGTAGTACAAATAAAGTTAAGGTAGCAAAGCAAACGGTATGTGCTGGATAATTATATTTCCTAGGCGAACTGCTGTGTAAGCACAAAGGAATATGACCAATGCAAGTGCATCAGGCAATTTAAAATAGTGTGCTAATTATTGTACAGAGGAGCCTGTAAAGTATTTTAACGTTAAATAATAGTCTGCTGAGGCTTCTTTTTGATGCACCTCTACCTTATATGCCTCCATTCTCAATATAACAAGTAAAGAAAAAAACACTCCCTTTGATTTGAACTAATGACTGTAAATCTAAACTGTTATTTTATTTTAATTGTTGTAAGCTCATCTTGCACAATATCCATTTTTTACATCATATTCCTATATTCTTATTTTGTTCTCACACAATCCTGAACTTGTAATTCTAACTTATTTGACTGTAAATTTTATGTATTTTATTAGTTAATTTTATATTGTTTCAAAATCAACTGCAACACTATCTGCAAAGAGAAGAGAATTTTGTAGGAGACACAATGTAAAATCTTAGTATGCCGGGTTCATCGCAATTTTACATATAAATGTGTGCATTTATGACCTACTAAGACCACTTAGGTGTAATGTTGCTGGAAATTCCAAGAAGTAAGCCTCTCTTTTCCGCCTACAGAGGATACACAACAGATTGCTTGAGCGCAAGCAATTTGTAATGGTGCTGAAGCAATCGGCCCGCACACACACATCAATTCCTTGATGCAGGCATGCATATGCTACACTGGCTGGGTGATCCATAGGGAAATCCGGGGGCTGAACACTTTTAGGGGGTCACAATGGTGTTGAGAAGGGAGAAATGCTGTCATGCACAGAACTGCAATTTTGTGCCTGCATTACCCCAGGGACCGCACTGCAAATGCTAAACAAGGACAAGAGCAAACGCCTGGATTGCAATGAAAGCTGGGACTGTCTTCTGTGTGGATGGACAAAAAGTCCAGGCTTTGCTGGAGGTACTATTTAATAATTCATGGTTGTGTATGATTGGCTGCAAGCACCAACCCTTTTCCATAACCTGGCAGAATCATCTGTTTGCCTAACACAGAGAAACTGCAGGTGCAACATTTCTTCACTGTGGATATTTACTGTAACTTCTCGAAAGAAAGGAAGGAAAAAAACTGCCATTATTCACTACCACATGTGTACGACTCTGGGTGGCAGTATGCACGCAGACATTCCCCTGAAACAACAGCTAACCATCAATCAAATATCCAAGCTTAATAAATATTGACTTCACACACAGATAGGCAATCACTGTTTGCCCTGTTGTTTATTAGCTATTACTGTACACGCAATGCACTGAGTCTGACTAACAATTGGCCTGGTAAGGTAAGAAGTGAGTCAGTCTTTATTATTGGGAGAGATTTTAGCATCTCTAACCCCATCCTTTAATAAATGTCTTAATTCCCTCCTATCTACCATAACCTATTCAATATCATGTTCATCTCAAAATCTCTGCTGTCAAGATAGTACTACAGATGTGAGCAAAGTAGTATTCTCCATAATAATGGCTATTCCTGTACAAAGTTTGAAGGACTGTGAACAATTGTGTCTGACTGTGTCACACCACCTTATATATATATATACCTATACTTTAGTAGAAACAATAACTAGAAAGACAGAGAAGTGATTAAAAAGAATGATCATACAGTAACCTTTTCCACCCTGCAACTTCTGACTGCACATTGTTGTTATTTAAGTCAATAATGAGTACAGGAAAAAAGGTAAACATTTATGTGGATTAGTACAGAGACCTTGAAGTCCCAAAAGAATGTTTTATTTTTTTTAACTCTTGTGCACACAAGTAATTCTCTTGGTCGCACAAGTTATCTTGTTCTCTCCGACAAGACATTGTATTGTGCCTCACAACTTTTTATCTTGTGCGTACAAGACAAAACAATCAGGGTCTCCATAAATTATTTAAATGGCAATATTTTCTTATTCTTCCGCCAGTCTTAGCTGGCCTGGCTATGTCCCAAGGCACCAAAATCCAACTATCAGAACCTCTAACACCCATAAAATCAATACGTTATATCTCAATGTTTAATCTGTACACAAACCAAAATGCAAAAACAGCAAGTTGCCGTTTTATGGGAGGTTATTTGTAGGACTATTTCTTGGCCAGGTGGAGTTGCCAGGCAACTAATGGAGAGGAAATTACCGTTCTCACCCGAGAAATAGTTCGGCACATAACCCCCCGTAAAGCAGGGAATTATCATTTTTACACTTCGGTATTACAATCACTTGACAGTTTATTAAGTACACCTAGCTAAAACTAATGCAGTATAATACAAATGAGGATAGACTAAATATTTGTAACACTTCTCAGTGTAATGTTAAAGTATAGTAAAATTTGTTTTGTTTGGAAAAATCTAAATACAGGAAAACACCAAACATGGCAAGTTAGGCTGAAAAGCAGTTAACTAAATTGAGGTTCAAAGTTTAGCTTATGCAGGATGAAGCAAGCTTCTCAGGTTAACATTCAGTCAGGGAGGAAACAAGCCTCAGATATGGCTGAAAGCTGTGACAAAAAAGCTATGCAGACAATCTGGCACCTAAACAGAGGAAACTGGCGCTGTATCTGAAATCACTCCTTCATACACTCATTCACTATTTCCTGAACAACAAACACTCTATATGGTGCTTTATTGAGTAGGTAATTGAAATTTCCGACACTTATGAATCATCAACATTTTGCAACACCACTGACAGATGCATAACTGTATACATATTTGTGATATGGGTGGAAAGAGGAAGCATTGGATGCACTGCAAAAGTAGTGTATATGCTATGTACAATGTAGTTTTTATGGCCTTATTTAAGGGCAGTGAGGGCAACATAGTGCCTGAATTACTGAATTTTAAGTAGTACACATATACTGAAAAAAAAGTCTGAAGTCAGTCTTTATTGTCTTATATGGATATATTTATTTGACCAAGGAGAAGAACACGCACAGCATTACGTCACAAGCAATCTTGTGAGGTAAGAAACAGAAATCAGACAAAGAACAAAGCAGTAAACAGTCACAAGGGAGGGGGAGTGGATTTATCAGAAAGTGCTGGTTATCGTGACCTTTAAACATAATCTTGACATGAACATCCATTGGAGCCTGCTTTCTACAGCTATCTAGAGGACACAAATATCTGCTATTCTACCTAGTGACTCATGCCCTCTTTCCACCAAATTAGCTCTGGTTCTTGAACCGGGTCTTTTCAGGATTCTTGGAATCTTGCTGCTATCTAGCGAACCAGCTCGCGTTTTCACCAATTTTGAGCAGAACCATTGTAATCAAGGATGCGATCATCAATGGAGGGTGTTGTACAATACACAACAGAAGTAAACAGTAGGAGCAAGATGGCAGACCACATTGATTACTTACAAGTTTTTGTTCTGTTATTACAGATATTTGTTTTTATCTAAAAAACAAGCTTGGACCAACTATTAATGATAAGAAGACTTGGAAGACTGTTACCATAGTAGACCATAGACCATTGTTGCCTTCTCCATCCTCTCTTTCCAACCACTTCAGGTCAAGGAAAACCTGCTATTTTTTGGTTCCAGCTGGGAACCAACCTTTCGGGTCGGAATCAATTTTCTTTTGGTCGAAATGCTCCGAACAGTTCAAAATTAGGTGCACGAACCGCAACGGAACCTGTACCATGTTGGTGGAAAAGAGGTGAAAGACATAACTTTCATAAAAAGGTTAGAGGCTCATTGCTTCTTCAGAATTTAGTAATATTTCACTCACATTTAGTCAATTCTTTAACAACGTGGTATTCTGTTAACTTCCCACACAAGCCATCGATTCAGGTCAGTATAAGCGGCATGTGCTGACTTGTGTGCTAAATTAAAATGGAGAGGAACACCTCCATCCCGGCACAAACTTGTGCAATTGTGTCCATCAGGTTTTGGAGTGCACCTTATAGACTGAGGAGAGCTAATTGAAAAATAAGGAGCAGGTTTGCAGGCAAGTGGCTCAGTAGGCAAGCTAGGAAGGAACATTCAATAAGGACAACTAGTGGACAGGTAAGGGATATAGCAGAGTCTGGAAAGTTCTTCTGGTAGGGAAGACTAGGGAGAGAGAAAGATAGTAGAAGAGGGAGCCCAGGCACGTTGGGGGCGTGTCTCTAGGGATGGCAATGTTGGTTTGTCAGTCAGATTGCAATATCTCAACAACTATTGGATGGAGTACCATGATATTTTGTACAGAGATGCATGGTTCCCAGAGAACAACACTGACTTTGGTAAACCCCCAACTTTTGCTCTTGCACCACCATGTTGACATTTTTGGTCTTTAGTGAACTTTAGTTTCTTCAGTTGGAAATATGCCCATGAAAATTGTAGACGGTTAATTCTGTGGATTATGTATTAACCTATATTGTATTTGCCACTGATACTGGAAAGATAATTTACATTTCTTTCTTTAAACTCCATTCATCAAGGTGTGGCTTTGTGGCTTCCTCTTACGTGGCGTGAGACTTGTCTGGATGGTGTGAGAGTGCGAGACAGAGCCTGAAAGCGGGTGTCCCATGCTAAAAGCGAGAGAGCTGGCAACCCTGTGTAACAACTTTGGTTATCCCTTAACTTTTCATTTAACCAAAACAAAATATATATATAAACATGTTTGTTTGTGCAATACTTTGGTTTATGACCAAATACCTACAATACGTATTCCCATTAGCCATAGACATTCCCATTAGCCTGAGCTGTACTTTGTATTTAGTGCTATTTAGTAAATGTTAGTATACTATCATGCTAAGATGGTGAACATGGTAAACATTCTACCTGCTAAACATTATCATATTAGCATTGTCATTGTGGGCATGTTGGCACGCTGATGTTAGCATTTAGCTAAAAGCTCTGCTGTGCCTAAGTGCAGCCTCACAAAGCTGTTAGCGTGACTTGGTAAACGATCTACAGCCAGCGAGGATAAGAGCTTTTACAGTGAGACTGACTTCGATGAGATCATACTAGTCTATTTCAAAGTGTTGCATTTTGTCTTCAAAGAAAAAATGCAAATATTCTAAAGAAATCTTTGTACGGTTTATTAATCGGTTTCTGTCAGCTTGCACACTTGAAGTGATAACATTCAGGCCAGCTGTGTAAAGGACAGTAGTCTTCATACTCCAAGAGCCTCAACCACTGAAGGGCGTCTGCTGACAACCATGGCTCCACTGAGGAGAAAGATATCCACGGAGCTCTACCCACCAACCTCCCATCCATCCACCACTGATTCTTAATCCTGTCTGTAAGCTGAGCGCAGTGGGGTGTCCTGACCGCTTATGCCACCCATACTCTTAACCCCTGCCTCGAAGTGTATGCCGATTTAGAGCATGAATCATCAGTGTAGGATTATATAGAGTGAGTCATGTCAGCTAAGGGATGCCCGCTGTGCTTTTCAAAGGATGTGTTGGCGGAAATATTTTGCAATGTGTGTGGTTGGTTGGACAATACTGGAGGATACATTGTTGTTAGGGCAAAGACCCATTTATAAATATTTCAGGTCCAGTTTAACTTTCACCAAAGTTGCTTCAGAAAGTACTAAAGAAAACAAAACTTGATGTTTTTGTCTTTTTGACAAAAATACAGTTGCCTTTGACCTAGTAGTTTGACTTCACACAACTGTATGCTTATATTTTGATATTATTTCCATGGTAAAACACCTTTCTGACCCACACAAAGAGGGCGCGCAGTATTAGAGACAATCTCTTGCTGCTTTTGCTGTGATTTCCAAAGATTTCCATGTCATGTACTGCATACAGTATTAGCACATATCAGATTGTGGTCATGACTAGCAAGTAAGTTTGTATCCGTGTAAATGTGATAAAAGGGAGATGCTCATGAGAGTTAGCGGATGCCACAGTTAGATGAGGTGTTGTGATGGTTGTTTGCAAAGTTAGTTGATATGCACCCAGATGATGTACTATCCTACCCAGGGTGTGTTTTAGATCTTGGCTATCTGCCCAGTGCATCAACTTCCTTCCTTTCTCATCTTTCTCAGCCATCTTCCCAGCTTGTTTATCTGTTCGGCTTTGTGCACGAGCTAGGTGCATTACTCAGCGTTCTGACACACAAACAGCTCTGATTGTAACGGCTTCTGTGGTGTTCGCTTTCATCCCCACATTTAGCTGTTCAACATCACCTGCAGTCTTTTCAGATGGAGATATGGTAAAATAATTTCATTAACTCCCACTGTTATGTGCAGATCACACTGCAGTTCAGAATGAGGGAGAAATAAGGAGGGATGGAGAGACTATCTCCTCCCCTCTTCCTCCTCCCTCCCCTCTCTCAATCTCTCATCGCATACTGCAGCTCCTCCCTCCACCTTGCCCTTCTCCAGATCCCCTCCCTTCCGCTGTGTCTCTCTTTCTCTCTGTCTCCATCCCTCCTTCATTCTCCCTCAATCTTTCAGCCTAGCTCAGACTAACAGAGGATACACCCTCCCTATGTGTGTGTGTATATGTATATGTGTGTGGCTTGCCGTGTGAACCACATGTGTCAGTGTGTATACACATGTGGCTTCGCAGCTGACGGGAAGGACTCATGAAGTGCTCTGGACTTGGATATCAGATCCTTCTCCTTATGCATATTTACCACATTTTTTAACAACACTCCAAAATCCTCCCATTAAAGAATCTCATTTTCCTCCTCTCGGGGCAGCATCTCGATGGAATCTTCAATCCTTTCCCCAGTATCTTGGATTTAATGAGCAGCCACCGTGGAATGAAGCAAGCAATTTCTGGATTTCCTTCATTACAGCTCTGGTAAGGATATCTGTCTCCTTCTCGCTCTCTCCCTCTCACTCTCTTTCTGTATAACCGTCTCCTGTTTTTGCACTTCCTACCTGATTTACTTCTCATAACATATTGACAGGTGCAAGCAGTACACATTATGGGATAGGGGAGCAGTTAAATGAAGCAGAGCAACCTATTTAGGACATGGAGAGAGGGGGAAAATGAGGATGGGCTGGCTGGGGAGTGTGAGAGAGTGTAAGGAAAGAAGCAGGGAACAGAAATGTGTGCCGACACCAGCAGTGTTGCTCATGCTGTCAGAGGCTGGAGGGAAAAATGCTCCACTTGGTACTTGCTATTGATCTGCTGTTATTTTCGGCTCCCATCCCTTAGAGACAACTTTGCATGGTCTACCTGACAGTGATAGCATGGGTTTTGGCCATTTGTTAACTCTGATAGGAAGGCACTTTGTCATAATAAGGAGGTACATTCTGATCCTGAAGGTGGATGCGCATTAGGAATGGCTGAATTTACCATGCATAGGTGCATTTACATGTGTGTGCTGCCTTCTGTTCACAGCATCGGAGGAGAGCATGAGAGCATGTGCGACTTTCTGTTAGTATAAAATGTGTGTGTGTGCTGGATGTGCTTATGTAGGTGTGATACGACACAGTGTGACTTCTTTGGATGCTTACACACATTCTCGTAGAGACCTCCTCAGCCGAAGTTGGGGGAGAAATTGCAGCTTCCCACCATGTTGATTTGTCTGATTACCTGATGGGGCCTTTTGACAACAGCTCTGACACTGATTTGAGATTGCTGACTTGCAGATCACAGGAATCATACTTATCTTTAGGAATATTGAATTGCTAATTACATATTAATGAAGATGCCGTGTTTATTTCACTTTTATTTCTCTTTGGAAGCATTAGGGAAAGTTGATGTTGCTATTTTGGTCCCCTGCATGCTGGATGAGCTTCTTTCCTTTTATCTTTACTGCTGTCTTGTTATTAATTCTCTCTCTCGTCTCTATGAACTCTACAGGGAGAGGAGTAAAGAGAGATTGTTAGAAGGGAGAGAGTGAGAGATGTTTGAATACGAGAGTGAGAGGGGGAAGCTGGTACTGGTACTGAAAGCAGTGAAGATAATAGGAGAGAGATGTTAGTGGAAGGTGAAGTAGGGAGAGAGCAAAGGAGAGAGAATATAGCAATGAAAGATTGACAGGAAGCCAGCGACAAGAGGACAAAAGGGACCTAGAAGGAGATAGTGTGTGCTAACAAGCTTCAAAAAGAGCTTTTAGGCAGGCAAACCTCTTTTGAGGGTCAGGCTTTGGTAAGGGGGTCAGTTTACACACACATTCATGCTGTACAAAGGAAAATATGTGATAGATAGGCCAGGGCCTGCATCTCACACATGCCTGGCTGCATTTCCTGTAAAGGATATCAATATTTATCACATTTCCCATTTCAGAGGAGAAACCTTGATAACACCGGGGGTGGAAAAATAATAAAAGATAAATCAAATTACCCCACCTTGGGTAGACCTTCTGCCTCTGTTTCATTTATAATTCCTTTCCAGCACTTAAACAAGGTCAGCTGATACTGTTGCATATTGAAATACAGGTGCAGCCACAGTGGTTTATGTTGTCACTGATTGTATTGCAGAGCTTTAGTCATATTGGCAATGGTAACTGTGAAACATATATTCAAGCAGATTAGATTAAATGCAGTGTATCACATATAAAGCCACTGCTTATTTTGTTTTAATTCAATTTCTACAGCCAAACTGAGACTTCTTAATGCAATATCAGTGTGGATTTAAAGGTTTTGAATAAACAACAAAGATGAAAGATTGAATTAAGAAGGTATCCCAGGATGCATCACTATTCAATTCAGACTTGATCCCTGTATTTGGAACCAGAGGTATTCTGCTAATTGATCGGTTTATTTGGTATTAAGTGATGTCTTCCTCTTTCCCTCTTAGTCTCCCTCAGGCACGCACGCACACACGCACGCACACACGCACACACACACAGGATGTGGCTTAGTGTGGCTAGCAGGAATCATTTTTACCCTACTCGGCTGCAGTAAAAGCCTGTCATGCAGTGGGTGACTTGCATCCAAGAGTGACTCACACAGTGCCCAAACTGTAATAAAAATCCATCTAGTTTAACTTAAAAACGTAAGTTCAATTGCTACCTTAAAGTTTCAAGTAAAATCTAATTGGATTTACTAATTGTTTTAACTCATTATTTTGAGTCTAGTTTTGCTTTTGATTGCTCGCTGTAAGTTAACATGACTCTATATTACTTGTTGTTTCAACTTTGCAATGCAAGGTCAAAATGTAGATAACTTATTAACATGCATTCTGTTCACTTGTTTCAATTAGTGGTTTCAACTTACTTGTGTGAGTTAAACAATGTCCTGACATTACTTTTTGAGTTCAGATTATCTAAAAGTATGTATTGTTATTTGTTATTGGTTATAATAAGCCCTGTTCATCATGATCTGGCTGTCAAAGCGTATTCATCTGCCACTTGGTTTAGTACGCCGTCTGGCTTTTTTTTGCGCCACTGAGCAACTTTCATAGAAATGAACGTGGCCCCGTCTCCGACACTGTGTCCAGTTCTGGTCCCGTGTCTGGTCCCTGTTTGGTGGTGGTTCTTCTTCTTCTTCTTTCTATTTGATGTTGGGTGTCACAGCGTTAAGGTGCATTTCCGCCACCTACTATGTAGGACAGTGGACCAACATTATCTATCCCCTGTAACCACAAAAAAAAAAAAAAAAAACACAAAAAAAACTTTCTTCTTCTTATTTTAATGGAGAATTACAACCGGGTGGAGCATTATCGCCACCTACTGTAGTGTTACACAAATCTTATATCCTTGTTATTAGTCCTGTATCTTGTAGATAGATGAAGACATGTTTCAAGACCAAATTTCCAGAACTGTCTCTTTAAGACTGTTAGACATAGCCATGATTACAACTCAGTGTCAAGTTCATTTGACACATTGAAATTTACCTTTCATTGACCTGACTTAAAAACCTGAGTTAGAATACTGAAAACTCATACAATTCAGTTGAAATAGTATAAATCACAATGTGAAGTTGAAGTAAATGAAAGAAAGAAGTTACTATGACTTATCGATCAAATCCCTTTTTACAGTGCATGAATGCCCCTCCACCCACAGCAAGGAAGCATTGATACTGCCCATCGCCAAATGAGTTAACAGCTCATTTTTCCTCAACCTCCAAGGCAATTATTCTCAAGGCCGTAATAGCGAATAATGGTTATTACCGATGTGGTTTCATGATTTACCATGATGCATGAAATGAAATTGGCAAATTTGTCACAGCAATTCACAGCTAATGGTGTCCGTAGTGGTAGACCAGCATTGTAAAGTTATGTGGATATGAGCTTCTCAACATCTTTCCAGAGCTTTTTTGATCACTTATTTACCAGCCATCTTCCTTTTACTAATACCCAGTCAAAAATCAAAACACTTCATAACTGAGGTTTCTGGAAAATGGCTATCTATGACCTAAAAGGGATGAAGGATTAGCTAATCGCCACTAATGAATCCAAAATTCAGATGAATCTACCTTTTTCAACTCGCAGCTAATAAGCCTTGGATACAGGAAGGGGGATGGAAATTACTTTCTGATTGAATTATACTGAGGTATTATACTGCCCCCCTCATGGATGTAAACTGGGTAAAGAAGTCATTAATAAACACCTTTCAATATAATGTAGACCAGTGCAACACCACCTCTAACTACTGCCTCACAAATGACCATACAGTAGAATCAACTCCTCTCTTTCTAACACAATGTTAACAAAAACATTGACATTCACATACAAAGCTTGTCAAAGAGAGGGTCTAGGAAAATAGTTGGCAGTCAGGATAGAGGGTGGGGTTGAATGTGAGGTAAACAGGACTGCAAGTATGGCATCTTCCTCTTCTAAACTAAGTCAGTACAGTGTCCTATACTGTAATTATCTTGAATATGGATCATATAGTTTGTTAGTTACCAAAGTTGGACATTAAATAAGCCTTCTTAAAATGTATTGTTTTGAATGAAAATACAGTTTTGGGCTTCATGTGTTACAGAGCATCACAATTCCATAACAGTGCACCAGTCATGGACTTGTTCTCATAATTAGGTGGCTGAGCATCACTACTGATGTGACATCATTTTATACATTATTTGATGTTCAAGCGTGATGCCATTAAGACTCAGCAGCAAGGTGGCAGTGTGATCTGAGGCATTGATACTGTACTGTAGGGGATCCCTATTATCAACAGCAGGCAGGAAGTGAATACAGAATAAGGCACATTTATAACCAATGCAGCTGATATGATGGAGGACCAAGAACAGAGCCCTGAGGAACTCCTTCACAGACTGCTCTCGGACAAAAGATAGACAGCCTTAATAGTCTTATCTGTGTGGTTGTTCACAAATCAAGTAGGAGAAGTTTAATCAAAATACCAGGATTTATCACAGACCATAAAACAAAGACTTTACAAAAGTAAAAGAAAAGACTGGATATCTTTGTTTAAATAATAATTTTGCCAAATTTGATTGCAGCTGGAACAGTACAAGTATTCAAAACTGATTTTTAAATAAAATTTCTCAGTGTAATAATAAATCCCTTCACCAACCTGGGATTTCAATTGGCTGAGACTGAGAGATCCATTTGCAATCAGTCTGCATTGTAGTATCTCCCCCTTTTATTAGACACAAAAATATAGCAGCCTTCCACATCACAGAAATCTTATTTTATCTAACACTAAAAAAGATGAGTCAGTAGTTTGCTTATTAAATTTGCCACAAATTTTAACATGTCATCTTTTACAGAATCAGCACCCCGCTCCACACTGGTACATTCACATGCACTCACATTTGGGATATGTCAAATACAACTGTATTCTGCAGCAGTTGGGGGTTAAGGACATTACTCAGCAGTTGTTTGTGAAGGATGGAAGAGCAATATTTGTTCACCTCCCCTGCCTAGTTTTTTCCGGCCGGCTGAGCGAATCTAAATGGTATAAATTGGAAATTGTATAAATAATTCAGGAACGGCTTTTATCTTCTGTATTTGGATGCATTACTAGGCCAACGCAATAGAGATTCTCATATCAGAAATGATTCACCTCTCCCTGACCTTTTGTGCATTCTGTTGTTCTACAAAATCACATCAAATGCCTTTTTCATTTGAGATACATTGCCTCTATGGGAAATTCCTTCAAAGTGCAAATCAAATGTTATCCAGACTTCTTTTCTTCATGATGAAATAGGGCAAAGGCTTATGAATCCTCATTCATTTGTTCATCTGTTCATTAATACACTTAAAATAAACCAGTGGCTAGACTACTACTAGATGGTTTGTTTTGTTATCCATGTGACATGTGCAACATCTCTGACACCACTGATTAGATTAGAGGGAATTTAGTGAAATAACTGCTTTTGCCATTGCACTGCAGCATTTTCAGAATTACAATGAGTGCCCCCAGAGAGTGCTACAGTTACAATGTGACATATTAGTTACTGATTGGTCAACTTGGGTCCTACATTATTTATGAAGGAAGACATATTTAATGTTATCACTGATTTAACTAAACAAATTCACTAATTCAGATCATTATCAGAAATTTTGATTAAGTTGTATTGTAGAGCATTGTGAAGCTGCATGCGACAAAGCTTCTCATTTTATTTGAAGTACTTTTACATAGTTGAGTGGTGTAGAAAACATTTGTTCTTCCATTTCACAAAGGAATCAACGCAAATGTAACTGGTTCTCGTGAGGCCATCACTCCTGCATGTGAGCGAACATCTGCAAAAAATTTTACTTTCCTCAACTTCCTCAAATCATGCATCTGTGCACCTTTTAAATTTAGTGGTGGGTGGCACCAGCATGTTTTTGAGATTCAATCCACAGTGCTGAGTCTCTAGGGTTTGACTTCAAATGTGTGAACAGGGCATGAGTTTTTTGGTGGTATAACAACGTCACACTACTGTACTTCCACCTTTGCTCCTGACAGGAAAGGGTCATAATTCACTAGAAGTCCTTTTCAAATGAACATCGACATAGGTCATTTTAAGCATTTGATCAAATGACTAATGCAGGCAGTTTTTTTGTAAAGACAGTAATCAAATGTGGGAAACATGTCACTACCCATCTCTGTGCATTTGCTGCTTACAAGACAAGAAAATTTTATATAGTAGCATGCTATGCTAAATCAAACAGATTTTGTAATGCACATACACTACCTTTGACTGTATGGGAAGCCATATTTATTTCATGTCACATGGTGAGCTGCTGGGTTTGATGAAATGTACCTGACTTCCTAAAAGGGAGCCTACTGTGAAGGGCACAATTATTTATTTATTTTTTTTTTTTTAAGTAGGGAATCACAAGTTTCAGCTTATAACTGAATACAGAAAAAAATACCGGCATTTCACTGATCAGGGTATTTTTAAGCCAAATGCAAGGCTATTTATCCTTTAATGGACACTGGAGAGTATCAAAGGTATCGCACAAAGAAAGGAGAGACACGGCAACAACACCAGAACCCTTCTGTATTTGAGAACGTACAATGTACTTGAAGAGTTTTCTGTGAGAGGTTACAGATGTACACAGGCAAAAGAAAACAACTTGTAATCTTTTTTGTATTGAACAATCTAAGAACTACGATGTGGATGAGCCTGTTTCCAAATACAGCATGATGATAATATTTAATCCAGTTATGAATAATCTAATTTAATCTCTCGTTAATGAAGACTGGCCTAACCCCTGTTTAAAAAATGCCCTGCTTACTGTAATTACTGGGACACAACACAGTGCTGGTGTTATTGATCATAATGCAGGGAGCGTTCCTTGAAAATGCACTTTGATGCATGTGAATAACACAGATCTATACTTCCTGTACTGTATATACACCTCCAAAATGGAGGCACGTTGGAGCCAACACTGCTTGTGTTCATTAAAATCGCGCTGGGAAAAGGAAGCATCAGCTTTCTTCCTTCCACGTCACACAGCGGAATACAGTTTTTGACACTAAACCACAGCCAAGTAAAACTGCTTCCAACAGAGAGTTTCACCCCCTACGAGTGACGTACGTATGCAATGAGGAGTGAGACACACCTGAAGAGAACCCCTGAAAAAGCTCTACTCAGAATTATATACATTTCTTTCTTTGGTGGCTTTACTGTGTTAAATCACCTTTCAATCAGTCTTTGGCATTTCTGTTCCAACTACAGTATTAGTTTTGTCAAAATTGTTATGCCAGTCCATCACTGACAGCTGAAAGGACAAACAATACTTCTGGGTTGGAGCTCAATAGATTCTCTTTGATTGCTGGCACACATAGCGAGCCGCCTACTGAAATTGAGGGGGAAGATTGGAGAAATCCCAAATGTTTGTCCAGATGCTCCTGGGTTTTTTCGATTGATGTGAGTGAAGAGATTGTGTGGGGTTTTTAGCTGCTGGTCTTTAACATGTAAAGCTGTAGCCCAATATTAATAGAAGTACCGCTTGATATTTAGGCTATAGTAAATCTGTATTTTCCTCTGGGTGTCTTAAAACAGCAAACTGCAAATAAAAATACTGGGGTTACCTTTCTGCACAGTTACAAATATTATACTGAAAGAGCTTTGTCCAAGTAAGAGACATTTTAATTTAATTTCAAAATGTCTCTACTATGATGCTCGGCTCAGCCCGCCATCAATTTGCATTGGGTCATAAAGCGTGGGACAAAACGTAAGAGGCAATTTCTCAGACCTGTTTTTGCACAATCTATGAGGTGTTAAGGCGAGGCTTATGGAGCAGAGGAACCCAAATGCAGAACAGGAGACTGGCACTAGTTCAGGAACTTTATTCTGTAAACAGTCTTTCTTTTCTCCAGGCTTGAAGTCAAAGGTCTTGATGCAGGTAGTCGAAATCACAAAGCACATGGACGTGGTAACAGGCACAACGATCTGGCGACGAGACAAGGGACACACAGACTATATATACACACAAGAGGCAAAGGGCAACAGGTGGAGACAATCAGGGTGGGGCAGACAATCAGACAGGCGGGAAACACACAATGGCAGGAAGTTAAGGGACCTGAAACGAGAAGAGAGTTTAGGGATTTCAAACTAAAAGACATGCCAGAACAGGAAACAGAACACAAGACAGACATGCAAACTTAACAAACATGATGAGACATAACATGAGGTCCATTTGAGTGCCAGAGATTTTCAAACCTGTTACAATGTGCCACTTGAGCCAGTATCAATATGTGATTCAGGATGTTTTTCACAGTCCCCACAGGTTGTCTATTTTAGACTAGAATTGTGGGCCTTAATGTGTGAAGAAAACTGAGACCACCTGTATGCAGGATCCATGTGCATACAGCCTTTGAAAATGGTAAATGTCAGTGAGTCAGCATGTTGATGACGTACAAACGGTCATTATAAAAATATTGCCTTCTTGGCTGGTTGACATCACTTTTTAATCTTGAAATTGGTCCTGCCCCCTCCACCATGCACTAACACACACTCACAGTTGGAGGTAAATTAAAAATAATAATACATTTAGTTGAGACCTCTCCCTTGGCCCCCAGCGTGTGTCTTACTCTGATGCCCTGGAACACACACTCCTTACAAATGCTGCCTTGTGACTATTTCAAAAGCTGTAACACTCACAGTTTGCTTGCAAACATGCTAAAAAAAAAGAGATAAAATTAAACTGTGAAAATAGTATTTATTTGTTTTAGATTAATTTCAGGCTCAAAAGAGCTTGTCTATTACATAAGCACAGCTGGGTGAGAGGTGCCTCTTCCACGAACATTGTTCCTGGATCATTTCCCAGTCCTGACTGTACTGAAGTCTCCACTATGATCAGCGTCAGTTGAGAGTGAAAACACAGGCTAAAGCAAGCTGCCAATATCTGTAATTATCATGGATGATGCACTCAGGGCTCTATTTTTGGATCAACGCAGCAGGAGACAGCGGGGGTGGGGGGTTTAGTTGTATCAATGAAATATGAAGTCAATGCATGTTTAACTTTATTATTACACGTCAAGGCCAGGTCATGTCATGTAACAAAATTGGCAGCAGGTATGAGATGTAGAAATCAGAATCAGCATCACTTATTCGGTCCAAGGAATTTACATGGTTAATTGGATGTTTTTGTTTTTTATTAGACATAGGAGTGGGATTGTTGTCTGTAACAGGATGGATGTATGTTTTCACTTTCACGGTCAAATGAGCATGTGTATTAGCTTGTTAGCAAGCAGTGGAGCAGGTACTTACTGTAAAAAAGGGAAAGAAAACAAGGTGCCTGACAATATACTCCAACAAGCATAAGGCTTTCCAAAAGTTTTGCTTTGAAAATTGGTAATATCACTAAGATATCTGTCCCAATACCACAAAAAGTATCCCTGACTTCACTGAAACAGGAATGCTGTAACAAAAAAACAAAAAAAGACCTGACCACCACCCTGTGAGCTATCATACCCACAGAGCTTAGGTTGATATTCAGCAAAAAATGCAAATTCAGCGATTGGTCTAAATAACTGTCACAGTGTATGTGCATTTTAACATGGATCAGGCAGCCCAGGATGAGCTTCTTACCTCGTCTTTTCCTCATCAGGTCTCTGTCATCATTAGTATTCTGGTCAGTGGTGTGCACTCTCATCTTGTTTGGCCATTTCCCCATCTGAAATTATTTTTGGCCTTTTTGTACATGGCAGTCTCTTTCAGCAAAATTATGTCCAGTTTTAAATAAATAAACAAAGATCCTTAAACATAAATGCTAATGAGCACATTCTAATAGAGCACTTTTTAAGTGTCAAGGAAAAAGAACAGGGGCTTTGGGCTTGTGCCTTTCAGTCAGTTCATTTGCTGAATCCTGCTGATTATTCTGCTAAATATATTTTCCTTTTTACATGTGTTTATACTGGAGCAGGCCAGTGGACACTGACTCTGCAAAATATGTTAAAATGTTTTTCAGTAGATTACAGACAGACATTGCATTTTGTATTTTTTGTGCTGCATCCAGTTTAACATTGGATTTGGGACCCCATGTGCAGACAGTGTCCTCAGAGATTTGTAAGACTGATGTATTATTGTTCTATTGACTAAGGTGCAGGTAATATATCAGCTTTTGTATAATGCTGCTTGTGATCGCTCCCATGCTCCTGAACATAGAATACAAGAATATGCCATACTCAAATTGCTGAAGTCATGAGAACGCTGGGACATTGGACTGGCCAGAAAAGGTTGGGAAACCTAGTTATATTATCTGTTGTCTGCTAATTTGGCTTCCTTTGTGTTCAGTTTGCCTAGTATGTTGTATGGCAAAGCATTAAGGTCAACTATTATATATAAATACCCCACATTATGATGTTTTCCTCATTTACTGACACAAACTAGAAATCCAGTTTATCTCCCTTTGTAATGCTTATATTGCCATCTGTCCAGATGTTTTAAATTTAAGTCATTTGTAGGAACTGTTAAATGACTATCGTCAATACTTTCTCAGCTCACTTTTCACACATGCAAACAAGTCATGACAAAGTTTTTATACTGTGAGTGGTCTCTTCATTTTTTAAGAGCAGCTTCTTGTTTACCCATGAACAGGTACCAAAAAAGTGTCAGTTGTCTGAAGCCTCTACAAACTAATGGTCCACCCACTTTCACTCACTGTGTCTGATTAGATCTCTTTTCAGGACTGTGTGGGTGTATATGTGCTTGTTTAACATCTCCCTCACTCTCCTATTGTTTTTGTGGCACCTGTTGGGTCAGGGCAGCTTACACCTTTATCAATGTTATTAGTACATGGACTTTGTTGATGTTATTTAATTTCAATCATAGCACAGCTCAGCTTCAACCTGAGCAGAAGGCTAATTACTTGTAGTAAAATTGAAACACCTGTGTCCAATGTGCAGAGCTTTGAACCATAACCTCTTAGCAGTCGTGTTTGTCCATTTCAGTCTTTTTCAGACATTTGGCTTTAAACGTATGATACTCATGCTTCAGTGATGTTTCAGCAGTATACATCAGATTTATCTTGTACACTTGATACTAATTTATCATACCAGACATTATGGGAGACTGCAAGAGACATTTGATAACAGACAGTCTAGACTAGTCTGTCATATCCTCCTCTCTGGCTGAGATTATGAAACTGAGTTTTTTTTTCCTTTTGAAGAGGCTCTGGAGAGATTTGCCTGATAGTTTATGCAGTCTGTAGTTGGTACTCACTAACCTAAAATTAGGCTATATGTATGCAGTTTGTAGTTGGTGAGCAACAACTAAAAGTAGGCTATTTCATCAACAATATTTTTTCATGCACTTGATTGCCTTTCACGTTCAGGTAATGCACAGCTTTGTTTGTCATTTACATTATGCTGTATATGCATATGCATACACTGAAAGCACGTGTGGCTGTGCATGATGGCACATGTTGGTAGCATGTGCTTGCGAATGAGTATCGTCACCACCTGGGACAAGTGATCTACATAACATCACATTAACACCGCATTGCTACTCATCACCTGCTCCAGCAGGGAGTAAACGCTGTCAGGAGTTGAGAGAGATTATGATTCAGAAAGGAGAAGGCTCCCTGTAGCTGCAGCTGTAACAACCTTAAGTGGGCCAGGCTCAGGTGAGCTGTCCACACTTAAGCCAAATTGGAAAAGACCCTCGGAGCACAGAGCTAAGTGGCACTGGTGAGCTAGTGATCTATCTGTGAAGTGGTTTGGAAAAGTATTATACCAAGCTGAGCTTCTCGTGGTTCAGTAAAGCATTATGGATCTTATAAGAATTTTAAAAAAATACACAGGTGATGGGCTTTAAAAGGAAAGGGTAATCTTTTGATGATTATGATATTATGTTGTTGTCAGGCTCACAAACGAAGGACCCACAATGCAGACAAACACACAGAGGAAAAGTCCAGTAACTTTTAATGGGAACAGTTCGGTACATGGGAAGTCAGTCAATCAGGCAGAGGTATCCAAAAAACGCTAGGCAAAATACTCAGGTCAAAAATACAGGGGAGGGTTTCAAAAACACGAGAAGTATGCACGAAGGTAAGACAATCTGGCACAGAAGGACGGGAAAACACACCTTAAATACACTGAGGGGAAGGAGACAACACGACACAGGTGAAACACATTAGGACAATCACACAGGCGGGAAACTTGACAGGACATGGGGAATGACACACAAGACTACCAAAATAAAACAGGAAACCACATGACACAGACTACTTGACTTGGCGAACCCTGACAGTTGTTCACAGAGAAGAGCATGATACTTTCAAAGTTACACTGGCAGGTTTAGTGACTTAATTCCCCCAGGGGCTATCTAAAGTAGATTAAAAATGTATTCACCCACAGTACTGTAATGTGCTTTGGAAAGAAGCATCCACCACGTTGCTTAAATGGCATACAAGCCCAGGTAAGGCATTGGTGAAATAATGATCCACTAATGATGATTTATTTTTAATATGATTGAGGCTACAGTCTAATTGAAGCTGATGAGATGGGTGTGTGTATTCCCGTTGTGCAAATTCAGATTGTTTAACCCTTCTAGACTGATGTCTTTATGAGCACGAGTCAATGTATTTGATTGAAATTAATATATATTGAAAGCAAAACCTACGTTGAATTGATTTCATTAAACAACCCTAAAGGGTTACAAAGTTGATGTGTAGGAATGGCCACGGCATATTGGTATTCTGTGAGGCTACCTGCTCAGCTCTCTAAACCAAAGCCGACATTTAATTTGCAACCAAAATGAGGTGAACTTTGTGTGAAGCGGGTCATTTTACTGCTGTAATCGAAGTGCCCCCTCTTTGCTCTTAATTTGACTTGCACTGTATGGGAGGACACAGCCATGGATTGGTGTGTGTGTGTATGTGGGAGAGAGTGTGAGATAAAGAGTAAGTATAACCCTTTATAATTTCAACAGTATCATAAAATATGCATAACATATTCCATTTTTGGTCACTTTTATCCAAAGTGTCTCACAGTAATGTAAGTGAATACTTCAAATAAGGTTTCAATGGGAATCCAAGCCTTTAAAGACAACTTGAAGCCATTTATAGTGTCTCGCTTCAGTAATTCGCACTACACTTCCAGTTCAAAGTGTATGTTGTGGTGGGACATAATGTGTGGAAAAATTGACAGGAGCAGACAGTGGTCGAAATCCTCAAGGTGTAGGAGGAAGAAAAAAAGGAGTAGGTTTTTTGTCACTTGATATGGCAGCTTGTGTCACTTTTAAATTGGTGAAACTTCAGTGTTTGTTGATTGGGATTGTGGATGCCCTATAAACACTGCTTCTTGACTTTGTTTAAAATCTATAGAAGTGATTATCTCAGAGTTTTCAAATGGTTATGATATAATCTTTAAAACCAGCTATGTTTTCCAATAGTGTTTTCAGTTTGCAGCCAGAAACTGGTTGGAAATTGATTTCCAGAGATTCCTCCTGGGTGTTATTTTTTTTTTCTTTGTTTCCAGTTCCTGCCAACTCCTGACTTCTTCAAAGCCAGGGTAATAAATTAATCGTTGTCACACATTTCCACTGAGCACACTGGCTTTTGTTTTATGGCTCTATTATAAAAGACACAAAGCATAGCCGCGTTTCCGCCCAAAGTACCCGGAACTTTTAGTCCCAGGAACTACTTTTCAAGGAACTAAAAGGTTCCTTCAGCCCGTTGTTTTCTATATTTCTACACTGAGGAGATTAGGCAAATTAATCCGCTGACATATGAAAAAGTAACAGCTGTTTTTACACAACATTTTGCACGTTACTATGCAACAACAATGAGGCCATATAAAGCGGCAGACAGCCATCATTATACAGTATCTCTGATCTTTACGTACAGTAGCTATTTCTGTCTATAAAGAGCATCGGATTATCACTGCAGTAAGTTGAAAAGACAATAACACACATGCTTTATACACTGTCATTTTCCTGTGCATATTGTACTTCCATCTGGAGTTTCTGATAAGATAGAGAGCTAGCAACACACACACACACTCAAATCTGCCGCTTTGTATTTACAGCTTTACTTGAATATGTTTAAAGCCATGACACATTGTGTGTGTGTGTGTGTGTGTGTGTGTGTGTGTGTGTGTTTCATAGGCCCAATGCAGGCTTGTTGATAAAAATTAGCATTTCTTTATACCACGTCATTTTTCATAATGTTCTCTTTATATACTAATTTCCTTAATTTATTCCTAATTTTCTGTCCTTCATTATAAATTACAGTACAGTTTTGTCTCTGTCAGTTGAAATAGTTTTATTTATATGCTTTAGCTTTAATTGAAGGAAGGAGTGGGAGGATTGATACCTAAAGTATTGATACTAAGTCTTGTTGTGAGTATTGATACTAGCATCAATAGGATCGATACCAATAACATGGATCCATCTCATGTTAGATCATGACATGTGCCTCTTCTCTGTGCATGCACTCTCCACTTATTTGCTGCTGTTGTGAGCATGCATCCTGAAAACCATGCATCATTTTAAATTGGGAATGAATGGCTTTAAGACAAAAGATGAGGCTACTTTTTCTTAACTTTTCTCAGACAGAATTTGATGTAGATACTCAATTCTTTCAAGCTAATATGTTGAAGTTGTTTATGACCAGATGTCCCCATGGGGTTCATTAAAGTGCTATTCTATCCCATTGTACACATGTCAGTATAACCCTCTACATTCTTATTTGCACTGGGATTCCTTGCTGTATTCAGCTACTGTTTTCAGCTGCAGTGGCCCAATTTCCAGGCACAAATCATAAAAGTTTCATCTCATCTCATTGGTAATGCAAACAGATGGACCTTCCTCTACCATGGGGAACGAGTTAAGCACACCTCCAGTGTTTTCCCCTTCTCAGTGTACATTTTGTTGCTGAAGAGGATGTACTTTTCAGTACCTGTCTGAAACTGACATCTCACTCATCCTGGTCATTTCTAGTGTTTTTCACTGATTTCGACATATCTGTGACAGAACATAGATTTTAGATGTGTCTTATTGAGACAGAACAAAGCTTTACTAAATTTGAAAACCTTTTCCAACTTGTTATTAAATCAAATGCTCTATATGTTGCTGTTTATTGCTTTTACAAGTGACACTTGGAACGTGCATCCCACTAAAAATCAGTTTACGTCATCTTTCTGGTTTCTTTAGTAAGAGCCGTTTGCATGAACAAATGTTTAAGTACAATTAAAATATTTCATGATTCAGTTTGAAATGAGTTTGCCTGTCACTTATTCACTCTTAATTGAATAAACACCACAAAATCCTGTCCCTGTAAAGTCTCAGACACTTATTTAGTTTTGTCATCAAATGTAACTTATTCATTTTACAAGGATTTTAATTACAATGATATTTGCATCTGCTTTTGGATGTAAATCATTACAGTAACTGTTAGGCCTGTCAGGGCCAGGTTAAGCCTTTCTGGGGTGCAAAGAAAGCATTTGATACACCAAGAATTGTTTATAGTGCTCTCAAATCGTGTAATATCATTTGACATGACATTTTGGGACACTATTGTGTTGTGTTATGATTGAAAAAGGGATGGGAGAGTTTACATTTGCAATTAATTTAGCCTTATGACTAAGAGGCTCTGAGCAGCCCCTATATCTCGGCCCAGGGCTGAGGGCTTTGATAAAATATAGTAATTGATAGTTGCTGTAAAACCTGCATAAAACTAAATCTGTAAGTACAAGTGCAGACTACCTCTTCATTCTAAAGAATATAGAATATATAAAGAATTCTGATTCTGTTTGCTATGAGGAACAGAACTATATGCATATGAAGAAAAAAACGGATTCCCTGTAAGCATTGTGTTTTCACAGATGGCATGACGTCAGTGACTTTCTTTTTTCCTCTGACTTTCATTAGCTAGTCTGTCATCAATGTTTCAAGTAGAATCTAAACAATCCGGCAGAAGATTATCAAGTAAACCTGCTGTATTACAACTGCAACATTTATTTATTGCACATTTGAGTGAAATGCATAGAGAATCTAACAAACAGCACAACTGATAATGATAAATCAAGTGGGGATTCTAATGGTGATTTTCAATCACAGATCCAAATGCCAATTTAGATTATGATGATCAATGCCATGCTCATAGAGAGCTATGTATGTTCCACTAAAATGTACTTTAAAACCTTAACATTTACGTAGCCTATAATTTTGTATGTAATAACATACAATGCATTTCATGGCAGATATTACACTATATCATTTCAGTTTTAAATCTGTACTTGACATCAGTAAAGATGTGTTCCTCCACCTGCCATATAATGTCAGAATGACTGAATTCACACACATTTTTACATAGTGGTTAAAAGACCTTTTAATTCTCCTAAAATGTAATATCTTAAATTTTTAATGTTGAGCTCTTGGCCTTTTTTATTGCATTAATTTAAGATTAATATTATTATATGAATTAAATTAATTTTGGTATTATTTAACTTAAGTAATATTATAAAGCTGCTTTTTGGTACTTTATTACTATGCGAGGTCAGTAATGTAGGTTTTGTTTTGTTTCAATGCCCTCATCAATGCCCTCATTCACATAGTGATCTGGTTCTTTTACTTTCCTTAATCAACAACCTCAAAGCCAATCTTTAATATCGCGGTCATGCAGTAGTTCTGTGTGTAAGATCATGTAAAAGTAACAGTTGAACAGACACTTCTGAATCCAACAAGAACAAATACATAACAGGAGCACAATAGCATCTTATTTTATCCCAGACACTATAATAGAATGAGTGCAGTATTTAATTGCAATACAGCTCGCTTGTGGTGGCTGGTAAAGTGCATGACAAAAGGTCACATCTAAACATTGTACCATCTGAAATAAAGTTAAAATTATGATGTTTAACTACTGGAGTAACAGTAGTTCTTGGTCATTTGCATTGTTCTGTTGAAGCACCGTCATCATCGTGGTATCATCCTCCACTCCTGTCTATTATGGTTATGATCTTTCCTCTACAACTCAGTGTACAAGTCAGAGAGTTTTAAAAGCAGAATACTTAAGCGTCTGGCAAAGTACTCATTGATTAAACTTCTTACCAACACCTTTTAAAACAAACTTAAATTTACATTTAAAATTTAGTTGTTTGTGGAATACAGTATGCTGGAGACACTACTGTCTCCCATTGGGATTTTTGCCACGGTCCCTTCTGATGTTCTTGTGTATGCCTATGTGCCATAGGGAGTTAAGTCTTGTCACTGTAGACACAGTACTGAGACAGGCTATTTATTTTCAGTAGTTATTAAGTCTAGCCTTGTTGTTTGTGGGGAATTAGCACAGTATGCCATACTTACATGGTAGCAGGTTTAAACATTAGGAGAGAATAATGCACGGGTCATTGTAAAAATACTAGAGTTCGTCTTTTTTTGTTTTCTATTGTTTTCTGACAAGCTTAAGATATACTGCCTACCTACACAAGCTATTATTTAATGTACATTTATTTGCCTGTTTTGCCTTGGCAACTTACATTTGTGGCACTTGTACAGTACGTGGCTGTGTTGTCTGCCCTGATTTTTGTAAATACACTGTCACTTTGCATTTGCTGCAGTTAACTTCAGGGTGACAGATTTTGTGGTATTTGTCGAAATGTGTTCTTCAAAACTTTTAACTAGCCTGGCTGACATTCAAATCTCATTCACGTCAACTGAGGTTATTTAGGAAGTGTCCAGATAATACAAATAATACATCTTTTTTCCCGGAAAAAGTGTCCGACTAAACATCTTCTCTGAAAGCAATTTTGCTTTTGTAGTTATTTGCACTTGTTGTTGATGGAACATAAGACTGAAATGACAGTTGCTGCTCCTGCCTGCATTACTTACAGCTTAAAGTGGCACTAAACAATCTGTTACCTTACCTGGAAATACATAAAGGGGCCTCAAATAGCTGTGAGTGCCGACTATACTTGAGATGAGCTTAGGATGTTTTTAGGCGTTGATAGTGCTCATCACATGTGTAATTAGGTATGGTTATGAAGCTCCACTGGTGGCTCATGATTTAAAAAAACTGAAGTGAATGAAGTCTGTTCTGGCAGGACACTCAGATTCACTGTGAGTCTTTTGCAGCAGCGCCTCTCCAATTAGATCACACATTTGTATCATTTTAGTCAGTCCAAAAAACCACTGTTTGTCTGCTCCATGTAAACAACTAGGAAGAACAAAATAAAAGATGAAAATATCTTCACAGCATGTCAGAGGCAGACATCATGCCCAATTCAAGTTTGAGTCATCTTGCACAGCAGAGACTGCATGAACGCACCCATGATCTTACTGCTTCTGCTGTATCCCTAAATGTCTCTGTCTTTGGTGGTACTGTCAGTTCCTCAGTATCTCCTTTCGTCTTTGATCTGGAAATGGTTTATGATATCAATTTACCTGCTGTCCCAGTTTTCCAGGAGTTGTTAACAGCTGCTTAAAACACTCACCAAAGCTGTTTTTATTGATGGTGGCACAGGTGCATGCTAGTCATTGGGTGGAAGGGAGTCGTTTTACGAGCAATAAAAGAGTTGAAAGAATGGGTACCTCTCTGACGACAAAAGCAATATTTGTCTCATCAAAACAGTTGCATCCTGGTTGACCTGGTGTGTTTAATGTTGTAACGGTGAAGCTGTGTTTCTAAATATCAGTTTCAAAATTCAGAATAGTTTAGCAAAAAGAATTCAAAATGTTATAATCAGGGCCATAGCTACCATCAAGGAAACTTAAGTCATTTACTCAGTAATATTTCTTAGGATCTGGCGGGTATAAGGATATATAAAGTGGAGTTTAAATTCTACAGTTAAACACATGCTACACATGGTTTTTAAGGCTGATTCTGATATTTTTAGTCATGCTCGCAGTGTGACTCTATGGGTGTCATGTCTGTCTCTCTGTCAGTGGGTCCACCACTTTGGTCCTGACTGAAATACCTCAATAACTATGGGATGGATTGCCATAAAATTAGGTGCAGATATCCACGGTCCCAGGAGGATGAATCCAAATACTTTGGGTGATCCCCTAACTTTACTTCTAGCTCTATCATTGGGTCAAAAGTTTTAAATTGTCCAATACTTCAGTTATGACAAAATACCTGCAAAACTTTCCCATCAGCCTCAGCTGTACTTTGTGTTTAGTGCTAATTAGCAAATGCTAGCCTGCTAACACGCTAAACTAAGATGGTGAACAAAACATTACACCTGCTAAACGTCAACATGTTAATATTGTCATCTGAGCATGTGAGCATGCTGACTTGAGCATTTACCTTAAAGCACCACCGTGCTTAAGTACAGCCTCACAGAGATGCTAGCACGTCTGTAGACTCTTGTTTAGACTAAATATCTTAAAATGTGATTTTTTAAAAATGTATTTATCCATTTACTTATTTTGCCAACAGAATATTATATTTTGACCTTAATGCGAGATAGAATTTAGAAAATATAAATGCAGTTAGTTAAATGTGACCCTTGTTTTAATATGTACATGGCCTATATTTGTTTAAACCTAAAATGACTGTCTCATGACTTGTTTGAGTTATTTATACAGTTCGTAATGAGAGGAAAGGAATGTTGGACTAATAGGATTCAGGGAATATTGACTGGAAGAGGCCATTACTTACCACTGCTGCTGTACACCCCCGAGTGTGTGATGAGTGATGCTGCTTTTCACCACCACTATGACCAACAGTCAGCCTCCGCTTGCTTTGGTTTCACTCACTCTGCACCCGTGACAGGTTTCATAGTGCTTGCTGCTTATTTATTTATGCATTCCTACTATGCTCATCTCCTACAGTACAGACGACCATTTATGAGCAGAACTACCGCTACCAAGGTTAATTGATTACTTTTTTATGCAATAAATGCTTATCAGTGACCCCTATCTGACTTATTGATTTATTGCCAGTGTGCTCTCCAGTATTTTTCCCTTGATATGCTTACAGGTGAGAGTTAGTGGCTGCATGCTAAATTCTTATTAGGTGTGTGGGAGATGATAGTTGAGATCTCATTGAAATTCATGGTTGTTCGGTTGGTTTGTTTATAGTGAAGTGAAGTCCGCTGCTCAGGCTGTAGCTACTTTGCTGACGACGACGCATACGTGATTACACAGTGCAGATATCAGATATGTTTTGATCTATACCTTGACCAAAGACCCTTGACCTTAAAAAGAAGAAAAAAATGTGCTGAATGGATGGTTATTTATTAATCAAAGCCCAGAGTTCAAGAGGTCTTTCTAATTAGTGTTATTGTTTGATATTAATGAAACATGAGGGAAAAAAAGCCCTATGCAGCCTTAATTGCCTGCAAATATATATATATAATACAGCCATTTAAGGACAAAGGAAATCTGTACACGCCTTTTATTAATTTATCCATGCATACGTGCATGAATGAATGAATGAATGACACGGCATCTTTTGCCATAAAACCCCACTTCCTTGATAAAAATACTGAATGCTAGATAATTATATTGGAAATCTGATAATGTTTTGTTATAACTTTCATATCCAGCATTGTTTAGATTGTGTTCATTCACAGTACTGTGACTCTACAACATATATAAGTAAGGAAGTTAAGTTCTTGCTGGAATGGTATTATTACTGCAAGCTTTACTGTTGCAACTGTAATGGCTATCCTTATGTAATTGTGTTGGTCTGACAACATTAAGAATATTTAGATCATAAAGACATTACATAAACAGTCTCCTGAGTGGAAATACCCATGTGGACTAACAATTATAATTACACAAAGCTGCAATGTAGCAACAACCACCGGAATTTCATCACTTTAGCTGTATAGGTCACTCTGATAATTGCTTGGTGTCTGGTTGCAGTGCATGTTTAAATTATTTGGCAATACAATTTGGTAAGATTTCAAAATATTGCAGCCCATCTGTATTGATAGAATGCTGGGTAGCTGCATTAAAAACACATCAGTTTTTCATTCATTTGTGGTCTTTCCTATATATCAAATGGTCTTGTTAACTAACAGTATCTTTTGTGATGTTATGCCCTATAAATCGTATGTTAATAGCAGACTGCCATGGACATCATATTGATGGAGAGATGGAGGCCCCAGTCAAAAACACACAACATCATTATTAAAGTTCCACATTCACTTTTGATCAAAGTGAGACATGTTGAAGCTGTTTGAACAAGACATTTGTAGTAACTTTCAAAAAGTTACCCATTTTGTAGTCACTTTCTATTTGCGCTTGATATTGATTGGTTTCCTTCACTAAACAACCATTCTCACCCCTCCAATCAGCTAGATACGCTGTAATTGCTTTGTCATTTCTGTCCAGAATGTTTACACTCAGCAGGATTCCTTCATTTCAATCAGGAGCTGCTGGCACAGTAATGCCTGCAAATCAGGGTCCACCATTTTGATTGCTTCCTTCATAATATCTGATTCAAAAATACAGTTGAAAAGCAACATGAAACACAATATTCACCGTCTGACATTATCTCAAAAAATGACTTCAGAAAAAGTGAATACAAAACATGATATAAGAACAAAAGAACACAGTTGGTGCGCAATGTCTTCCTTAAAGCCTTGGTCCTTGTTTGGTGTCAGTCCAAATGGTTTTCGTTTTCTTTTCTGCCCATGTAGTCGAGTGTGTGTGACACAATTGGAATTAAATCTGGATTTATTTGGTATGGTCTTCTTGTTTAACTTAACGGGTTACAATACAATTTTATGGTATGTATGAAAAGTAGGATAATGTAGACACTTTTAAGTACATTATTAGTCATGTGGTGGCTATGTCACAATCACAATATGCAAATAACAGGAGACCAGATTTTGATTTTATAGAGTATGACCTCATGCCTTTTTTCATTCTTAAATTACACCTCCCCACACAGACAAAGACGTCAAAAGTCACCATAGGCTATCGCTTTGCACGTGTAATCGTAACTTCATCATAAACTTACTGCTTGAAGTACCCAATGAGGAGTTTTATGGCTCTAAAATCTGAGGACGTGTTTCTGTGCCCCTAGCATTCCACGGGCCCAGTCTAAAGGTTTGAGCACAAACTGCACAGTTAATTAGTCACAACTCGTTCAACTGGCTGAATCAAGGTTATTTGACTAATTATGTGCAGGTAGGGATAGTTATGCAAATACAACAATGAGAATGTCTTCGTTCCTTGTCCTTGCCTTATGACTCGCCAGGAGAAGACGGTCTAAGGCGAAGGCAGTTGAATTATGTTCAGCATGGTGGCACAAAGTCAGGTATTTGACAGTTCTCAGCTTGTTTCAAATACAAAGGTCAATGTCAGTTTGTGTGGGAAGATGAAAGCTAATGGACATTCACGGTGCAGATTTATGTGGTATCTTTTAACAGGATCCCATTTATAAATTTGACGTGTCAATTTCTTGTGATTTACTTTGTCTCATAAAGGCAAACACACAACAGACATAAAGCGCTTTTAAGTCTCCGCATTTTCCAAGATCTTAACAGTACTGGATATATTTCCAGCTTGAGATGTGAGGTGAAAAATGTGTTATTACTTCATAGTGAAACAATTTATTATACATTCAACAACATATATATTTTGAATCTAAATTTCATGCGATAATAATACAAATTTGAGTGTGTTTTAAGTGAAAATTAGAACATTTTATGTAATGTTAGAGGTAATTACAATACATGTCTTTCTTTAGCAGTGAGTGTGAGGTAATGAGTTGGCAATCCTCTTCTATACATAATGAAGTATAGCGTAACTATTGCATAAGCATAATGAGTCAGAGTTTTAAAAGGTATCACATCACAATGGTTTATCTCCAGCTGTGATTTTAGGCTTGACATATGGTCAAGGCAGTGGATAGGGATAGATGATTGACCCTAAAGCAATCACAACACACATCAATAGCAATTTCAATTTATGACTAAATCTATACCTTACTTTGCAGACACAACATGGTTGAGGCTCAAGGCATTTAAGGGAAATGTAACCTGAAATTAAAAACTGTGCTAGAGAAGAGAAATAATACCTCTTGTTTTTGTTGCAGTTTCTCTTGTTTTAGAAAGGAAGACAGCTTACTTCACTGTTATCAAAAAGAAAATAAAAAATGCCAAAGATGAACAAATAAAATTGTTCACCTGGCATATAGGTATGAAATAAGACCCCCTGATTCAGTCTCTCTCTCAAGTTTAGTCAGTAAAATATGTTAATAACCCTTTTTTAGCCAAGACATTTTCTATTACAATTTTTTTTTGTTTTTGCATTCTCCCCATATGGAAATAATGCAGAATAAGTTATGTAGATTGTATATAAATAGTTTCAATTTACTGGGCCTCTATCCATCATCTTACCCCTGCAAGAAAGAAGAGATTTTATTAAAAGAATCCACCCACTTAGATGTGCGATTGGATTGATTAGTTATATTCACAAGGCTAATTGGACAATTATATCAGCACAGCCTATCAGAAAGCTCCTTGCAGTTTTTCTACCCAGTAACTCACCAAGGCAAGATCCTGATAGGACGGGACACAGTTCAGGCCTTTATCTTTCTATTACAGACTGGATTCCAGTGGAGTAGAGAAGGTTAATTTAAACTTTAAAACAATTTAATTTGAAGGCATATTTTTCTGGAAATAATAAAAAGAAAATTAGATTTTACATTATCCTATAGGTGCTCTCTGAAGGCCTAGTGGGCCCTGATGTAAGTTGAAGCACAATAAAGTGCCAAGAATCACATAGGGCAGGAAATGTGTTTCCTAGGAACTGGACTGTAACTGTGTTCCTTAAATGCATCTTCACTCTCCTTTTAATCACTCCACTTCTGGTGAAGTTCCAAGCGTTGTGCTCCTTTATTGCTAAAGTTTGATTGCATCTTGAAAGAATCGCCTTGTCCTGTGTGACTTTTGCCTCCCTGACACTGAGCTTCAGGATTAGCAGGTCCATACCCTCTTAATTAAAGACAAAAGCAGACAGAGGGAAAACTGTGGAACAAGAGCAGCTTTTTAATTATTTATTGACTTGCAACACAACACACATACACAATTTCCCCTGTGCATACTGTAGCAAGGACTATTCTCAATCAGGCTGATTTGTAAAAACCTCATTCTTCACATGCTAACTGCTGTTTAAATCAAAAACAGTGAGCAGTTATCACCAACTATTGGTAACCCTGCTTCTGAAAGACAAACCTTCTGGTTTGTGTTAATGATTTCCATTAATACAGTTTAATCTATGTGTACTGAATAACAGTAGAGGCCTGTGGAAATGTAGGCCATCACTCAGAGGGTGAGCCTTATATAATGTAATCACACATGGCCTTACGTCTTAGTTTTCCCTCCAAGGGAGAATGATTCCACTGGGAAACCTTCAGGCGCTGTCTTAAAAACCGTCTTCTTTTTCACTCAACTTTTGCCACCAAAGTGGAAGTATTATGACCACAATGAAAACATTTTCAAAAATGTAAAGCAAAGCATTTTTTTTAGTATACTGCACAGCAGTGCATGTAAATCAACTAAAAATGATGTAAGGATCCACACTATTACTGAGTTATACATATACACATATAGGAAGATCTTTCTCCCTCCGTAAGCACTCAGTCATGGTCATGGATTAACATCTTAACGAAACCTGATGATCTGATCTGCAACTAAGTATTAAGGGAGGGTGATGTAACAGCTTTTTTTCAGTATTATTCATGCTCTAATGTTCAAAACTGCTAAAGTAGGTATAACAGAGAGATTTGTTTGTTGCTTTATTACTTGGATTGGGCCATCTTGAATATACATTGACATAAGTGAATGTTAACGGGATATACACAAATGGCTTCTCAGCAGTACCAAGAGAAATTTGTTAAGCAATCAATTCTGCATTGGTCCAGTTTGTAACGGTGCCTTTTACTAGAAAAAAGATGGAACCTTGTGATAAAACAGTCACTGAGAATTTGTCCTCCATCTTGATCTCTATGCAGATTGTAATCAAACACCAAAAAATATGTCTGATAAGCCATGTGCAGCATCAGCACCCACTAGAAGATAGCAAAAAATCCCAAAATGAATGTGCCATCCCTGATATCCATATTGTGTTAATATTCAAGGAGTTGCGAGCATCAAGTTATTGTACCTGCGCCATAAATCATGGGATAACTTCTATTAGTGACACCATGATAGTGTTTTTCAGTAAATTGATTAACTTGTTTAGTACTTCCATAACAATTACATCCAGATAAATCCAGATATGCTTTTAATGGGATTTATTGTTTGTTGTGAGATACTTTGAGTAAGTGACACCAAAATGGTAAATGTTATGTTTGATCAATTTCACCGTCAGTTATACCAGATTTCAGACATCTTTTTATAATTTCTTGCATAAGCGGGATCAGTGCAGTATATTTGTGTTATTTATTTATTTTTCTCATGACTTCCTTTCATTACTTGTGGAGACTATCTGTTTCTTTATAGTGTTGAAAAATTGCAGCACACAATTAGTCAACCTGAGTACTTGACCAGTCATTGTACTCTGAGAAAATATAAATTCATCTTGTGTGTTCCCTACTTCTCCTCTTGTTTCCATGGCAACGTGACAGGGGATGAAGGACAGACTATTGGCTCTGAAGTTTCTTGCTGCACTAATGAAAATGCTCCAGGAAGTACATGTCCCTTCGTGTTGTAAATTATAAGTATAGCTACAAGAGTCCTTTGCCAAAAACAGCACTCATCCAAAGATTGTCTGCTATATGTAGATATGTTGTCTTTTGTGATGCTCTGGATGGTGTTTTGTCCAGTATTATTGCTGAGTGAGACTGCTTTTAGAGTTTAGGAGTTGTGCTTTTACATCTGCATGTTATGTTCTCCTTTGCCTAATGTGGCATCCTCCACAACACAACAGCCAACACAAAATAAAGTGGTTATAGAGGTTTACTTGGCCATTTTGAGGCCAATAGCCCTATCCTCTCTCATGCTACTTGGATATTTAGAGTAGCTAGTCTATCCTCAGAGATTCATCACAGATCAGAATACCTTGTTGTAATTAGTTTGCACAAAATTCAGTCATGTAATTTAGTAATCTTTCCAAACATGCTATTATTTTTCTTTAGATGGGAAAATAATTATATATTATGAAAATATATACAATTCTTACCTCTACTGTACACATAGATGCTGTAAGTTATAATAAATCCTGGTGCAGCAATCATTATGGGACCCCTGCCTTACCAAATGACTGCTGATAATGTTAATTGTCATTGTCACTCCTCAGTGTTAAAACCACTACTTAGAGGTGTACCTTTGTTGGCACCACTGGCCCGGGTGCAGATGTTTGGGCAACTTGTATGTACCAGTACTCTACTGATTTTATTGCCCTGCTTTTCCACAGTCAGCACAGGCAGTGGGAGGAAACCGTGGAGGAGGATGTGGACCCATTTTCATGAATTAATCAACCAAATTGGTAATTAGGCTTTGTGCTTTCAAACTGAATTCCCTCACAAAAATGTAAGAGAGGCCCTGCGGTTATATTTTCTCACTCAGTAATTACCAAAGTTGACAGAAATTTCTCTCTCAAGTTGATTTTTACAGATTATTTTCCTTTCAAAGTCACAGTGTGTCAGATGCAACTAGTGTAAAACACAAATGCCAGCTGGACTGTCTCACTTATAAAAGCCAACATCTACTTGCAAGAACAGGTTTATGGTGTCAGGAAATAGAAGGCCTGATTTAGATTTCAGCTGTAGAGATGGAAAGCACAGTATCCTCACTCAGTGGAATGAGATTCTTATAGCTGTGCTGATACAGTATCAGATACAAATGTTACTGTCCTGCAATTGAAAAAGCCATGGCAGGCATTTTACTCAATCTGTTATGCTTTGCTGTACCTTACATTTTTATTGCTGCATCACTCTTGTGGTACCCTTGCAAATATCCGTACTGTGAGTTGTATCACAGTGCCTACAAGAAATGCATCTGATAAGAGGGACTCTGTGTATTCTTAAAGATGCATCAGTTGACTTTTTTGGCCACTTGGGGGCAGCAGAACAAGCTGCACATACAACATTAATATATTATCTCCGTATAAAGCTGTCATGGTGAACTTGTTAGCAAACAGTTAACCATTTAGACATCCATCTAGCAACATTAGCATTCATTTGGAGCTGTGTTTCTGGCCAGCTGATGAATGTGAGTTCAATATTAAGTAACTTACTAGCTCTGTTTTGGTGTACACCAACTTCTTGGTGCTAGGCAGGTGGTGTACAGTGGGTTTATCAGAGCTTTTTTGCTAACAATAGCTGCCTGCTGTGGCTGGAAACAAAGTTGGCGAAACACTAAAGTTGTAGGCTGTAAAACCAGAACAATGAGCTGAAAGATGCCATAATGCTCCATTTAGCTGAGGAGAACTGTAGTGCTGGGTGGTAATTCCTTGGGGGTTTGTGACTACAAGCGACCCCTTTCACATTTGACATAGCAGTTTGGTAAATGACTTTTATCCTAAGTGCTGTACAATTTGCCCCTAATTCACTCATTCACACACTCACACAGACCGATGGCAGCAGGCTACCGTGCAAGGTGCTCGCCTGACCATTGGGAGCAATTTGGGGTTCAGTGTCTTGCCCAAGGACACTTCGACATGTGGACAGGAGGAGCTCAGGATCCAACCACCAACCCTGTGATCAGTGGACGAGGCTCTGCCTCCTGAGCCACAGCCGCCCCAGTTTGATCCATTGTTAATATAAAAATATTGATTAGTGTTATTAATAAGCTTTAAGGTTTTGCTTATAGGTTTGCTTATATACTCTTTGGTGTATGTCCAGTGTTACAAAGGACATAATTAAATGAATGTCTTATGACCACTGTCATAAGGATTGAGTCTTGCCCTTGTTGCAGGTCAAAGATCAGCACAGGCTATCTAAAATCAATAGTTCATGTAAATAACACTAGTGTGGAGTATGATATCACCTCCATATATGCCTCCTTGACATTCTCTGTCATTAATCTGAGACAGTGACAACTGTAAACTTCAGTTAATGTTACAAACCTGACCCAAGGACACAATCAAGTCATATCAGGTCACAGAGGAGCGAAAATGTTGATACAGCACTTGTTACTCCCCTGAATCACGATCACACGCTGACATGCCATGAAATCAATATGAAGCCAAGTAATAACAGCCAGCAATCAGCAGCCTTATGAAGAGCAGGTTGAGTGCCATCCTTATACATCATTCTGTTGACACACAGTAACACCCATTGCTAAAGGCCATGCTAGATTTAGTACAGCAATTTTATGCTGTGAGGAAGAGAATTTGGCATAAGAGATGATTTCGGCGCAGTGTAAAGTTTTAGCATAGCAGTGTGGAGCAGTATATATCTATTCTATTGACTTTGTACACAAAAACCTGCTGATATGCAATTCATACCAGTACCGCTATTGTCTCTGTTAGCATACCGCTAACAGAGACGATCATTTTTCTTATTTATGAGACACTAGAGAAAAAAGTTCACACAGGTTAATTTATTAGTCGGGTAAACAATTCCAAATGTGCTACTGCATTAAAAGAGGGAAACCCAGAAATCCAAATGATCAGAAAACAGTAATTAAATCTAAGGGAAATCCTTCATCATACTGAAATGAATAAATAAACCCAGCTATTTGGATAGAGGAGATAAATAAATTAAAGGATATTAAAGGCTTTAAAGTAAAACTGTGTCTTGAGAGGAGATCTAAAAAATGATAATTGTTGGTGCTAAAATGGGTTTTAGCACATGGTTGGGAGGTTAACTTGGGTCACCGCGTACACAATAGCTTGTGTTTTGCATGTGAAAATGAATCATTCATTCCGCTGTAGTGTTGACACCAGCGTTTTAAAAGACATCCCATCACCACCTTCACCTCCATGTGTTTCACTGTTTGAGTGCACAACATTTCATGCCTTGAAAACACATTCAGTGTTTTTCTAATTCTTCTCTTCCATCAGTGAAAGAGCTGAGATATAATCTGGCATTCGCGTCTGACTTTCAATTGAGTTTTAATGGCTTCTTTAGTTTTCTTCTTTATCAATTTACTTGAAAAGCCGTATTAAGAGACACTGGATTTACTTGATTAGGGCTTACAGTTGTTTAAAAATCAGTTAATTCACACATATTTTTTCAGTGAGTAAGTTGTGTAATTATTTATGGATTTACTATTAGTAATCCTTGTCAGGAAATACAGCATGTGGAAATGGTACAAATTATTTGTGGCCTAGCCTCTCACATGTTTCCAATCACCTTGCAAGGGAACAACAAAGGTTATTTTGAGACACATGAGATTTAACCAATTGTTGACACCTTGTTGTTAGACTTGTTTCAGGTAGATATGTCCTTTTTTGTTCATACAGTATTAAATGATTTATATTTACATTCAGGGCCAACGCAGATGATGTTCAGTGATAAAGTAACCCTAAATCAGGATTTCATTACCAAGGCCAGGAATCTGCATGTCTGTTGCCTAAATTTAACCATGCCTTAAAGCTGCATTATTCAATTTTTTGTCCACTCCAGGGCATCAGAACATGGCTAACCTGTTTAAGATCAATTGCCTATTTACACTTTCAGCAACATTAGCATTCATTTGGAGACATGTTTCTGCTCAAGTCCAAAATTCACTACTTTTAGCTAATTTTTGGTCTCCACTAACTCCTGAGAAAAACATCTGGCTCTTTAGCTGTTAGTCCGACTTTCTCACTTACAGTGAATCAGAGCCTTTTCTCTTCTCTTTTCTGGCTCCTGCTACTGCTAGAAATGAGGCTGAGGGTGTAGTCTGTGATCCACGAAACCAAAAAAATGAGCCGAGGAATATGCTGATTGGAGTTGTTTTGGGGTTTTTTGGGGTGGGGTGGGACTATGATGACTTGATCACTGAAAGTCAGACAACATAGTCAGAATATTTAGCAGTCGATAATTACCTGATAATATCCTGGGAAGAGATCTATTGACATTCTAATTTACTCTCGCTAATTTCTGAAGATGTATTTAATCTGGAAAACCAATTCCTCAATTCTAGTAACTAAACTTATTATTATGTGCAAGGTACTACCTTTTAATATACTGGTGTCAGATAAGGAAATTTTGATAACTCAGTGAGCAGATCAATTTTAGACATTTAGACATCATCCCCATATACACTTATAACTAGTGCTCACCTTAATCAGAGTGGTGGAGTTTTCCTTCATTTTCCTCTCATTTCTCTTGTTTACTGTTCAAACCACCTGAATCATTAAGTAAACACTGGATATGCACCAAGTGCTTGCTAGCTTTGTGCTCATTTTCATTGAAGCACTACCTTTTCCACCTTTCCCGACGAACTGATTGACAGATGTTTGTTTTCTGCCTGCATGCGACAGGGGCGAAGATCCCCACATTCTTCTAACTGCGCCTTATATGCGCAAATAATCTTGACAACAACAACAGCGACATCTTGTCTTGAATTTGACACTTTGAGAGAAGCTGGCTAGAACACAGTGATAATGAGAGGGAGTGGGAGGGAAGGAGGGACAGTGAGAATTGCTTCTAGTCTTAGATGTTGTGCCATCTCTTTATCATCCTTCCATTTTTTCTCTCCCTCCCTCATGCACTTCACAACGAGCTTCTCCTGTCTCTCTCCTTCCCTGCTCTCTCCCTCTCCCTCTCCCTCCAAACAAGAGTATGCCTTCTCTCTCACTTACACTTTCTTCTCTCCCAATGGGTCTTTCATCCTGTTCCTAACTTGAATCTCTTCACTATAGGCCAATTCTCAACATTCTGTCTCTCTCCTTTTCTTCCATGTCCTTTCTTTCTTCGGCCCATATAATTATTAATTTCTCTTTTTTAAGACATTGTCACATCTAGGCACAGTAAAAGTCTGTCAAACTGTGCAGCATTGCCTTTTTGTTTGAGAATATCCCTGAATCACCCTGCCTGAAAAGTAAAAGACCTGTGTTCTTGGAAGGACCTTTGTCATTGCCATATATCTCTCTTTGAGGGTTTAGTGTCAGCAGAATTACACCTGCTGTAGCTTTTTTAGAAAAGGTTTCACTAATAGTTTAGGAGCTGTTGGTGAAAACACATCTAAAAGAAGCTTGGATGTGCAAAAAGCACAGCATGTATAAGACTAAACCCTTGAAGTGATACCCCAACTAAAATCTATCTTTTGTGTATCAAAAGCTCACCCTCTGAAGGCTTGAAAGGTGGCTGCAAAAAGTTTGTAGTTTCTCCTTCAGAGAACAGCAGCTAATGATACCCAACTCTTTGCTGACGGGCATAAATAACACAGATGTGTTACATTTTTAAGGTGTTGAAGAAGTTAGTATGATGTGAATCTTAATATCTGTTTTTAAGCTTTCAAAATCTGGTTTATGGTTCCAGTAGTGCTTTTAAAATGTGGCTTTTACATTTTCTGATTCTCATATATAGTATGCATATGCATGCAACACATAGTAAGTTGCATTTAAAACTGGTTTTCCTGACACAGATTAAATCTTGTGCACACCAACCTTGTGTATATGTAAATACTCTCAAATGATGATAATAAAAGTAATATAGGATATGTTAGAAATAGACCAAATAAAATAAACACAACTTACAATTCAAACATTTCATATAATATTCAAAAATGAAACAGAAAAATTCTAGGAAAATCAATATTAACTAATTGCCTTGTTTTATTGAATTGATTTTAATATAATACTAGTCAACATGAATAAAAAGAAAGTACATTTACTGAAGTACTGTACATAAGTGCAATTTTGAGATATTGGCACAGACTCTTATGTTAGCGATGACCCTGGGTTTGTAGGTGTTTGAAAAGAGTGAAGCACATTCAAAACATTGTTAGCATTGCTTTTTCCTCCTTTGATGAACTTTGATAATGTTAATTGATTTGAGTTTTTCAAGTTTTATTGTACACAAAGCAGCTAAAGTTAAGTGAATACAGACTATTATATATCATTGTGGAATATTTGTGAGAGTACTTATAAAGGCCTAAACAAAAGAAGTTAGTCTTAAAGCAGCATTAAAAGATTTTTGGCTGCTAAGGGCAGAATAACTCCAAAACAAGCTGACAGGCACACATATTATTTCCTTATAAAGTTTCTATTGCTAACATGATAGCTCTGCCTCTGTCTTTTTGCTCTAGTTTGCACTTCGCCAACTCTTCAGGAAAAATATCTGGCTTTTTAGTTGCTAAATATTTGACTTTCTTAACAAAGCTGTTATTTTCATCTCTAACTTTGTCTTTCTACCATTTGGTGCTTAGCAGGTAGTATACGATGGGTATGTGAAAGCTTTTGTTTGCTAAAAACAGCTGCCTGCTGCTGGAAACAAGGTGGTTGAGAGCGGTGAGCATGAACCAAAACAGTAAATGTGTTGTAAAACCAAAATAATTTGCTAAAAGATGCTAAAAAACGCCACAGAGCTGCAGAGTGGGGTACTATTTCTCTCTGGGTATGTCACTACACACGAGAAACTTAGTGTAATCTTGAAGTTTGGGTTTTGTAGAAAATTTAGGGAACTCATTTGCCATTACTGTCAATCAAAAAAACAGACTTTACTTTTTCAATGTTCTTTATTTTGAGCATAATTACACCATATTTACAGTCAGCCTGAAATTCAATTTTGACATTAGTGTTTGCAGCAAAAGGTTTGATATTACAACAAATACAATTAATTCATATAAAAGCAGCCTTTGAGCTGTATATTTTCTCAAGTTATTTCATTTGGCACTGTTAGACGGTACTGATATTCATCAGTCTTACTACTGAACTATCTTGGCATGATCCTTTAATGTTGAACCAGCTGAATTGCAGGTGATGAAAATGCTGCTGTATTTCAAAGGCAATGACAGACTTGTGATACCTGAAAAGAGGGGAAATACGTTGTCTGATGACTGACTAAGACTTGGATTTTGTCAACATAATTCTTTATGTTGTGAGTAATAATATACTGTTTGTTTTGATTAATCTCTGACTTTAAAGTCCATAAGAGGCATATGTACTGTACACCCTCACAGTGTGAGCCAGAGACATCAATAGCTAAATGGAGTCATTAAATTACAGCATTGTAATATGAATATTATGAACACTGTATCAATATGTATGTACAAGTACCTGTGTTTGGTGTAAATCAAAGTTTTATTAACAAAAGTTTACATATTTGGTGTGTATCAAGGTGTGTGAGAGTTGTGTCGCTTTAAAAGACTATCTTTCAGTAAGTAGAGAAGTAGTAGACAAGTGTTAGTGGTTGTTCTGACTACACACAAAGACCTCCTACATTATAATAATTTAAAACTACAGAAACACACGTTCATTCTTGCAACAATTTTACCATTGAGCAGGGATGTAATCTAACCCTAACTCAAACATGGAGAGGACCCTCGAATTCCAACTTTGCTTTTATCTGGAACAACAACAACAACTAAAAAAACACTACAGGTACATGTGTTTATTTGTTGATTCAGTTATATGTACATGCATGAGAATGGATGTATTAGGAGGGGAAGGGGGGCCACTGAGACATATGCACAGGGTCCAGTTTTTCATGCTACACCCCTGCCATAACAAAATAAGTGCAAATAACAAAGTAGTTTGGCAAAATCTTCATGACTCAAGGTACCGTTACTAGCTTTTTTTCTGGAGCTTTCAGTAGCATCTCATGGTCTTCATTAGTAAATGCAGTTGGTCAACAGGTGATCATATATGGTATAACCACCATATAACAACTCCATATAGTATTATCATGTGACTGATACTGATGTGATGACAACTCCGCCAACTCCATTCACTGATGAAGACTGTGAGATGCATTGTTTCTTCCTCATCTAATCCAGACTAAACGTCACTGCAGTAAACTATTGTGCACAGTGTTGTTTGCTGAGCACATCAATCACCTGTTACATGGACTACGTTTTGTTTACCCTTCTTTTCTTTAACAGAATACCTCCACATGTCAGCATCTTCATGAGAAATGTATGTTTTGTGAAGATAGCCAAGGCAGATAACACTCACTGTTCATTTACTGCAGAACACTCATGCACAAGCAAGTTCTTCATCTGCAAGTCAAAAAAATCTCACTTTACATTCGACTGTGCAACAAGCCAAAAAAAAAGGAAAAGTATTGAGGCTTTGTAAAGGACCTTCTGCTGAGAGCAGAATTTATTGTTTGGCAGAAACACAAAGGCTCACACCAGTGCCTCAGAGGGTCCTATCAACCAGGAGGCCAGAGGGCAGAAGGTCCTATAAGCCAGGAGGCAAGAGGGCAGCCGATCAGCATGTTGCATGCTGAGTTCTTTTAGAGCAGTAATGCCTTTCCATGACTGGAGTCCTTTGCTTAAATGGCTTAAATTTGCTTTATGGACCTGGAAGGACCAACTATTGCATAAGGTTAAAAACATGATGTAAAAAGTAACACCAACATACGTGTGCTTTAAAGTAGGCACTGTTACTGCAGTGATGGCTATGAACATTCCATATGCTCATTTATAATTAAGATGAACCTTCACTGTAAGAATATACAGTACTCCCACTGTACTGAAGTGAGTGAAGTGAAATACTGTTGAATATAAAATATTCCACTACTGTATATTTTATTATCATATCTACAGTGTTGTGCAGGCTGATGGATTACATCCATGGAGTGACTGGGATTTCATACTTAAAATAACTTGTTTTCCAGCAACAGAAAACACAAAGCTAATAAGAGAAATGGTCCAGTGTGAACTCTGAAAATAACTACCCTTACTTGTATCTGTGTTAGTCCTCTAATCGCCAACTTGTTTTATGCTATGCTTGACTGTCCACCTAAACTGTATGATTTCAAGTGCATTAATTTAATTAAATGTCCACATTAACCTTCAACCTGCAAGCCAAACTTCATCAAAGTGAAATTTGTTCAGGAAATTGAAAGTAAAAGAGAGAACAATACATATATATTTATTTCTTCATAGTCATACACTTTGGGAGACTAGCTGTGGGGGTGTGTGTCTGGCACTGAGTAGTGCTACTTTCTATTTTATGCTCCATTTGTTTCAATGTAACTCTAAAAATGTATCACTGCAAAAAGTCTACCTCTCTCTATTCTAAAAATGGACAAAAACAATAACGAATAATAAATTATGAATGGCAATATGTTGCATATACAGTCCCAGCTATTTAAACATTTAACTCTTGGTTTGATCACAGTGTTCAGTCTGGGTTTTGTCTTACACGTAAAGAACTCAGTAGGTTACTCAGTAGTACAATGCAGTTTGTATAGGCAATTAACAGACAAATGTTTTTTTGGAAACCATTTGTAGCTTTTAACTTCATCCAAAGTGTGATAACACTACCATGCTAAGATATTCCCTGCTTCCTTAGCATGTATGAAAATTAAAAGTGGTTACTGGATAACTTCTACATGTCAAATGAGATGAACAAACAAACTCTCTCAGAAACAATGTTTGCCTCTGAGGAATTTGTTGCAGTTACCTCACAGAAGTACCACAAGAATGTTGCTTTGAGCGCAGTAAAGATGGATTGTGTCAAGGCTTATAGAGTAAGGCTTTGATTTGGGAGGGTTTAGACAGACAGCTGAGAAAATTCTCTTGGACAAGTATTTGGCAGCGGGTATTGAAATTCAATGACTGATGTTACTCGTCTCATAATTGATCTGATCTAGCAGGTTCACGGTTGGTACATGTCACTGGAGGATTTGACATTGTTTGGCCAAATTAGGTTTCTTTTATGCAGGCCCAGAGGATATGTAAAAATCAACGCATTGCCTTACACACAAAGAAATAAAGCAGGCTTTAGATAGAAAGAAATGAGGCAGCTATGCAGCAGTTACTGCTAAGGCAGTAAAGCCAAAAAAAGATGAAAGCCAGATAGTTAACATCAGTGACATCACAGCAGAGGGGGAATTGCGTCAGCTTCTTCAAACAGTCTTAATAGAATACCAAAGGAGGGCTGACTGCCTATTCTCCTCAGAAAAGAGGGACCCCTGAGAATCTGTTGACGGTGCGTATGTAATCACAGTCCTCCACTTTCTGGCCCCGAAAAGCCTTTTTAGTTCAAGTCTGAGCAACTATAACGCTTATCTGGGAGATGGTTTCTCAAAGAATACTTTTTTTCCTGTTTTGCCAGCCAGAAACATTATTGTCCATCACATTTCGTCAAAATGTTGCATGATCTACAGGTGAACGCTGGGTCTGGCTAAATGCTAAATGCTAAAATGCTGATGGTGGATCCTCCAGCAGCAACCTCAACAATTACTGAGAAACTTTTACCTTTAGTGAGGTGTGCGAGGCCTTTCTGCGGTTTTTGACAATAATCCCTGTCACAGCTGTGACAGAGCCTCTTTCAGCTCAAAATGTTTAAAAACTGAGGAGCTCAGTGGGACAGAGAGGCTTAGTGGACTGGTTATATTATGCTTAGAGAATGAACGAGCAGAGAAGTTGAACCTAAAGCTGTGGAAGACTTCGCAGTGCTAGAGGCTCACAGAATGCCATTCAGACAGGTGAGTACAACAACAAACTCGTTGATGGATGCAACTTTCTCTCCAGATGACAATGTCAACAACCTTGCCTATGTGTGTGCACTATTCTGTGCAGAAACTGTGCAGTCTCTCCTTTGCTATATGTGTTTGTGGCTGCAGTCGCTGTGGAGTTCATATTGTTTATACATCTTTGTGTTGTCTGCTTTGGTGATGTTTGATTCTACTGTTGATTCTATAGGAAGTGGCAGGCTTTGTAATTTATGTGGCATAATATCGCTGGTTGCATCCTCCATGGTGTCCAGACTTTTTATTTGTTGTTGGTCATTTTTGTTTAATTATCTGAGTTTTGTCCTCTTTTCTGAATAATCCTAGTAAGGCTGCACAGAGGAAGGCAATTGTATATTCATAATTGATAAATCAGTTATCAATTATCAGTTGTACACACAGGCTCAAAGTGCCATCTATAGAAATGGAATTAATTGATGGTTGTTAAGGGCTCGGTGGCGTGATCTTGTTCCACTAGTACATACGTTGACATTTAATGCATTTTATTTTGTAGCGTAAAGGTGTTCTTTAATTTCTTAAAAATGTAACACAGTGATGTTTTCTTCTTTTTCATCCTTATTTAAGCAGTCAACTTGGCTAAGAGCATATTCTTGTTTACAGCAATGGCCTAGGGGAGTAGTTGCAAGAATAGGGAGGGCTACACACATAAACACTCACATTTGGGAAATGCCCAGTACAACTGCCGTCTACTCTTGGCTACCAAGCAGTTCCATTACAGCAGTTGGGGGTGTTCAAATGTTAATTTAATGCAATGGGTAATCTTTTACACATTTACCTCTAGTCAACAGCTCCCTAAGCAGATTGGTGCAATAGCTGCACTTCCCATTCCCATCTTTCAAACGAAGTGTTATTGGGGAAATTCTTACCCAGTGCATTTAAAATGTGCTGGCTCATGTTTCCCCCAATTCCATCACTCCAGTGTTCCCATTACAATGTGGTATGAGCGAGTATCCTTGGTCTCTCATCACCAAGAGGCCTGTGTAGATATGACGTCCCCATCCCTGTTTGCTTTATTTTGACGTTTGACGCTGTGCACTCATCCAATCCGATGAGCTGGCAGCTTCAACAGCAACTAGGGTAATTATTTACAGGAGGGATTGTGGAACCTGCTAAAAATATCCCTTTTCCCTCCCTACAAGAGCTCCCTTGAGCTTTGAGAACAAGGCAGGGGGAAAGAGTAGGGAAGTAAGGCTGTGAAGAGGTTTAACTCATTCCATTCTTTTACATCCTGTTCTCTTTTTTAACATCCAGAATTACAAAGATTAACCGACATGAGACTGTCTTAAAATTTGTAAGGTCTATTCAGAAACAAGATAATGCTTACCAACCAAAATTCTTAAATGATAGCTAAGCTGCATTACTTAAAAGAAGCTACAGATACTCTCTTGCTCACTGCAGATAAGCTTCCTCTTTATTTGCCCTCCATCACTGGAAGGTCAGAGTATCAGGTTAGCTGTACAACAGCATCCTGCTGCTGATAGCGACTTTGTGTTTTGTTTAAGGACACTTGAGCAAGGTATACTGTATATATTCATTGAAACCCTGTTCCATTGAAGGCTTGTCTCCTATTCACAAAGCCACTTGGCTGCTATACAATCTAATAGAGTTGCGAAGTGTTGGACCTGATTATATTGGTAGATGAGAAGTCAGGGGATTGCCAAAGTCAGTAGGATTCATCGTCTGGGAATCATGAATCTCTACCAAATTTCATGGCAACCCATCCAATAGCTGTGGAGACATTTCACTAAAAACCACAAATGATAACCTCATGGTGGTGCTAGTTGAAAAGTAAGAGGATTGCCTTAGTCAGATTCATCATCTGGGAACCATGAATTTCTGTACAATCTTTTTTTTGCCAATACACCCAATAGTTGTCGAGACATTTTACCTAAAACTCAAACGTGTCGACCACATGTTGGCACTAGAGCAAAAGTCAGGGGATTCAGTAGGATTCATCCCCTGGGGAACATAAATGATCAAATTTCATGTCAAACCATCAAATAGTTGTTGAGATATTTCATTCTGGACTAAAGTGGTCGACTGGCCGCCAGACCTCTGCTTGAGTGAGGTAAAAAGTTGAAAGTACAAGCCTGTGTGGATAAAAAGGTGAGTTATGTAGTTATCTATGACTCTCAAGGTGCATTTTGGTAAGAAACATCCAATCACAGACCTTGAAATGATGTTACTTGCACCACTAACAACTGATGGAAGCTAAAATTATGATGTTTTGTTCACAACTGCAACAATGAGACGTTTTGAATATGCTACAGCCCTGATTGGCACCTCTGACTGGCTTTTTCTCCATAGCAACAACTGATGCTCATGGGTATTGTGGTATTTAGAGCCACCTGCCATGCCAAACTGATGCAGAAAACATGATTTATCAGGAATAAAGTAATAATTAAAACTGGTGGCCATAACATAAACCTACGGGATTGTTGGGATTGTTTCATTTTCCAGGAGACTCTGTGTGTTGTACATTGAGGATATGATTACAACAATGGGTGTGTGGTGACCTGGACTGATCATTCACAAAAGATTTAACACATGTAGCCTAGTGTAAAATAGATGGCCTTGAGGCCACAGTATCTTCTCATTTCTGAACACCTCATTCACTGTCATTGAATTTAGCCAAAGGTAGTGGCTTTCTCTGTAAATGGTCACTTATGCTGTACAATAAAGTATAAAACAGACTCCTGAATTGTGCTCATCTGTTCTTCAACTAGTCAAATGGACTGTAGTGCAATCTTTTGGACATTTACTACCTGGACAACTTCAAATAATCGACATAGTCATACACTATTCAAGCAATTATCTGCAGGATTATCATTTTAAAAAGTGAAAAGACAAACATAACCTGCTTGCTGTACTGTGATACAACACCATTATTTGCAAATTGCCATACTGAGTTTGAGTTTTAGCTTCCGTACTCATTACTTTGGATGTGAAATGTCATCGTGTGAAGAGGTTAATGAGTGTACAATCATATCTGTCATAAAACCACCAGACTCTTGCTATTGTAACTCTGTTTCCTGTCGGTGTTTCAGAAACATTAAATTAACGTGTTAGCAGAAGAATATTCAGAACAGAGTGATGAACTCTGACGTACTTGAACTCTACTTGCACTCTGTCTAGTTAACAGTCTAAATATTTATGTGTACAGGTTCACCTAAATGCTATTTTGGTTCAGGTCTGGTAGACGTCTTGTTTTCCCTGCTGCTTATTGAGGTAAGGAAAGTCTAGCTGCTGTCACATCTGTTACTCATCAATAATGACATTCAAACATCCAAAGACAGAGAGGATGATTACTCATAAATTAAGTGGTTATTTCAAGCTGTATCACATTAATTTATTTTAGTTACATTCTGATTTGTACAACTCTTTCCATTTAATCTTTTTTTAGACTCCACAGATTTAAATAATCAAGAATAATCTTGACTGAGGGGATTGGAAAAAGAAATGTCCCTATGACGTCCTTGCTGTTTAGCCTGACTTTGTTTTATGCTCAAAAACTAGTAGCCAATGGGATATTGTGCAAAGAAATTAGAAACATTGTTTAAGTATATCTATTCTTTGCAAATGAAGGTTTTTGACTTGTGTGATACTCCCTCTGACAGGCCCCAATAATAGCTTTTACAGACATAACATCTTTTCAAAATTGTGGGAAACTAACTGCTAATTAAAACTGCCGAATGTTAGATTATTTCATCTTGGCAAAATTAACATTTTGATGCAGTGCTGTGAAAAAGTCTGTTGCTATCAGTATGCATGATAATCTAACATAAGCATCTGGTGCAGTCTTTTTGCTAAGCAACTAGAGAGACAGATTCTGTTCTGCTACACAACTGTGTTTATGTTCTCGAAAGTGGAACTGAATGTAAGGTGAAGATTAGGTTGATTGAGAGGTTTTTGCATTTAGGAGAAGAGTGAGATAATTAGGGTTTTTTTTATTATGTTGATTAGTCTATGCAGTTGATTTTGTTTGGGGCCATACACTCAGTTTTAGGGCCTGAGGTGCAGTGGAATTCACATTTCTGTTTAACAAGGTTTCTCAAAGATACTGTATAATGACGACTATAATTACCAATTTATTAATGATTTCACTTATTCAGCTTCATAGTTGGTGCCTCCATCATTCGTTATGTGGGTAATACAGTTAAATCACTCGGCTTGCTAGTTAACATTTGCAACTATAATTATTATACCATCATATTATATTACATAAATACAAAGAAGTACTATCTGAGGCTTATTATGAAATGTACATGTGTTGTTAATGGTTAAAAATCATTTAACTATACTCCATATATTCTACTATCACCGTATAGTACAGTGGCAGCAGATAGCATGACACAATTTAGGGGCAATCACACAGACGTGTTTATTTGAACTTAAATTTATGTGAACTTTTTGGGTTTAAAAAGTACAAGCAAAATTCAAGGTAGATAGATCTGATACACAAGAGGTCTCTTTTTCTAAAATTTAAAACATACTGTATATGCCCCACTGTGTGGAACTCATTAGAATCATATTTGTGAGGTAACATGGGACCAGGGATTGCTGTTGCCCACCATGATTGAATGAATAATTAAAAGAGGAAAAACTGAATTTTATAATGACATTGGAAAAAAAAAAGATATAATGTGGATTGGTTATGTCATGGCCAATATCCGATCAGCTTAATATGGTCAGTATCAGTGCTGGACTGGCTTATTGGATTGATGCATTCTTAATAAAAACACAATGGCCATGCATTTTCAATTATGTGTTTCCGTGATTTCCCCCCCATACTATAAGGAAGACAAAGAGGAATATTCTTGCCTTACTGGTTTGGTCCTCCATATAATGGTACATTTTATTTTCAGAGGTTTGGAGATCTCTGCCACTGAGAGTTCTGCCACCAACCAACACAATGCAGAGGAAGGAAATATGGTTTGTGAATTTAAAAAAAAAGTGTAAAGTGTGTAAAGACACAATGTCCCTGTCACTCGGGAAAATCCACAGACCTTGCTGTCTACAGTTTCAGTGAAGAAAATGGGGGTGGTAATTTGGTAGAAAATAATTCTCAATAGTTCTTGAGCGAAGTGACCTTTCCATGTTGTGCCATTATGGAAATTATGGGAGTTTTGTGAAATATCACAGTTTATATGTAGACATTTGTAGTTTAATCAGAAAATACTGCATGTAAGAAAGTTTTTAAATGTATTAAATTAACTGCTTACTTGTTAAAGGATACTTCTTTATAAAAATACATATGAACAACTGATTTGATGATACATAGCATTCAGAGTCTTCATCATACTCGTATCCTATGTGACTACAGTGACTGCAGTGTGGTACTGTTTAGAATTTTAAGTGTTTCTATTCTCCATCTATCCTGCTGCCAAGCCTGCATGTTGAGTATTCACAAGTTGCACATCATGTGAAAACTAGTCCCTTGTTTATGTTCAGTTACTTTGGCAATAAACAATAAACATGACTCCCAAGCTAATCATAATGTCTGGCAGTTAGCATATGAGGTAATTACTAAGTACACTTGATTTATTACATAATGCTCTCACAGAAAAGACAAATAAATAGCCATCTTAGTCACTTGGAACTGTATTGATTCAGGTGGTTCGACTCAGCTGTGTGTTATTGGACTCTATTGGATTCGAGCACAATCAATCAAATTTTCAACACCTCTCCTGTCACCTTGAAATCTGTCTTGACAATAAAAAAGTGTCTGGTCTTTTTCATTTAATCGTGTCGCTCCCTGCATGCCAGCGGGGTGTCAGTCTTCAGATTTTAATGATAATGGCTCACAGATGGCATGTGCTGTATCAGTAAACAGGAAATAAGGGTAGACTTTTAGACAGGAAGTAAGGGAGACAGGAAATTTAGGTCAGTGCTACTAACTGGTAAACAAACCATAAAAATAAAAGTACTTTCTCTTTCAGTTCTCACAAAATAAACTTGTTTTAACAGTTTTTGAGTGGTGAGTTCAAAATACTGATGTTTTTCCTGTAAAAGACTATTTTAAACAACACTAATTAGGCATAGTGATGCATGAACAAACTGTATCACATCATTTTTTGAGAGCTGTTCACATTTACTGAGACCCAGAGGCTGCTTTACAGTTGATCACTGCTTGAAATGAAACAGGGAATTGAATAAAAAACACATTTTTAAGTACATCAATAAAAGGCATTAGGCAACCCCAAAAGGTTAACAATGTTGTAATTTAGAGCAATTGTGTAGCTCTTAATTTACCAAGCAATTATTGAAGTGCTGATCACATGCAATTCGATTTTTCAATATTTATTCATGTCACTTGTTTTATACAGTATGTCAGAAAGAAAATCAATTGCTGTCCCAGCTTAAAAAGATTCCCTGAATAATAAGACATTTGTATTTATTGAAAGGAAGCAAAAGGCAACATAGGCTAATACAGGCACCGATAAAAAGGTCAGGAGTGTGAAAACATCTTACTGACAAAACCAAATAAGGGTTTCATATTTACTATCATGTATTATCATCCTCTGTCAAGTTTTTTTGTACTGTACTGTACTGTAATTAGATCTGGAACGATTAGTCAATAAGTTGATTGGGAGAAAATGAATCAGCAACTATTGATTGATAATGGATTAAAGTAATCATTTCAGTCATTGTATAAGCAAAAGTGCAAACATTGTGTGGTTCCAGCTTCTCAAATATGAGGATTTGCTGTTTTCTTTGTCATATATGATATTAAAATGAATGTCTTTTGGGTTTTAGACTGTCGCTCAGGTAAAACAAAACATTTGAAGACGTCACCTTGGGCACTGAGATGTTGTGATGGACATTTTTCCCCAATTTTTTGACATTTCATAGACTAAACGATTAATCAGTTAATTGGGAAAATAATCAACAGATTGATTGAAAATAATCTTTTGTCACAGCCCTAAGTTATATACTATAAAAGACTAATCTCCAGTTACACTACCTGTGTACAACATCTGGATTACTTAGAAGTAAAGTGGCAAAAACAAACGTGCAAATAAGGAAAGATGAATTAACATACATTTGGGGTAGGCCCTGAATGGAACTGTGCAATGCACTGTCCAAACAATCCTAATGTACTATAAAGTGTCTGGAAGAGTACTGAGTTGGAGCAGGGAGGAAAGCAGAGTGAAACCCTGGGCAGGTTGTCACTCCATCGCTGATGTAATACAGAAATACAGGCACTCACATCCATAACTTTCGGCAAATTTACGTCTCCAAACCTCCTGACCTGTCTGTCTGTTGGCGAGCTCTGCAGCGACAGTGTATACTACTTTCTGTTTTCATTCATCTCTAATTGGTGAGTTTCAGTTTATTTATAGAAGGGAATTACCCAATTATAAGTCATTGATTAAATACATAAATGTAAGGTGGTAGTGTGCACATGCAGTAATGTAGTGTTTTTGCGAGAGTTCAATGTTTTTAAAAAAAATTCTGCTTCAATTAACAAATAAACACGATCAGATAACACGAGCTGTAGCATCTGCTGAATAAAAGCGATGACTGACCAAACATGAAAGCGCTTTGCTTGCCCAGCTGCATCACAAGACTCATCTGTAACAAACCAACTATCAATCCTCTCAACACAAAAGTAGTAAAATGCTACTGTACCCATCACTGTCTGATGAATGGGGGCTCCTTGTGTGGGGCTGAATTTCCAATTACTTTTCTGTGGCTTCTCCAGTCGGGCTGGTACCCGTACAGCTTTTGAAGGACGGAGAGGTGAATGCAAAACAGCCTGTGTGATTTTCGGCAGCCTGGCCCCTCCAGCCTTTGATGTATGAAGCCCTGTGTGAGCCCACGGCTGCAATATGTATGGGTTGTTTTCCTCACACCTTTTTGTTGTGCTTGTTGTAATGTAATGTATTGTCAAACAGGAACAGACCAGGGAGTCAGTGCAGGTTTGAAACACTTATTGTTAACTTCTGTCACGCAAACCTCCTTGACAATGGTGTGATGCGAATGCGCCTAATGCGACTACCTGCTGCAGGATTCACTACTCAAAGTTTTGGAAATCCGTCAGGTGTTTAGAAGTCCATGGAAAAGTGTCCATAAAGAAATGTAGCACAGAGCCCTGTTAGCGCTAAAATGTGCACAAGGTCTTCTTATGATTCCTCGCTGGTCTCTGGCTAAATAATTGAAGCCTCATTTGAGCAGTGGTGAATTGAGGATAAGGGTGTTTGGACAAACTGCCTGCTGCTGTATCAAAGGAGAAAGCTGTTCTTGGTCCTTCACTGTGCAACTCTTTTGCTCTGCCTCACTGTGTGATGGTTGGCCTCTCGGTCAGTATTTACAGGCTTTTATTTACTTGTGATGCCTTGAAGTCAACAAGCCTCTGCAGATAAAAATTTCTCCCAAGTGATGCCTAAGATTAATACTGATAACTCAAGGACTGCTCAAAGCTTTATACTCTACGTATTTGTTCAGTTGGTTTAGCAGCAGTCAGTTTCTGAGTTTGTGTGTGAGCGTGAAAAAGACAAAATGATGCCAGTGGGTTATAAAAATAAAACGCCAATCAAAGATTACTGAAATTTTGATTCAAACTAATAAGTTGAATCATGTTTTTTTTTAAGTATGCCTGCTCTGCAATCAATAATTCCAGACATGTATCCTGAATTCACTGTTGTAGTCCATTCTCAAGCCTTACTGTCCGCTTCCTCTTTTGCTGAAGTCTGCTATTTAATTCTCAGGTCTTATTGTACTAAAAATCCAGCATCATCATAATACCTCTTTATGGCTGCAAACAAAGCAGCCATGTTGGTCTGTCTGGCTTGTTTATATTAGAAACCAGTCCGGCGGATGGCTGAAAAAGCTTATCTGGAAGTCAAGTCCCCCCACAATGGCAGAGGCTGCCCTTCTTTGACATGTCAATCAAGCTGACAGACAGCGCTTATCTCCCAGTGAGAGAGAAATGGACCAAGCCCCCCGTCCCTCTGTCAGTTGATCCATACGGGCGAAACCCAGAGAGTCTTTCAGGAGTTCATCAGTTGCACATCACAGATAAGACTATTGAGATGGGGGGTAGGGGTGGGGGGTCTCAGGGGGGCTTCCCATGCAGTCTGCAGTGCTCAGATCTTAGGACCTCTGTGTACACCTCATCTGGGATGTGATCATATTTTATTTATTATTGATTTCAACTTGGTTTTTATACTTCAAGTGAAATGCAACAAGAAAGGAAAGTTTTACAGGCTGTGACTAAGCATTTTACGCTCACACTAGTTAATTGTTTAAAGGCCCATTATATATTCCATGCATAAACACAGAAGCTAAGTCGTACCACAGAAATCTAAATGTTATTTGTGATATTGTTTAACTAATCTATAAGATAGCTGAATGAAGCTTTTGATACTGTGATTGACTGATTTACTGTATTATTCCATAGGGGAAACTGATTTGCAGTGTGGCCACAAAACATTTAAAATCGCAGGTCACAAGCATCTAGAGACAGTTGAGCAAATTAACTAAGTACATTTACTGAGGTACTGTACTTAAGTAAAATTTTGAAGTTCTTGTATTTTAGTATTTACATTTTATACTTTATATCTACTCCACTAGATATCAGAGGGAAATATTGTACTTTTTACTCCACCATAATTATTTGACAGCTATACTTACAAGTTTTCAGATCAAGTATTAACATAAAAACCATATGCTAAAATACAGTGCATTGTTAAAGATTAAACCAGTGATTCCCAACCTTTTTGACTTGTAACCCTTTACAAAAAAGCATCGAGTAGTTGGGGTCCAATATTTAACAAAAACACAAAAAGAACATACATTTGTGTAGAAGAACTTGTTGTTTTCTTTTATCCTACAGCATTAATCATCTTACGACCCCTCAGATTTATCTTGTGACCTTTTGGAGGGGCTGGACCCCCAGGTTGGGAACCACTGTAATAAAGTTTCTAACTGTATATAAAGTAGTTCAAACTAGCTCCACTTCCACCAGCTACAACAGTAAAATGTTGCGGATGCATTGATGCACGGTATAATGTAATGCCATACATTTTGAGATGTACAGTAAGGACTGCACACTCATGATTAAAATGCTCATTTTACATTCTATAACATTTAGCCCAGGAAAGTGACATTATATTTGGCCAAACCTAAGGTTTTCCTCCCTCACCTCAACTTGAAAACAAGAAACTAAATCCTTGATCAAAATTGAGAGGGTGACTGTATGAAAATGTGTCAGCATCTTATTATCTCACGATCCAAATTATTCAGACTGTTTGTACTTCTGAGCCCGAGCCAGTCAGGAGTTGGACGTCTTACAGAATCACAAATTTACATTCGCCATTAATCTCGAGACCCTTAAAAGCCACTCCATTGCACTTTATCTCATTTATGCTTATGAAATAAGCTCAAGTGCTTTTGGCAGCATTTTTTTGTTAGTCATGCACTAAATCTCAAGTTGTTTCACACCAAAATCTCAAGTCATTTCACACCATCTGCTGCTCTAGAATTTGCCTCTTTTTTTCCTTTCTTTTCCTTGGACCACTCCTCAATCCATTTGTGAATTAAATGTCTCTGGGTATAAATTTGACTATTTTGCCTCTGGTGCCATGTGGTGAATATGGTATCAGGTTGCAGCGCTAATTTAAATCATTTCCTAAGCATCAGTGAGGGAATACTAACAGTAAGTGTGCCTCGGGACTTGGTGTCACCATAAAATCATTATTAAAAAGGAAGGGAGGGCTTAATGTGCCATTGCATGATTAGTAGTCGTTTACACAGAAGAGAAAGGGCTTGATGTGGATTTTTTTTTCTTCAACATAATGGACTGGTAATCCATCTGGAGAGGGGAAAGTAAAAGCCAAGACACCAATGGCATTGGTGATGGAGTGATAGCAGTTGTGATACTGAGTCAGCAGAAATCAGTGTTGACCTTTTTGATGAGTATGGTTCAAGGTGAGGACCTGTGTGTATTCTGAGACTGTGTAACGTCACAGCAACATCTGGCCATCGGATACAGTACAGCATCCTCCATGTTGATATTTTTCTGCTGCAGTCAGGGCATGTAATGCAGATAGCAGCAGCTGTTATGATGCTGCAAATGAATCATGACAGAGCCTCGTACACGCATGCAAAGGCACCTGCTCAAGGTGAAGATGAAATGCATTTGTTGATAGTGAGTGATAGTTTTGTTTGCTATTTAAATTGTATCTCCGCCTCTACACAAAATGAAAAACCTGGGAAAATGGAATCAAATCTAATACATTTTTTTAAATAATGATTTTTTATGCTGTCATGTGTGAATCAGTCTTCAGATGTTCAAGGTTGTTGATTAATCCAAAGATCGCAAATCCACCAGATTTCCAACTTGAGGGCTCTGTGGGTTACAGTATTCCAACTACTGTTGGTCTGCAACAATCTATGGCCCAGCATTATAATGAGTCCCCTTGGTCTCCGGGTATCATCAAAAATATTCATGACTGTGCTGCAGGCCCACAGGTCGACATAAACTGTGCGTGGTTCTTCTGTCAAGACAGTTACAGACCAAAACATTCTGAGCATAAGTATGCATCTAGTGGATATGCATTAATGAGTAGATATATTTTGCACTTTAAATGTGCAATCATGTTCTTCTAAGTTGCACATTTTCCCAACGTGGGTTATTCCTCCTTACTTAGCATCCCTGAGGATTAATCTAATGGATAGCTGCCAAACTCAGTCGCAGAGAAATATGGCCTGCTGTATGGGATATGTTTATCTCCTCAGGAGGAAAGTTAGAATCATCTGATAGAAGGTTCAGGTCAGGTTTTTGTTTAATCTCATTCATTTTGATTCTGACACTGACCCTGTATCAGCACTCTCCTATAATGTGAGATGAATACCAAAATGACCCTTTGCCCAGTATTGTCATTCAGTTGTTGATTTGACCCTAAAGCAGGCACTGTGACTATAAACTGTTTACCTTATTAAAGGTAAAACACTGTCATAATAGTTCTATGCTATTTGATCAGACATTCCCTTCCCTCATGTAGTGAAGCGACTTGGTCTTCAAAGAGATGCTGGTGCTTTTACGACCACTGAAATGATGCTATGCCCTCAGAAATATGCTTAGAAGGTAAAAAAGTACAGCAACTTGATCCAGTCAGTTAACTTTTCTTAATATTATAATTGCGTCTCTACAGTAACAAGCCATTCAAAACTGCAATTACAGTAACTGAGGGCAATATTTCAGAATTGTATTATTAGACAGACACCCATTAAGAAAATTACTAGGAAAAAACTTGCATCTGCTTACACGACTGAGACTGTTATCTACTGGTATGTCTGGGTGAAGTCCTACACTTATGAGATTGTCTTCATTACTGTCATTGTACTGCACATTCAATATGGATGTCTAAAAATAATTATTTGACAAATTTGTCATATTTGAAGAGTGAAGGTGACTCATTCAATTCAAGCTAACTCAAGCAGATATGTACCAAGACACAAGGTACATTCGGCTTTTTTAATGGCCTTGAACATATGAGTCATTTATTAAGTATTAGATAAAGGCAGACCATGGTCAAGGTAGAATAAAATAAGAATGAACTATGTGTGGCATATATGTGAAACATAGCATTTACTATTTATACACTGCACGCAAATGATGTGTTTAATACAGTATCTCATTAAATTTAAAGGTGATTTTATTGTTCTTTATCAAAACTCATTGGGTATAAAAGGAACTTCGTTATTGTTCAGGGGTATGATACTGTGAGATATTGTGTCCAATATGATTGCATTTCTTTTCTGTTAGATCATTTAGAAAATAATAACTTGAATTATTTCAGTATAACAGCTCATGACCCAAGAAATGACTGTGCTAATGTGTTATGTGACAAAATTAACAAAGCTGAACTTTCTTTGGTGAGAGAAACAGTGGATGCTCTATTCCAGCTTCTTCTTTTTTTGTCACACCTTGGACAGAGTGATTCATGAAATCATTTAGGCATCATTTTCAGAGATACACAGCTTCTTAATGATATTATAATTATACATCGAAGATTAATTTGCTTATATGAAGCAAATTATTTGATGGATTACTTAGAAATTGGCATGGAGCGGTGCACATGGTGAATCATGACAGAGCTCAGATTTTGTCATTGTGCACTGAAATGACCAAAACATATGGTAATATATTTAAGCACCACTGGACCTTTCACAGTGGCTGCAGCAGCAGGGTAAAACCTGAAAAAGACACAGTCCATATTCAAAACAAAAAACACCACAATTAAGATCAGATTTAGGACGTTTTTGGTAATTGCCCTCCACAAATGAGTAATTGATTAATTGCTTATCTGTTAATTAAAGTGGACCTGCGGAGCTCCCTGGACACCTCTCTCGTCTGCCCCAGTTAAATTGCTGCCCTCTAATTAGAGATCGAACTAATGTGATGGCCAGAATTTGCAGCATCTTCCCCCTCGATGACACAGACTTAAGACCTGACAGCCACCCAAACTTTGCTAGGTTTCCCTAATTACCTTGATTGTGTTGTGCTTTTAAATTAAGTCATTAAAATGAATTCATACTCCTTTCGGAGGCTAGAGGGGGGCAGGAGTCATGAACCATGAAAACAAGGACTCTGGGAGCACATAATTACTTTTGCATGTCAAAAGGTTTTTTGTTGCCTCATGGGAGGTTGACTGTGGTTATCTGGATTATGTTTTTGCACTGGACTGGTGCTACATAAATAGCCAATCAAGTTGTTATGTTGAGAATAAATTGAGGATGGATGGGTATAAAATGTGAAAGTAAAAAAAAAAGGTCACACTATTTATAAATACCTATAAGACCATAAGAATATTACAGACACAACTACCAACCAATGTAGTTGTTTTGCAAACACAGCACCTTGTTTCTTTTATACCTGTAGTTTAATGAATTATTTCTGGTCAGTTTTGTGTTCACACTGGCTTTTTATAAAGAGGCCAGTAGTAAATATAAAGTTATATGGACCGACAAGAAACTCAATGGACAGTTTTGGTGACTGTCACTCTGCATCATCAGCACCACATGGACCCTTGTGAGGAAAATCAAATTCTGGTGACTGACAGCCGGCCATGAAGCATTTTACTGCTTCTTATGTGTTAATTTATTTTCTCGGGTGTCATAAAGAGCTCACAAAGAAATGATTTGAGCATTATAAGTGAAGACTGCAGCTGGACCTCATGTTATGAATAATGATAAACAGGTATAAACTGGACATACAAGTGTCATCTTTTATCATAGCATTACTTACGTTTAAATGAGGGACAGCCTAAATACACAGAGTAGGACACAAGAAAAACACACCTCTTTTTAAACTCTTTCACTTTATGATTGAATGGGGGGGGGGGATTCCTGCACTCATGTGGTGATGTGTATACACGTTACCATGGTTACCAAATGATCTTGCAAAAATATATATGTTGCTTATCCAGATCGCTTCCTTCACAGTTCACAATCAGTAGGTGGATTTAATAGTAGTTTAGCTTTTGAACTCGTGCTAAAATTACATAACTACTATCATAAATCCTGCGCTTTGTCCATTTCTGACACTGACCTTTTGAAAACAGAATTACTTTGTACCAAATGATGTGTACCAAACCTGTACCTTTTATGTATACATATACTCATGTATGGACACAGGGCACAAAATACAACTGGCTATAATTAATCATTTGGACCTCCAACCTCTACAGATGTCATAGCTCAGGACCTGGATCACACGTCTACATACATCACAATGCACTTTAGAGAACTTTAAACGCTGTGTGATAATTTGCTCCAAATTTTGACAAAAAGACGGATGGATTTGTAAAATTGAGTTTTTTCCCCAATTAGAATTTGAAATGACTTCTGTCTCCCATCTGACCAAGAGTAAGTTGATAAATGAATAAAGATCTTTAAAAATGTCAAAAGAGATGGTTTTTATCTTTCTTCCAATGAATGATTTCAGAATGATTTAGCCCTGGATTAGCTTTAATATCATGCACTTTCGCTTTTAAAGGTGCAATGGAATTGCAAAAACATTAATAATTAAAAAGGCCTAGTAATTTCATGGGGACTGAGAAGAAAAGATTTAACAATGCAGGTTGTGGAAGTTTCACTGAAAGCCTGAATAAGGGCTAATGTGATGGAAGCAGACAGAATCTGTCAGTTTGAGAGAAAAAAGTGGAAGACAGCATCAAATTAATTAGTGGTCTAGCTGACACACAGATATTTCTAATGTCAAACGGAGATCACATAGCAAAGTGCTAGGTGTAGAGTTTAGCTTATTAGCTTTTTTTGATACTAAGTAGTCACCAAGGTCAGAAATATTGAAATCCTACACATTCCGTTACCTCAGTCTTTGGATGCTTCTCTAATATATTTTATGGGAAATACAATTTACTATCATGTCATTCAGTTCATTTAACATGAGCAGCTTTTGAGGAATTTGCACTTTTCTTGAAGTGAACACATGAGGGTTTTTTCTTTTTCTAAAATAAAGTTTTGGATATCTGTCAGTTGTTCTTTAAAGCAAGACTGAAAAGGAGAACTCATGGACAAAAAAACAGAAACAAAACAAAAACAAGCATGGTGGATAATGCTAGCTAATGTTAGCAAACTGAGTCACTACAATGACTTTATGACTATCTACTTGTGCTACTGTTAAACTACATATTTACCTTAATTCCATAGTTACCACTTGAGTCCAAAGTGTTGTTTGCAAAAGTTACATATGGTCACTTTAATGTGTGTTGTGGTTCTTAAAGCATGTGCAGCCAGATATTTTACATTCACATTAAAATAAAAGTGTAGAAAAAAGATCTGCTGGGTCTGCACTGCAGCCATCTTCACTTATTGCTTGTTTTGAGTGCTTTCTGCCTCTAGTATGAACTTCAGCAGGTGAAACACATGATCAGGTGAGAGCCAAGAACATCCCACTTGGTTGCCTTATCTGTATGTTTAGCTGTATCACTGTCTCGAAGTGGAGGACCATGTCTAATAGGAGTCCCACACTGTTCACCTTTAAAGCCAAAAGTCAGCCCGATAGTCATTATTTCATTTCAAATCCCATGTGCTGAAGTAAAGAGCCACACCAGTAACCTTGCTGCTGTTGTAATATTCTGTGCACTGCTGAATCTGTCACTGTTAACAACTCTGAAATCACGCTTCTTCCCATCTTAACAAATATTCTACAGTTAATTAAAGTGTAATGCAATGAAATTGTTTTGCTGTACATTATAACATGAAGGGCTGCTTGCATTATCTACAGGTTTTTAAAATGATTGCCAACAATGCAAGCATGCAATTTTCAGTTAACAGTAGAAACTGTCACTGCACTGTGACAGAGCTGGCTGAGGAAAAATAACAGGCCAAAGTACAGAATATCAAGGTTGAAGGTATTGCTTTAATGATCTGAGCTGTTGGACCTGTCTGCGAGGTGGTTCACGTGACCCTGAGGCCTTCAGCTTTTTCTCTCCTTACTTGAGGAAGGGCAAGAAAATGAAAAGAAATTATTTTAAATCACATCAAATTACAGGTATTTTATAACAGAGTAATGTGATTGGGGTGAAATCAAATCAAACGAAGAAGTGTTCTGCTTCCTGAGAAGTGCAGTGGGGATTTGATTTTACTTGTTTTTACTTTAACACCGCCATGACCTCCAGGACACAATGACTACTTGGGATTTAGTTTTGTTTTTTGAGGAGGAAGTAAGTAGAGCATGTAATAGTCATTGGTTTAAGAGACACTCTGTTTCCTCCTAGTCATTGTGAAACAGAAGAAAGGCATTTGGCTTTATAATTATAGTTCACTGAAAAAGATTTATCATTCTTATTTGCTCTGATGCTATGACCATAACTGTGCTATATTTAAAGCTGTGTGGTTTAGTACAGACAAATAACTAATCACAACTGAAACTACAGCAAGGAGAAGGTAGCTTAGCTTAGCATAAAGACTGGAAACAGGGAGAAACGGCTAGCCTGGCTAAGTTCAAAGGTTAAAAAAAAAGAAAAACAGCAGACACTCCAGGAAGTCACTGCTCCTGGCCAAGAAATAGTCCGGCACATAGCCCCACCTAAAACCACAAACTAACATTTTTACAAATTTTGCATGGATGAATCAAACAAATTACAACATGTTATTTAGTGAGCTTTAGAGGTGCTGGTAGGCTGATTTTTTGCCTTTGGACGGAGCCAGGCTAGCTGTTTCCCACTGCATCCAGTCTTTATGCTCAGCTAAGTTAAGATAGCTCTCTTGGCTCCAACTTTATATTTAATTGACAGATATGGGAATGGAATGGAATTTTCTCATCTAACTCTCAGCAAGAAAGTGAACAAGCATATTTTCCAAAATGTCTAACTATTTCTTCAAGTAGAAATAATTATAAAATCATATTCACTTTATTGTTTTACTCTAATTTATCCTGTTTCTAGCTATTGTACAGTGATTTTAAAGACGGATAATTGGAATCGACTGTATGTACTCAATAAATGCTTTAGAGAAATAGGCAACAAAATTACAAAATGCCCTTTGTTTATGTACATATTACATATAATTTTCAGGGTTGCCTATTTCTTGCGTTTCCCTTTATTGGGTTAGTGAAGGTTTATCATTCACACATCTTTCCCCAAAATACACCAATCCACTCAATCAGTGAAAACACTTCCCCACTTGGAGCTTGTGAGTGTAAGCTTTCTACGGCAGGTCAGTGAACAGTCCCAGTGGTGCAGTTGGGGTTAAGTGTCTTGCTCAGAGGCACCTCGAAGCCATTGTTAAAGCTATTAATTGTTAAGAGAGAGCGAGGTAGATCTTTCGTATTCCTTCCCTTGCTCAGACTTTCCCAACTGGCACAGATAATCTGTACTTGTAAAAATCTGATACTTGCTGGATTGTTAATCAGGCTATACTTCAAAATATAAAAATGTCTCTCAAAGTCTTAATTTTTGTAACAAATCCCTTATTTGAGGAATTTTTGGCTAAGGAGTAGGAGAGTATTGGTGTAATACAGAACACACTGACAGAAAGTTTCCTAAATAAATTTAAGAGGAACTACAACAGGGATTACTATTGTAATCATGATAAAGTGATGTACCAAATATTTTGGTATGCTCTAATAGCTGCCATCTTAAGTACTTTCTTATTTGTCTGTTTGCTTATTTTTTTATTTTATTTTACTGCTCTAGGATGAGTCTGCAGTTTTACAATACAAGATATTGAACCAATCCATCCTCTTAAGTTAATGACAAATATGTTGTTTGTTAACTCTGCCATAGGACTGTGTGTACTTTTATTTTCCAGCTACAGATTTATTTACTGCTTGAAAGATAGGGTTCAAACTCATGTGAGGTTAATGTTTATAGACAGGGGCGGTTGAAAGATTTCATATAGAGGTTGGAACTGTGTTACCCACTGTGCATGCCACTGTAAGGTAATGGGGGGTAAATGGGGTAGGGGGGGGGGGCGTGTGCCACACGGGTGATGCCACACGGGTGATGCTTTTGCCTGTCAGGTGGCTTGTGATGAGAGCTAATCCTGTTGAAAATAGAAATGTTTTCTGCCTTGGGATGGAGGGAGGGGGTACAAGAGAGATGCGACCGGCCCCAAGGAGTCAGTCATCCATGTGCACAAGCAGAGATAGCCTAATCTTGTCACAGACACGGGGAGTCCCAAGCTATCAGTAGCAAAGACTTCTGCTCACGGAGATGAATTGTAAAATCACGCTAGCACATGATAGAAATTGAGAAAAGTTTTTATTTTTTTCTTCCCAGAGGCTTTGCTGCTGTTGATCTGTAATTCACTTATGCATACATTTATGTTATTTAGTATTTCATACTCTTACCCTTGAAATTACTTTTCTGTCAAGCTTACTGGTAGGATTTTTACACTAGACCCCCATCGTCTATCATGCCCTTGTTTTCCATTTCGTTTGGTTCCCTATTCTCCATTTTAAATGTTTAAATGTTAAATGCTGTGCAGATGGTGTTTATCAATGACTCATCTTCTCTCTCCCCACTGGTACCCAGTTTTCTATATGGGGTTCAATATCTATGTAGACTAACTGTGTGTGCTTTTGTCTTTTAGCTGCGATTATCCAAAGGTTGTCAGAGCAGAAGTTGCTTGTTTTCAGGTTATTGTCTGAATCCTGTTATCCCCTCTGTCTTAACTGTCATAATATGTCAGCTAAGCATCCTTGCTGCCTTTGAGTCTCAGCTATACTTCACAGAGTAACATGTAATAGCTACTTGCTACTCTGCATGCCATGGTGGTGGTAGGGCGGGGGCAGTAAGACTGATATTCTCGGAGGTCCCGTCAATGTGACGGAGTGGCAGGAATAATATTTGCATGCCCACGCTGACGGCTTTCAAGTGGGGAAACAATGGGCCAATTCCCTTATTAGGCTGTGCTTCACTCTTAAAATACCCAGCAGCAGTTTTGGTGGCGAGCTGACTTCCAGGTTTCACTCAAGCAGCTCCTTATGCATTATCATAGGGAAGCTGAGCATAACTTGTTTGCTTTTTCAGCAAGTAATGCCATTAATGCTTAAATACAGCTGTGAGGATTCTTTAGTCAGAATAACGTAATATCGCAGATCCCATAGTTTGCAATCACACATGGCTTGGTAGAAAAGTGAATTATGGGTCAAAAAAGGCTTGATTTTCCTTGACCCTAGAATTGTCCGCCATTGTCGATTCAGCCCACTTCTGCACAAAACTAAGGGTACGGTTTATAAATAAGAGGGAACCTCTTTTGCAGGTTTTGGGTCTTTTTATTAATTTATTCACTGCTTTTTGAAAGCTAACTGACATAAATTGAACAAATGTCAACCAAGACTTTAACCCAGCATTCTTTAGCTGGAAACTGCAGCAGTATTAGCCAGCCAGCCAAACAAACCACTAATAAATAATATTTAGTTATTATAGCGTCCCCCAACATTGTTAACAAGGTGCATGCTTTGATTAAGTCACATTGGTGTTGTTGATGTTTCTCATCATTTATAGCTTTACTCATTTAAATGTCAATTACATTTCCTTGGAAGTGAACTACTGTTCAGTGGAAACTATCTTTACTGTGGGGTTACCGCGTCATACTCCATATTGGCAATTGTTATAGACTAGATGACATCTTTCTTCTGCCAATAGCAGCTCATAGAGAAAAGCTAAGTAAATGTATGCTCAAATGCATTGGTTATATTAGAAAATGATGGTTTTGTGCTGTAAAAGCACAGGACAGGAATCCAGTAAGTCAATATTCAATTAATCATACAGTGCTGCATTTATATAGTACCAATCAGTTATGACTTTGCTGCCCATATAAAATGTTTTTTTTTCTTCAAAATGGTAGCTGCCAAATGCCAAATGTTTAGATTGTTTCTTAATTTTGCCACATGTAAAGTTAACGTACTGTCCATAAGTAGAGTAACATGTAATAATGTGACATTTAAGCTGTAACACAGATGCTAGTAAGTAATCTGAAACCAAATATCCTACACTGATTTTAATTGTTTTGCCAGTAATGAGGCAGATGAGATGTAAAACATCTTGCCGAGGAAGAACGTGTCTCTATTACTGCCAACAACTCTGCAGACAAATTACACCAGCACAGATGCTCCAGCACTTTGCTTTATATCCAAGGTCTTACTTTTCCCATCCAGGAAATCAAAGGGAAGTTCATCCCTTCTGATTTAAATGCATCAGCTACTTCTATATGTATGTATCAAATGTGGAAGATCAAATATTTGCCAAGCCATTTGGTGGTCGTCGTCTTTTGCACTGTTTGCTGGTATATGTAGCTCAGCTGATATAATGATATTACAGGAATTTGTGGTTGTAAAAGTCTTAGCAAATGGTTAGGTTTTGATTTTTGGGTCTGATGTTTCTGGTGATTTCTGGTGTCTGATGTTTTCATTATCATGGACAGAATTTGTCATCAGGCGGTCCAAGTAGCCTCTAGTGTAAAATGCTGTAATACAAAAAAAATAAAATAAAATAAAATAAAAATGGGGATATTAATAATTTCACCAAAAGCTCTTTTGTTATTTATTTTCTGTAATGAAGGAACAAATTAACTGTGGCATCCACAACCTCTGAACACTGAAGATCTCTTTGGCATTTCCAAAGTCTGATCGTCTCTCACCCACAGAGAGGGAAATGGAGCATGTGGTTATTACTGGCAGCAAGTAGAGATGTGAAATCAAAAAGCAAAGCTGAAATACTTTTGTACTCTTTTGCAAAGAGCTTCTTCAGTATGAAGTTGCTGCAAGTGTAAATATATTCTTATTGTGAATGGTAGGCCATATCTATAATAGCAAATGTCTGTTTTATTTTTTATCCTGAATTTATTTGTTTTTTATTCTGCCTGAGGTCCATTTATGCAAACTCCACTTTGTTAAATATGTCGTGTTTTATTTATTAATTTATCCTGAGAAATGAGGATGTCCTTGCAGGTAGTTTGAAAGCTATGAACTATGAAGCTATGAATTCATGTTGATTGTTTAAACCAGGAATGACTTAAACCATAATCAGTTGTTAAGGTTAACTGAAGTCAGGCTTTTCGTAATATGTTGGCTTCCTTTCTGGAATATCACGTCTTTTTAAAGATGGTATAATCAACTTTTTTATGCTAACAATGAATCAAATGACTATGTGTATGTGAAACTCGTCACTTGTAGTGAGGAAGCAATGGAGAATTTATACCTAACTCTGCAGTTCCACTCCATTTCTATGGAGCATTTCAGCATCTTTCAACTCATTGTTTTGCTTTTGCAGCACTTTGCTGTTTTAGTTCACTCCCATCGCTCTCATCAGCATCTTTTTCTCAACACAGGAGGCAGCTGTTTTCAATCAATAGCTCCCACTGTTCTCTAGCTGCCCAGCACCAAAAAGCGACCACAGTTAGCGACTGGCTGGTGAATATAGTGGAGCACTGAGAAGCTAATTAGCCAGATATTTCCCTTGGGAGTTGGCGGAGACCAAAACAGAGCTAAACAAAAAGTGAATATTGTATTATTATAATATAACTTACATTCAAACAATGTGTGATGTGATGATACCTGATTAAAATGTCTTTTTAAAGAGCAAAATAAAGTATTGCTGTTGTTTGAATACTGTTATACTTCCTCAAACATTTCACTTTCATAACTGAAAATTTAGTGATATATGTTAAGAATATTAAGTAAATGACCTGACTATCTGATGTATTATCTTATGAGTAAGGTTTCCACTCTTGCTTGGTTCTTGCAGGTGGCTGATCAATTGAAGAGGGAATGCTGCGAGGGTATGTGGATTAAGGGGAGACGTTGCCCACCTCACACCTCCAGCCTCCAGCCTTCTGCACAGTAAGCAGCTTCAGCAGCTCTTTGGAATCAGCAGGCCAGCAATTACTGCCTGTGAGTATTATTGCACTATCCAAATTACGAGGCGCTCCTGCTGATCAGCACGCAGTGTACAAGAATTTGAGTTTAGTGGGAAAATCCACATCATCTCTAACTTCAGTGCACTGAAATGCAATGGATTTCACATGCCTTGTCTGATACATTTCAAAACCAGCCAACAATTAGCACAGTTAAGGAAAGTATAAAGAAAACAACATGACACCATCCTGCGTGAGGGTGCCAGGAGCCAGGCTAGCTGAGGCGACTGAGGCGAAACAAAGCCAGCTCATCTCACAGCGGTCAGAACAAACATTTCAAATGTTGAAACATCTGATCTCCTCATCTCATCTGAGTTAAGAATGCATGAACTTCTTACAAAAACAAATGACACAAAGGGCAAATAAAAGAGTTAATACACTCACCGAAGTGCCATCATTTGGGTTTATTGCATACATCCATGGTTTGTTGCCATAGCTGACCGTCTTCCTGTAATATCAAGCATCAGAGTCACATGACCAGTGGAGTGTAACTTGATTGGCAGGATGTTGGTTCGATTTGAGACAGAATCGATTGCTTATCCTTGGTATTCCGGATGTTTAATCTGAATTTAGTAACTTGAATTTTGGGATCTGAATTTGGCCTATCGAATTTGAGCAACTTGAATATATATTATTTTAATTTTTTAAAAACTGAATTTGTGAACATTGAAAAATAAAAGTGAAAATGAGTTATTTAAAAATTTGGAAAGTTAAATTCAGTGGCAAACAATTCAGATACTTAATTTCAATGCAAAAAGAATTTACTTCCATACCTTTCAAGCAGGTGACTGGTAGCATTTCAAAACACTAGTTAGTGACTATTTTATAGAACCCTGTGTCCAAGAAATGTCATATATATAATTATGATTATTTTTCCAAATTATGTTGAGAAGGGAAATCCTATTGTTGTCTGGTTTTTGCTCACATGCATTGCTTTTTTCTAGTGTAAGAAGCGCTGCATTTAAAAATTAACGTGCAAAGCACAGGACTGTGACACAGAACACCAGGGTATATATATTGATAGAAAAGACACATTATGTTTCCTTCAAAACACATTTGCTGTTGTAAATTAGTTGTATTTAAACGTATTTTCTGGGAGACAGGGTTAATCTAACCATAATACTCCACCACTGTAGTTAGTGTTGAATGTGTGTTGTGGTAAAAGCTTCCAGAGTGTTTTAATTTACCTCTGTGAGCCCCTGCATTTGAAGTGCGTCTCTTATTTGACAGAGAAAATAAAGCTAAATTATGTGCTAAACATGCCACAAATGCTCCTCCATTTGCTTTTTAAAATGCCTTGCCTAATAAACAGCAGAAAATTGTATTTATGGCTGGTCAATAAGAAAATCATCCCCAGCAATGCAATCCTCTGGTCTCAGAGGTAATGCAATTTGATAAGCGTTATACCAGTAACACTTTCTGACAACACACAGATGAATTATTAATCAGCACTAAAGTGATTTTTACACCGTCTTGTATACAGACCATCCGTGCTGGCTTTAACTACGGGAGATTGAAATTTCACCATGTGGTCAAGGTTTATGTCAGCGATAAAAATATCTGTTTCCATTAAAGCACATTAGTGCACTGATGGATAAATGGTCTTTCCAAGTTCAATTGGTATGATTGCCATTACTCATGTCAGATTATATAGAGATGGTATGTAATTCCTTGATTGCACTCTATAAGAAGGGTTAAGCTGCCGACCTCTGTAATGTGCTTATAACCCTGGTCGAGCAGCTGTAGCATTGTCATCATTATTATGAATCAGTTCAATTCACTATTTCAGACATGAAGGAAAAAGATAAAAGATTTAAAGATATGAGGTTAAGTATAAAAACAGATATTTACAGATTCAGATATCATCTTCATCATCAATAATAACCAACAAACTGAAATACAATTCAGTCACCTCATAATTTCATACGCCTGCCTTTCTCTTTCGATATTCCACTCACCATTAAGCCCCAGAGATCCATTTTTATAGGTATTCACTTTTCCTCATTACCCTACTTTTACCATGCCATTGTTTAATTACACCTCTTTGGATGACTCTACCTCATATTAGTTCACAGTTCCCTAACTTGTTTCAGTTGATTGTTTTTGCTGCAGATTGCCAAGATATTGACTGGAACTTTATTTCATGAGAGGCTTTTTCACCTATCTTAGGTGTGACTCTGTAACAGCTCTAAAATAGAAGAAAAAGCTAAGGAGAAAAAAAATGTATTGAGATCTATTAGGTTAGTGTACCTCAGTAATATGTCCAGTGGACTGTAGCTATCTCCCAGCAGACAACCCGACATCTCCTGCTTTTCAAGGGAGGAGCATTACAGGAAGTGCCATCACTTCAGCTCCTCTGTGTCAATTGCTCCAAAATGGCCAATTTCCTGTCCAGGATGTGTGTTTTCACATTTTTATCATCCCCAGCCGTAGTTATCTAGTTGCACTTAGGGCCATCAGTCATCGATGGTGCGTTGAGAGGAAGCTGATGTGCAGTAAAACTGACGGACGGCCTTACGCATGACTGAAGATGTATGAGACATGCAGGCGAGCTAGTGGGGCTTTTTTTTTATGATTGTATTTTCAGCGCTGCCATAAGGTGCCAACAGGGAAAATAGCCATGCTTACCATGCCTCTGACTGAATAGAGCATTTTGGATGTGGCAACTCAATCTTTGGAGGATACAGTGAGTGACAAGCTTCCTTTTTTTCTTTGTTTGTTTGATTTTATCAGGCTTACTAATATTGAAACAAAGAACTGTGAGTTTACAGTGATTATACACCCAAATAAATTGGAGTTACTTTAACAACAGTCAAAAATTTACCCATTTACATCACATTTATTCATTTGGCAGACACTTTTGTCTTGGCTTAAGTTGTCAGTTTCATTCTTCTACATCAGGATAAAACATATCAAAAGTTGTTGTACTGTGCCTTAAGAATGGAGATTACATATTCTGCTGCGCAAGATAACTGCCATGTACAGCATCAGAAAATGATTCATCATTTGCATAAGAACAATGAAGGGACACCTCTTAGCGAGCTCTAATGAGAAATGTTCTTGTTCGATGGCTTGCACTCCACCTTGCATACAACCCCCACCCCCCCAACTTGACCTTTGAATTATGAACATTCTCCACTGCGTGAAACTGCATCCATGTCGACAAGACAGGGGAGGAATGTAAAGTAAAACATACTGAGATGCACTGAAATGCCATTTAGTTAATGGCCATGAGTCACCATGGCTCTCCGTATGAGATTCTTAAAGGAAAATAAGTCTACATTCAGGCCTTCAACACTCTGATGGTAAAATTTGCTTCAGCCTGTTCTTGTTTTCATTACTGTGGCTGCATTTCAAACATGCTGCCCTGTCAATTTTCAAACACAAGATTTACCTTTTACATCATTAGACACCCTGACTGTATGTGATTGATCTGGAATTCATGAATTTCTCCTCAAAGACCGGTTGAGTGAAGCAGCCTGTTTATTTTCGGTACCGGCAACATAATTGGTTTCTCGTGCTTTAGGGCAGTGCATCGTTCTTTGTCCAATTAGAGATGATTTCCCTCCAGTTGGACCCCTCGGTTTTCAATACAAGTTGTCAAAAGTAGATAATTGTATTCTGATTTCACCAAAGGATATCTTTACAGCAACCGTTTAAAATCAAATAAGCTACACTGGATTCTTCATTGGTATCGTTGCAGAATCCATGTAAGCTCTGTCTGAGCTCTCAGAACAAAATACTTTACATGATATACCTGCTTGGACTGACATTCAAAGCTTTTTTGAAAAATAACAATTTTGACAGCAATACTCTCAAAATCTTCTTGCACAGTGGATTTTGAAGCATTTTGACAAGTAACCAAAGACAGAGGTAGAAGTGTTTTCATCCACCATTGTTTCCTTCATGCTATCTGATCAGAAATTTGCATTGGTTAAAGCTGAAGATGAAAGGAAATGCCACCACACAAAAAATGAATCACTATTTAAAACAGCTTTGAGTGATCTACCTTGCATCCCATTGGCCTATTTTGTTGTTTGGTGGTGTATTTTTAGCCTAGTCTTCTTGACATCATACCAAGGTACTGTGTGTCCTGTGAAGCTACGATGGAGTTTGATAACACAAACATTTTTTTTTCATCTGTATCTACAAGACAACATCAGACTTCAACATCAGTCCCTTCTTTCTAGGCTTCTTTCTAGTCTCACCATTATGCCCTGATATCATGTACATTGCACACAGGAAAAATAGAATGGGCTAGTATGTCTGTAGCTTCATTGACTTTGTTGAACCTCAACAGACCATGATCCAATGCAGACATAAGACACAACTCTTAGTCTTATGGTCTTACTAAGCTGTTCTGTTACTCTCTTAACCTGCATGTCTACATCGAAGCATCTAGCTTCATGGCGGTAAACTGGCAGCAAACATCCTGTTGACTTTCCCACCATTACAGTACAGTCAACAAAGTGCCTGAGGACATGCACCTACACCTTCAGCACATCTCCATGCTTGTTGAATACTTTGATGAATATGCAATGTTTTTTCTCCAACTGCACTTAAAGGGCATGAAGTGGTATACAACTTTAACATACATTTTTAAGACAACATGTAATTAGCCCCTGGCTGCAGTTTACTCTGTACTGCCAGGTTTTTATGGTAGAATAGGTCATTTTATGCCATTGACATAAAGTGGATGTTATGACTTTGCAAAGCTTTACAAGACCATGAAATGTAACCATTTTTACTTTTGCAAGTAAAAACTTCATTCCCAGTGGTGGCCAGTTTGGGCAGTTAATAAAAACCCATTTTCGTATGGGACTAGTATTCCCAGGTGACCTCATGTGATTTAGAAATTACCCCCCCCCGACGTCTGTATTTCATGCGATAAGCGAAATCAATCACTCAATTGGTGCACAACCACACTGTTTGGGAAAATATTCACAAAGACCTCTTGCTCCAATGCCTGTCTGTACAGGACTTTGGATGCTGTCAAAACTTTCATTCATAATTGCCAACATAATTCAGAAAACAAAAAACCTTGCAAAAACAAAACAACTATATATATATATATATATATATATATATATATATATATGACCTCAAATCACAGAGATGCCGATTCGCACTGGATTAATATTATCACAGGACCTGTGTGTGGCAAAATATAGTAGGTCATTTGTGGTGTGATTATAATTTTACAAATTACGGACATGACAGATTCGCACAGGATTAAGATTACAGACAACCTCTGCAATTATTACAAATTATTAGAGGTCCCCAGGTAAAAGTCCTGTGCAAATAGGGCTTTAAGACAGCTTCCTGGATGCAGCAGAGTGCTGTTTTTGTCTATTATTATATTATCAGTTTATGTGCTTTTTCACATATGTCGTTGCATCTTCTTTCTCTCCGCTTGTGCTTTGTGCCCACTGGTGTACTCGACTTGATAGATTATAGAGACATGTTTGTTTGTCAAAAAGTACTGCACTCCAGTGTTTGGGTTGTATCAAAAGTTGTCAACACAAGATATGTAAGCATGTTACCAAAGGCGCAGCGTCCCTGTCCTTTAACATGCAAAAAACCTCAATAACAAATAAAAATCTTTCATTCAGGACCTTGCCTAAGGCATTAAATATGCCGCCACTGTTTATTCCTGTTCCAGTATTCTTCATGTAGAGCTTCAGTGTCATGTAAGCTTTCATTGCATGCATACGAGTTATCAAGGGCTTTCTGATCTTCCTGCTTGGGTTGTTGGAGGGAATAGTAACATGATGTAGGTGACAGGAGGCAACAGGTTTAAAAGAAATTATGGTTGTCACTGAAATTTCTATTGTACATTTAATTCAAGGTGTGTCCCTGTAAACTCGACAGCTGGCCCTCAAGGAATTCATTAGCTTTGAAGTGTGATATATTAAAATAACATCCATTAAATTTAGATAAGCATTGTGTGAAAAGGTAATCAAAGCAGTTCCACGTTCATGCTCAGTGTAAAGTGTGCTTCAGTGATTGTGAGATGTTCCAAAGCTTGCTCATGCAGGGCAATAATGGTCTATCAAGGAACTGCCATAACACTACTGCCACGAAATGCTATGTTTTGGCTGAGGTAACGGACTGGTGTGAACATCTGTCTTCAACTCCAATTACCCAAGTTCACTTCAAGGTGGGATGTGAACTTTTCTACTGTGAGTAAAGTTAGAATTTATTTGACAAACTTAACATAACCTTACCACCACAGTTACTTTAGTTTGTCTGACCTTAAAATAAAACCATAATCACTTCTGTAAATGGGTGGAATTTGAGCAGTTTGCATGTCCAAATTGAGATTAAAGAACATAAAGTTTGGACAGTTGATGCCCATCACACAGATTCTGCATTTCAAAGTTTGTGATTCTGAGTTGATTGTTGATATTATTGTCTCCTAACTTGGCCACTCTAGTCTGCCCACTTCTTGCCAACATCTGGTCCAGACTGAGATTTTTAATGTTTTAAAACCATAAATGGAAGACATTTCAGCATCTGTGTTACCTAAAACGGACATCTGGATTATAAATATATCTTCTATTTAACGCCAAGACAGCTTTGGAAAATCTGAAAGATTTGGTTTTATGCTGTTGATGACAAATTGATAGGAGATGTTTACTTTGTTCAATCCAAATGCCATCCAGCTATGCAGAGCACATCTGGAGTTCAGTCATTCTTGGCAGAAATATATATTTATATATTTCACAGGGAGGTCACGTTGCTGAGGAGTTCAACTTGACTTTTGGAAAGTCTTTTCTTCTCACAAAGCTAAATATCAGTAAGTTTGTTTGCCTTTCAGCTCGACCTACTTTTGACACGAAAAGAAAATGATAAGAGAAAAATCAACCCTCTTGTATTTTCTTTTTCTGTCAATAGCCACAGATTGCAGTTCAAAAGTAGCCTTGTTTTGCATTTTTCAAATAATGCTGGGGCAAAATAGGCCTAGATCTCTTGGAGCAAAATGTGTGTTTGTGGAAGATTTCCTCTAATCCTTGCTGCTAAGCGCAAAACAAGAATCCAAGGTCAGCCTTCCAAAGGATGCAGGGGGCCATATTTCTATCATGTAAAGGGATTTACGGGGTGCAGCTTTGTGGTACATAAATGCTCTACTATTATTGTCTTACAGAATAAACACCAAGTGTACACATTTACGTGAGCACACACACAAAGTCTAACTTAACACAAAAAGCAAAGGCACATGCTTGAAAGGTACCAACCAAGGATTGCTTTGAAATGCATGTTTTTGTATGGCTGCACAGTGGTGGCCTACATTTTTTGTCATTTAATTGTGTGTTAAAGACAAATAACAGTTATATGAGTGTATCGCAGAAAATGTAGGTTTCTGAGGCGGAAATATAGCATAAAAGAATAAGCAACCAAGTAGGCTCTAATGCGGATAAAGAGAAAGCTGACTAAGATTCATGGAATGAACAGGCATCTTCAATACTGACGCCTGTCTTGTAATGTATGTGTATAAACACTGTTTGCTGTTGGTTATGTCATAAGCTGTTGCCATGGAAACAGCTGGTATATTCATGTATAGGGGTGTTTGCCAGCAGAATATGAAGATACACAAAAGCTTGTCTCTAATAAGAGCGTAACTGGGATTTGAAGTATTATCTGTGTGAATGTCAGCACACTCACTGACACTCAGCGGGAGAAGAAATGCAAATACATGCCTACAATTTGTGTGTGTGTGTGTGTGTGTGTGTGTGTGTTTGTGCATGTTTGTTATACATACCTCATTATTGGGAGTGATATTAAAATGTCCCAGGGAATTAATCTCTATTACTTATGATGTATGTTTTAATGGTCCTCTAAATGGATATTCAATAGTCATTAATCTTAAATATGAAATGGCTTTTGTAATTATTTCTACGAGGATCTTGCTTAGAAGAACTGACAGTAGGATATCAATGTGTTTGCTAAATTAATGAACAATCACAGTGGGCATTTTTCATTTCTATTTTTTCTTTATATGTCACAAGATCACAGTTAACGGATCAGAAAAGTGAAGATGGGTTGAATTGAGTAGACTTCTAGCAGTTTGTTGAATGTATGTTAAGAGTGTGCAAAAAGATTTTGGGCTCAAAGGTCAGCAGCAACTTCCTCTTGTAATGGTTTATTCTTATCTCATGTACGCTGTTGTGGTGGGATTCTGCTTTTAAAATGATTGCAAAGCATCAGTGCATGAAGGTTATCGCCCCTCATATTGGTGGGTGCACAACGTTAAAGATTATGCTACTGAGCTTGATCCAAGGTCGGCCGTTATGGTTTAGAGCTGATTCTACATCAAATATTGATGCGTTTAACAGACGAGAATTGGCTTACAGTGGAGGATGGAGTACCACAGACAGAGCAGATGCAGTTTACCAAGAAACACATAGTTGCAGAGTCATGGGGACGAGTTACAATAAAGTGAGTTAAATAGCAAAAATAAGAAGGAAAATGGAAAAGAACAGAAGTCTACTGTATGGCAAAACCATGTATCTCCTAAACTGATTTTATATCCTGTGTGTTGTGAACACTGAACACTTCATGCCTCTGTTCAGTAACCTCGACAAGAGCTTCTTTTCCATTGAGATTTGTTGATAAGCCCTTGACACATGGTTTTGATTATGTTCATTTTGTTTTTGACAGTTGGCTGATGTTCTTATCAGGCTTGATTTACAATAATTGAGCCTGTTGGATTTTAGTATCTTGTTCAAGGTCAAGGACACTTTTTCACTGGGCATAGCTGTCGATGGACGCATGGGCTGTTGTCAATTTGATCTAGCTTATTATCTTTTGTATATAGGTCAGTATCTCTGTTTTCTAGGTTACCATGCTGTTCATGCTTGTGATGTCTGTCACGATCATGATTGTACCCTGTATTACTACCCTGTATTATTTTTTGAATAGACCACTCACATCAAAATACTGTACTTTTCTCGGAACACCTTTGTATTTATTTGTATTTAAAACTAGAATGTGGGACTTTTACATATAAATGAACGTCTGTTACATTCAAGCCATTGCCAGATGAGTTCACACAATGCTGATTAAGCCTATCACCACCATAAACCTCTCTGTATTTTGCAGTATACCAGAGTTTTTAAATCTGGTGTCTGTGGTGACATTCCCACTCTGGCGCGCCGGTAGTAAAATCAGAGCCATGTAGAGAGAGAGTCACGTAAATAGAAGTTCAAAATGCTTGATTGTAGATTCACGTAGACTTCAGATAGTTCTCTCTACATGGCTGTGGTCTGCCAGAGCTGAAGGGGAGCAAATGTAGCGACGTAGTAGTAGGCTACAGCAGCTAGGAATATGGCGGAAAACCTAAAAAGCATCCAAGAAAAGTTTCCAATGCTCCAGATAAAAAAGAAACTTGGTGTTCAGAGGAAGGATTGCTACTTGTCTTCAGTGTTCACTGTTTTTACGAGTTGTTTTACTGGTTTTGTTGGTGATTCTATAGTGCATGGAAGAACCTCAGCTATCAATGAGTAATGTAGCGCAGTCGACACAGGAAGCTGTTGTGTACCCATGATTTGTTGTTCGGTCTGCTTTTACAGGAAGAAGAAGGAAGAGAAGGAGAATCTTATTTCCATCAGTACACACCTTGCCTCTACTAACTGCATCATTTTCTATTACACAGGAGCAAACTATTCTATTTCCGTAACCTGATTAATGCGCCCCCACACCTCACAACCACCTCTGCGCACACACAAAAATGTAATAATTTCTGTCTTGTCTCTGGTATGACCTCGCTGCGTTCTGCAAAATGTGTGGTTTGTCTCTCCTGCATGCCTAGGAAAGACACCTCAAAGCCTATGATGCACTTCATGTGGCATTTGTATCGGTGTTTGGTGTGATGTACTTTCCTTCTTTTGCTGGGCACATTCAACTAATTTGCACTATTCCCCTTGACTCCACAACTGCTTGCCTATACTTCCTGCCATGTTACAAGTACAGATGGTAGTTTTATATTGCCTTTCTGTGTCCTATCTAGTTGCTGCCTGTCTCCCAAACTTATGTCTTTAGCCAATTTTATTTTAATCTACACTCATGCTCCCAGAAGGGCTTTTGGCAGAACATATGTTGATAAAAGTTTTTTCATGTTGTATAAATACTTCATTGTATAAGACTAACTGTGGAATAATTAAATCCCAATTACGAATATTACAAATGTGGCTCATACCGTATTTGTCTAAATGAGACTGAATTTTCAAAGCACCATATCGGAAAATGGTGACTTCAATTTGATGTCCATGATTTTCTGCGTCTCCTGGGTGTATGAATAGATGATTGTTTGCCGACACGTGAGGCAGAACGACTTGATAAGTTAATCTTTGTATCAGGACTGTGTTGCTGTGAGTTTGGTTTGGTGACTTTCAGCCATCTCTGGTTAAAACATAAACACACAAACAAACAAAACAAAGCCTAGCTTACATCTCATAGACTATAACGACATAGTTTCCCTTGTAGTTCAGTTCATAGAGAGTAAATATGTCTTGTGGTGTACCCCAATGTCCATTCCTGTCCTTTTTTTCATTGTCACATAGTTGACACAGAACTTTGTATTTCTAATCACCTTATGAACTCAGGCCAGATGACAAAATTGTACATTTCATATTAGATATTGCTCTAAATCTCTCTACAGTTAAATAACGAATTATTGGTTATTGATTGTTTTTTAAGATTACATCACTGACCTCAATTCACAGATCATTGTATTCCATTGTCTCAAATTCATTCTCTCAAATTAGTTATGCCTCTCTCAAATAATAGCAATCCAATGGGCTTTTCCTGGGCTTTTTAGTCTAATCACATCATCATCATTTGTTAATAATATTCCTACTTTTCTCTGTTTCTTTTTCATCTTCTGTTAGGCACATTTTATTGCATCTATTGTATGAAATATGCTGTTTGAAGAGTTTCACCTCACTGACCTCCCTCTGAACATCGTACTTACTTTTTCTGTATTTCAGATACTGTATCTTGCCTTTCCATGTCTTATGTTAAGACTAATTTTAACCTTTTATCCTCCTGAAGTGAAGAGGGAAACTTGCAGAAACAGAGCTCCAAGATGGCCATCATCTGCTCTCTCTACACAACCATTCAGATAAAAGAGAGGTCTATCTAAATGCCCAGTTCCATAAATCTTTAAAACTGTTATTTGCCAGCCACCGATGCACTGCAAAGTGGAATGCATCAAGCACCACTCCAGCCTGTCCCTATTATGCTACTTATTTATCAGTTAACCTTATCACATGCTGTACATATGTGTGGTACACCATGCATGTCTTAATATAATAAGTTATGTTATGGCTTGATCTCCATATTCCCTCATAGGGGGACTTGTAGTTGTTGCTCTGCCCATAGGGCTTTCTGTTGCTTTGGAGACATTATGCCAAGTCCATCAATATTTGCCATAATAGTGGACTATGTGGAGAATGTTTCTGCCTGACATATCATTGTCAGTGCTTGATCACAATCCAGATATGATGTTAAATCAATAGATGCAGCTTCACGGAAATGATGCAATATGACACTTTCTCCACTAAAAATGTGTTATAGCTGAAATTAGCATTACTTGGCTGGTCATTTCCATTATGACTACTGCCTGGAAATAACCTTAAAAATTCAACTGTTATGGACATTTCCTCTTAAAGTGGTTTTTCCCACCCAAAGTGTTTATTCTGATGGGACATAAACACTGTAACATTTGTGTAAATGCCCTATTTGCTCAATATTTACATACTGTACATACAGTTTGAAATTATAGATTCACAAAATTACATAACTTCATGATTTCTCAGACTTACTTCGGTTTATTATTATTAATTTCAGTTCCATCCAATCAATTCCATCTATTTTCATTGTGCTTATTATTTAAATAGTTTAAAGTTCTCTTTTTTCACAGCTAGTATTTAATTAAAAATGACATGAAATTAAACTATATCAGTTTGTGGAGAACTTGTTTGGCACAAACAAACACCCACAAAGTTTCCTGAATACATTTTAAGATCTTATCTTTTTCACTATTCCTCATTGGCACCGGCACTCATGCCAGCTTTGACTGAAATCTTATTTGTTTACCAGTGAATATGTTCTGTACATCATAATTGGGTATATCATGAGTACATACAGTCTGCTGATCCACTGAAAATGACTTGAAAGTTATAATCTCATGACATATTTGTGAAGGGCTGTATGTTTCAGTTCTATCGGTCCTGGATTCATAATGTTTTTCCTGCAAGATGATCAAAGCTGATGACAGAAAATGTTGCCACATACACTGCGCGAAAACTAAACCATTTCTCTCTGTGTGTGTCTCACTCACTTACAATATTCAGCCCAGCAAGCTTTGCTCACTGCTTCTTTTAGCAGTAGCCCATTTTCTCAAGGCGTGGTAGACGGGTGGGAATAAAAGCGACAATGATCACGGAGGTAATCCTCCTCAAGGTCAAGAGTGGAGGCATAAGCCAGAAACACAGAAGTCAAGAAATTACTTTTTCATCCCCAGTGGCAAACGTAAATCTCCTATGGAGGCAAAAAAAAAAAAAAATAGAAAGAAAATGATGTTTTGATTCTTCACATATTTCTTTACCACCCTGTTTTACTTTCTGTATACAAAAGCTCAGTCAGAAAAGATTGACAGTTGCTTTAAAACGGCACATTTTTGGTTAATAAATAGTTTTTGGAGGCTGCAGATTCCAAGGTAAACAATCCTATAATAAAGGAAATTTATCAGAACTCAAATAAATTAGTAACCATGCTTCTAAGCTTTATTCAGAGTGAAAAACACTGTGAAATCACTGATGTTTGTGGCAAAATTACAATTGTCAATGGTTGCTGACTTGAGTGTCTCTTAATGAACAACATAATTTGTTCCAAAATTACTGGTTGGTGCTTTACTCAGGTGGAGCTGGACATCCTTTGTTCTTTTCCACCCTGGAGTGCGGTAAGGTGTGCCAGTGCAATGGTAAGACAGTAAGCAGACCTTAATTGATACCACCAATTATTCTGTCTGCTGGCAACAAAGCGTGGCAAGTTACAGTGAGAAGCACATTGGTTTAATGAGACTAGGTGTGCCAGTACTGGTTTCAGTGAGTTTGATGAGGACAACCAACAGGGAGATTACTGCGGTTGCCTGCGATGATAGAAGACACAGATCACTGGAAGAATCCATTAGACCCACAGTCAGTAACTTGCAGTGTTGGAACACTTGTGTGGTCTTCCAGCATTCTTATCAAGTTGACATCATATGAGGCACCTGCAAGCAGAAGATTTATATGTTCTCTGTGAGGTTTAGGGGTGTTTAATCGCACATGAAATGTTAGATTCTTCATCATGCCCCGCTTCATTGTTGAAATGAGCCTTCAGTCTCTTTCATTGAGAAACCAATCTAGAAATACAGCCTCACTGAAAGCATACATGAACCAGCTGTTTGACAAATAACCTGCCATGGTACCAAGTGGCAGTAACTAATGTGTTGCATCTGAGGAAAATAGCATTGATTGTGAAAGAGTCATTTACTTCCTATTGAGAAGCGATTTGTTGGCTGTTGTTTCTGCAGAACGTGAAAGATGGATTCTCGATACTGGAGGTGCCGGGTCAGTGAGTGGGGGTGCGCTGTAGATAATGTGTGCCACCCCAAAGTTCAAGCCAAAGGTGCTTTAATGATCTGGAAAGGGGATCATTGAAAAAGAGTGAAGGGCGATGAATCATTTGCAAAAGAGATATATCAAGGTGATCGCAGACCAGAACCCTCAGAGCACGGCTTCTATTCTTTTCCTCTACCCATGATTACTTGCAGCTCTGAGCATATCATGGTAGGAAGGTGAAAGCAATGTTAGATAATGGCACTATCATGGGAATTACATTAGAACCCTTGAGATTTCAAAAAAGGGTTCCTTAGAAAAGCAATTATGCTGCCTGTTTGTCTGAAAGCTCTTTCATGGCACAACATTGTGTCAATAGCCTTAAAAGTGAGGTGCTAAGTAGGACTCAAGGGGCTGTGCCAAATGTCATTGCAAGGTCCCATTTAGACCTTTCTGTAGCGCAAAGGCTAGTTTACAAAGGTGGTTGAAGAATTGAATGTGTCCTGCTCTATCTGGGCAGCCAAGATTAATTACAGGGTCACATTTAAGATTGGCACAGCCGTTAAAAGCTCCAGAAGATTTATGGTGTAGAGCCACAGTACTCAGGAATAAACATCTGCATTACACAATGGGAGAGCTTCAGGATAAATGACACGTTCGGCCCTTTAAAAGCCACCAATTTCAAACTCAAATTGATAGGTTATTATATTACTAATTCAATTCAGCACAACTATTTTTGATGGCCGTCCATCACGATCACAGTTACCACTGTTAATATGAATAATTCCACTTCTCCTCTATTCTATTTATAAACACACTTTGCTCCAGTCCTGCTGTGTGCGATGTATACACTATAATAACAAACTACTTCAAATTGAAAAGCCTCTTACTCACATCCCCTGTTTCAATGCCATTTAGGCATGTCACGACACCTGAAGCGAGGCATTGATGATCTGCGATTAAAAATAAAGACACAAGGTCTTCTTTTGATTCTGGTGGAGCAGTCCTTTCAAACCAACTCACGCAAGAATTTGAATGTATTCAGTGGTGAAAAAATATAGATGGCACAAAACCTTATGAATCACACAACACTGTTCATAACAAAAAAAAAACTTTAAAAGTTTATGATTTGCTGACAGCACAGGAAAGAAAAGCACACACAGGGTTTCTTTTTAAAAACTCGCAATCTGGAATCCTTTTTGAAAGCAATTTGAACCATAACTAACATTGATTCTGCAGAATTTGCATACTGGAGATCCATACATTAAACTAAGGGCCCCCTTACTGGCTGTCTGATGCCATTTTGCTACATAAATATAGGCCTCCAACATGTACAGTAAAAACAAGTCAACCACTTGTCAGTGGAATGGGAAGGGACAGAAGAAATGTATAAAACTTTTGTGTGAGCTAGCTGTTAGCAAAAGAATGACACGAACATTGAAAGTAAAAAATAGTGTATTTAAGAGCTTTCATCAAGCAGTTGGCATTACTTGTTTTAGACCCCTCTTATGGCAGAATCATGCACCCATAGATACTACTAAATTTGGATTCCATCCAAATCAAATACAGTTTCATCAACCAAAAACGAAAATATATTTTGTAGTCTGCCACAAGGCCTGTGTTAAAGGTTTTATATTTGATCCAGTTAGTAACCAAAAAAAGTAGTTCTACCAGTACCACCAACATCTGAAACCTGCTAACACTTCCACTTTTTAGGGGGACTAGGGTTATGGTTTATGGCTTTATTAGACAGCCAACAGTAAAGGGATATAAAAAAGAATGAGAGAGAAAGAGATGGAAAGACATGCAACAAAGGTCGCTGACGCAAACCAGCGACATTTAGGTGTTCGGGCGCCTTAATCCCCAGACACCCAACTTCCAATTTAAATAAATGGAGTAACACTAAATGTATCTCATTGATGTTTACTGATCCTTTCAGTGGTCTGTTTACAATAGTAATGATACCAGTAAACAATAAAGTGCTTATATTTCATCTGTTAGTTAAACTCTTAAATTATATATGTGTATTATCTAGTCACAAAAGTACTGGTTTGGCCTTTAACAGCATATAGCAAATCTTCCTTTGTCCTGTACACAGTCAGGTGCCCTATTTGACTACTAGCAATAATATTTAGTTTCTTCTGAGGGGAGTTAAACACAATAAAAGACTTATTTTTTTCTGTGTTTTGTTGAAGGAATAGAATCACACAGCAATAATAAAAGTGTTTTCAGCTGAAAAACATTATACACCACTGTTAATACAGGGCGACACAGCATGTGTCACTGTACACACTTTGCAGAGCCCACCTTGCCCTATCAATCGTTCAGGAGACCTTTTAATCCTGCTGCCTCCCTGTGGCATTGGCTGTTCTCCAGCTGGGAGCAGCCAGTGTTTATTGGCTTTGGTATCAGTAGGATACTTGTGGTGGCCTGCCTCACCTTTAATTCTGAGATTCCTGCCAAGGCTTGGTCAAGTCCCTCTTCGACTTAAGCCATCAACTAGAAAGTGTGAGGCTCCTCAATAGAGTGGAGTCATATCCACAGAATTGTCCCAGAGAGCCACCATTTTTGTCTCCCACGAAATAAAAGTGGAGATTATCGACTGGCCTGTGTCGCTCTATTTGTTCGTCAAACAGCAACTGACCAAACTAAAGTGTTAAAATTAACGACTAAGGTTAACCCATATATGATGTCAAAGGCACTGCCCTGTTTTGACGAATCATGCTAGGCTGATAAATATTGGCACACTGTTTTGGTATTTACACTAATTGGTCTGATGAGGCAGTGTAATTAAAGGTCAAAACTTCTGAAATTGAAAGGACCTAACCCTCTAAGTCAATCATATTTCCCAGATTGGCCAAATGAGGCTGAGTTAGGGCATGCCTGAATCACTTTGGGGGATGACATTTGTAAATATTTGTTTCATCCCAGTGAGAGAAAAATAGGAAATCTGCGGCCAGCAGATTAGTGCTGAGTCAAGGAGAAAGTCTTAAGCATGGGAGCAGTGTGAGAAAACCCATTAAGGTAAAGTGATTATGGTATTCTGTTTGTTGGGAGACCTGGTGTGTATATACAGGACTTGGAGGATTTGAATATAAATCAACAGATAGGAGAGCTTGACATAATTTTCTGCCTTGCAAGTGATGCAGCAAGCTTTCTTATCTTAGGGTAAGTGGGTCATGTTTAGGCAGGAGATTTGCATTGTAGCATCCCCTTCTTGTACAACTGAGTCATGCAACTCTCCTTGGTTTCCCTATAACTGTAGTAACTGCTGACCAGCTCTGGAGTGATTAGACCAACTGGACTAGAAACAGATTCACTAACGTCACAACCCTTTCATTGACCGGCTTTGGGAGACAATCCTGTACTAACTCTATAATGGTCTGGTTGATCACGTTATCCTTCTCGCTGGATTTCAGTATTGGACACTGACGTACTCAATGTATGACAACATCATGTCCTATTGGTATGGGACAGGTTCGACATTTCATTGAAGATATGGTGCTAAATACCATGTTTTCAGTTGCAACATCATTACATCAAATGGAAATATTGTAGATGTCCTCTGATATTCATCCTGACATATTTTGACCTCATTGGAAATTTTGGGATTATGACTAGAATTTAAATTAAAGCTTTGTGGGATAAACTGACAAGCAAAATGGTTATTATCTTTAGAGCTACTTATGCTTTAATGTCCATTAAACAAAAGGTAAAATCACGACTGTTAGTGGTCTTCCGTATTAAAACCAGGGATAACATCTGCACAATATCTAGAACATCACTGACTTGATTTTGACAACGTGTGAGGAATGCCCCCTTGTTTTTCCTTTGAAGCATTTTTAAAATTACATAGTGATATAATATTTCTTTCATTTCCTTTATATCGTGTACAATATCTTGGATACCACATATCAGTCTTTAAACTAACTTTGTGGGAAGAATGCATGCCATGGCACCTTTTTGCTGTTGTCAAATGTAGATTGACATGCCACTACAAAGTCCCCAAAGGCAGAGTCCATCATTTGTGGTGAATGGTGCGTTTCCTTTTCATGGATTGGTTTAACTTTTTAGCAGTGAGTCTGAGCCTCAAGTAACACAGGCACCCTAGTTGGAGCAGAAATGGTTGAATAGTAACACGGCTTTCCCTCCTCAGTTTTGGCATGTAATTAACCTTCAATCATCGTTTCACTCATCAGTGTCAACTATAATTCTATAAATGCATTGCAGCACAGCAGGGGTCTCCTTGTGTGAAGTCACCTGCTATTTTATTAATAGCTCTTCTGAGGCAGGAAACAGTTAATATGCGCTATGTCCTCCCACGGTGAAAGGCTTTAATATTAGATAGCATGTGCTGCTCACAGAACAGACCAATGAACCACCCAACTATATACTCACAGGAAAAGTATGCACTTATCAGAGTCAGAGTCACTATGTCGTGCATCAACAATCATGTGAAAAAGTGAAAAAGATTAATCACTAGGAGTGGTACAGTCAAGCCAAATTTACAAAATGTAATGTAAATGTAATGCAAAATGTATTTCATGTTCTTAAACATATACCAAATCCATTTTGCAACATGTTTCTCTGGGGGTTGAGAAACTTTTATAGCCCATGTTTTCATCCAAATGCAATGGCCTGTGAATGTAGATACAATGCATTCATTTATTATGTTGCTGCAACAAGCTCACCTAATTTTACCCAAGCATCAATAAACCGCAAAACAAAAAGTGAAAACAAAATTTAAATAAGAAAGCAAAATACAATACAGAGACAGCTGCTACATCTTCCTCTCCTCCCTCCTCTGCCCTCACCAGCGTAGCTATACATTAGTTCCTGTATGTTATGCCCTTTAGCTGTTGCTCATTTTTGAGATTTCATTTTTAGCTGATGATCTGATTTATATTAATCAAATGCCTGCCCAGCTGCATGTTCATTAGCTTTTCACACTATATACCTGTGTATAAAGGTGTTCAATTGTGGTTTCCTGTACCCAGGAAGCCTGTTTGTTCCTTTGTGGTTCTCACTGAGTTGAGTAAAATCTATTTACAGCAACTTCACCTGTCTTGAGTCTGCAATTGGGTCTGTGCCTACTGTTCTATATATTCTGTGACATCGTGTCTTATACCCTCAATGAAAGCAAGACACAACAAACTTATGAAAGCATGTGTTTCCCTTGTAAAATAGGAAAAAAAACACTGTACAATTCACTGTCATGCCAATACTCACATGCTGCTCATTTTACCACTTTGTGTTTGTACATTTTTTTTAGTTTTTTTTCCACTGCTAAGAAAGATATCTTGATCCCAATTACACTACATGAATAAACACATCAGTAAATTCATACAGGGATCATTAACAAGGGCAGCTAACAAAACAATCAAATGGACAAGACCAGTGACGAGTTTTTCCTTCCTTGTTTTCTGCTTTTGTTATGTTGTTTTTTCTCATACCATAACTGCATACAGACAGCCACCATATCCCTGCTAGTAGCTACACATACTACTTTTTCACTTACTTCATTTTTTATACTTCCTGGGCTTATAATCTGAAGTCCCAGCTATAATTCAAATCAATCAGAGACACAAAGAAGTGCATTTTTCTCTTCATGTGTTTGCAGGAGACTTTGATAAGGTACATCATCACTGAAAAAATTCACTGATTGCATCAACTGTTAACATGCAATCAAGCAGATATCACATCTCAGTAGGACCCAGTAAGACTCACAATTAAATCATCTTACACTTGTTTTACTGTTACTGTCCCAGCAGCCATTTCAGCATTTTCTTCACTGAAACGGTTAATAATGATCCCAGTGCACTCCCTAACCTCCAAACACTCACACACACAAACACACACCACAATGGGACCGTCATGTTGCTTGGAGCCACACATTGAGAAATGGCCATAACCCTGGAACAAATAAAGCCACCCAATAGAGAGCTAGCATTCCCCAACCCAATAATTGCCTCAGAAACTGCATGGAAATAATGAGATTCTGCTGACACAATGCAGTGGCCAGAGTTAATGCAATATACTGTATATTGTATCCTCTCCACAGTTTGCTTGCTGGCTATGTGTGTGTGTGTGTGTGTGTGTGTGTGTGTGTGTGTGTGTGTGAGCATCCGCTTGTATATGCCATTTATGTATTTGCCATTTGCCTCTACATGGTAGACAGGTTGAAGAGGTTAAATGGTTTTATATGCTATTGCCTGTTTGTGCTGCTGAAACTCCTAACTCCATGCTCCTGTGAAATTGCTGTTGTATCATATCTGTATCTATCCTCTAACCTGAAAAAGAGCCAGGGAAAATGACACTGTTATAATAACAGATTTCATCCTACTGCTTTTTATAGAGCATATAATACAAGCAAGCCACTATGCTTGAGCAGGGTTTGTGATATCAGAGGGAACTCTAAAAGTTGTAGGAAAAAAAGTACTTTTGTGTTTCCTTTCTATCTATCATTAAAATCATTAGCTTTAGCTGTTGAATTGAGAAGTGTGTTTTAAATATATTGACTGACAGTTCAACAGCTATGTTGAAAGCTGATGGAAATGCTAAAGTCTGCAAGCTGATATGCTGTTCTTGTATATCATTTATTTACTTATCCAATCCAGTATTTCTCAACAGTTATTGGACACACTTTTATTAATTGAGAATAGAGCTTTGCCCTTCAGTCAGAAGATCAGGTTTCAAGCCTAAAGATCAACAAGCATCTGGACTGGTAAGTGTCAGTAGGGACTAACATGACATTCTGTAGCTAATCATGACCTCTGAACTGCCTGTGGATAGGAATGATTAAGAAGAGAATTGTTGGAGAACTGTGGAGGTCAATAAAGCACCAAAATGATTATCTATTTGGTAAGGCAATTCAACATTCTAGCCAATAAGATTGTAATTTTAACACTTGTGACACTTCTAGTAACCCCAAATTGTTAAAAAAAAAAAAAGAAAGACATTTCCTCAGGGTGATTAAAGAAAAACTTCTTCTCAGTCAAGTGAATTCTACTGGTTTGTGTTCTAAATGGTTCCAGCAAACGTTGACAGATGCAGCTCTGTTTGACTGCATTCCTGACAGACTTTGGATCACAGTGGGTTATCCATGCTGGAATGGGTATTGTTGTAAATCAAACAAGACAGAAGTGTGGATTTTGTTTTCATTTGATCCATTGTGATTAATAAGCCATATACCATGTGGATGTGTGCTAAACTCAGATAGCAGCTGGTAGTCTTCTAGCAAGGTTAGAGAAAAACACTAGGCACTTTAAATAATTTCCCAGAATAAAGATGAAGAAGCAACCCAGATGAGTAAACCCTAACTTACTTGTACAATCTTAGATGGGCACATTGCATTAATCACCAATATACCAAAACAATACAATATTGAATTTGGTTGTTCCTTAAGGGCTGCCGAATATGGCACTGTATAATCACTGTGACTGGACGCCAGTACATCCAAGATAGAAGGTGGAGTTTGTGAATCATGGTGAAGAAGATGATGCTGCTGAAGGCGAACTCCACCGATCTGTACACATCCAAGTCTGTTTACAGATCTGGGTGACTACCACTGCATGTGAATAACTTTGTATAAAGCCCTTTGTAGCTCCAGAGGGAGCTGTGTCAAATCTGATAAACTACCTCGAGTGATGTCACTTTGGTTAGGGCTGAAGAAAATGAAAAAAATATGGGGTTTTGGAGTTAGAAAGGAGTGAGCTTACCAGACCTCAGTAGCCTGCTCCTCATATGCTTGAGACTAGCAGCTTGAGGCTACAGTACCCGCTACTAACATAACACACCCAAATCTCAGACAGAAGTGTTGGCAGTCGAGTTCCTTTATGGGCAATGAAGGCGCTATTTGACAAGGAAAGAGAATGCATGGAATAAAAATGACAATATCTCATTCTACTGCATATATTTTTATGCTTTAATTTTTTTTTACCATCCAGTCCGACAATGTTGAGTGCAATGCTAAAGGGATGGAGTACTCTTACTTTGTCAAAGTATAGAGTGAGTTTTTAACCCTGAATAAAGGTTACAATGCTTGCATTGTGATCACTGGCAGTGCGTAGTTAGCTCATAGTTAGAGATGCTATGAGTAAGCGGCGGAAGGTTGTAATTAGGAGGATGGGAGGGAGTATTTACCGGAAGCAGTACATTACAATGCAGACCTAGACAGTATCAAAGAATCTGTAAAAAATGTCATTCTTTAATTTTTTCCTTGGTACTAGCACACAATGCACGAATACATTAAAATACAAGTCTCGGGTTTCAGGGAAAAAACAGAGGTTGCTACATTAAAGGCCTGTAAGATAGACATTACTTCAGTGCATTAGGGTTAATGGTGCTAGCCTTCAGAGACGAAATGACAGAGTGGGAACATTCTTGGTCCAAGTCGCCACCTTGTTTCAAATGAGGCATCAGATGCAAGCCATTAGCTTTGTGCAAGCTCAGATGTTTTCACTGTGAAATGTGTGAGGGGTTAAAAAGTGAGCTGTCTGTCATTTGCTTAGTATGAAAATGTTCTCCTACAAAAACAAATGATGTTTAAAAAGTAATGGATTTTTATGCGCCAGTGGAGCTCTAATGTAGAGCAGATGACAAACAATTCCAGTGTGTTGAAGACAGTTTGTCATGTTGCAAAGCAATGTGAAACTTTGATTGGCATAAGAACATAATAGGACTTTCCATTCCAGTTGTTACGTGGATAAAGTGATAATATTTATACATCAATACATCTGTATGTCTTTTGAGTATACTATATAGTGAGATAGTATGGATCAGCTGATAATTATGGATGAGAAAGTTGTGTCAAGTTGTGTAACACAAAACAGAACAAACAGCAAAGAATCACAAAGTCCCCCTGGGGTAGTTGTAAATGTGGCTGAATAGGCAGTTATTTGCACACAGTTAGTAGAGGATTTCAGGTAGATTCTTTTCCTCACATTATTCATCAAAACCTATACAACAATAGATTCTGGCTTCATTTGTCTCCCATTTTCTGCCAAAGCTGCTAGTGCTCTGATTCAAAAAGAGTGTTTGCAGGTGTCAATATATAATAATCACTTCTTCAAGCATTTTTATGTGTGTGACAGCAGCAAAAGCCATGAACACTGACCATCTATGTCATTATGGGAAGCCTTTGTGAAGTCTAAAGTGATTTAATCATATCGTGTTCATATTGTAAAGCCAGTTTTACATGAATCAGTTCAAGGAAGTTACACTTTTCACAATAGATAGTTGGAACATGTAATGTACTCAGCACCGTATCGACGGTTCTTAAAGCTTGGAGGCTTTAATGATGATTGGTGACTTTCCATACTGCTCTTAATTAAATTTCAAATTATAAAGTGCCCATGCTGTGTGATGCAATATTGCATCGTGTAGAGGAGAATACACTGAAAACATAAAGGTAATGTCTGTTCATTTACAGGCAGTCAGAAACTGCAGCGAAAATGAGATTAGACCTTTCGCAGCATGCAATCACTCAACGGCTCGACATGGATTTGGCTGTCAACAATTTACTAAAGCCATGGTGCCAGCTTAAAGTGATTGAAATCTCTCTACCCTTCAGAATGGTGTGGTGCTGGTGAGGAGTGGGTGGTGACCCCAAAACCGCTTGAAATAGTGATTACTTTACCAGCGTACACTACTCCCAATACCACTCTCTCACCCTCCTTTACTGTCTGAAAAACAAAAGGATGGGATTTGATTCAGGGACAGATTATATTTGTGTGTGCGTATTTGTGCGTTCATGTTCCCACATGTTTGTGCCGACCGTTTTGTCCGTGCACATACTTTTATATGCCTGTATTGCACAGAGATCGAGGGGTGGCAACATCTTTTACAAGGAGGCTCTTGTGTCAGAGGGCCATTGTCTGTGCGGCGAGATGACAGGCGAGTAGCCTTGGCGATGGATGGTGCCCTGCAGATGAAAAAAATAAATAAAAATGGAGCCATTGTTTCAGAGGCCATGAGCAGAATATCTGCTGGGGTCTGAGGCCAAAGCGCTGCTCGTAATAGCTTGTCTATAGGGAAACACATTTGTCACATTTGTCTCGTTGGCAAAACAAAAACCCAAATGGCTCTCTTTACAAGATAAAACTGCATCTACAGTTGTTGACCACTAAATATATGGTCATAGTTTCATATAACCATCATCAAATGGTGAAACCACTACTTATGTACTGGGTGGATATTTGACAGTGTCCTCCCCAAGAAAGGTTCATGCATTAAGAATGTGTTTCATTACATCTTGAATGGGTTTTTTGACTGAGTATGAGTCCTGAAACCTGGGCTGAACATAGTTTTTGCAAATTGTCTTGCCTTTGATAAAGGTACCAACGTGTGTGTGGGGAAAAAAGCAATTCTTGATACTAACAAAACATACAAGGCCTTTAACATAAAGGAGGAAGGGAAATGGTGGATCTATTTTTGTTACTGTTGTGACAAATATAGCCCCACTGGCTAACAGACATTCTGTATCTGTCCCTTCTTGTGGATTGAGCAACAATAAAAATAGTACTGGAATATAATAATTTGCTACATTAAATTAATTCACAACACAAATTAACAGGGGACTTCCCATTTTTTATTTGCTTTTTTGGAGGTTCCCTGGTGTCAAGCTACTAAGCAGCTAGGTATGTTGATCATATATGCTCAGGACCAGCTTTGTATTGGACATAGCAAAATAAAGTATTTGCCATATTTGCACCTCCTCCCACCTTTAAACCTTGAGAGGGACAGCAACCACCTTGAACACCAACAAAAAGTTACAGTTTACATACAAGGTACCTTATATACAAGGTAGCAGACAAGGGGAGCTTACATGTTTAAATATAATTTAAAAAAAACAATAAAACCATTTGTCAAAAACACAACATGCATTTTTAAAGAGTACAGAGAAATGAGAATGAGTATTAAAAAAAGTCAACACTTTTCACCTGCAGACCCTGTCAAGAATGAACATGCTGAGTTATTCACAGTGCGCTGACAGGTAAATAATGCTTTCACAAGTCTTTATTCCAAATTGTACTCCTCTGACTCTCAAGGTGATAGCACAAAAATAATGCCATTCCTCAACTCCCTTTACCTTCCATCATTGTCTGCCATCCAGACTAATAGTTTGGATGCTTACTCTACAAGAGCTTAAACACCCTTAGGACTCAATGCCAACAGCAAAATATCCTGATTTAGACGGCATCCCCGAGGATCTGTCAGCCATCGTTGATATAATTGGACCTATTTTGCCAGAGTTGCTAAATTACTCTGTCAAGGCTGACACCTCTTATATGAATTGAAAAGTTGTTTTGAACTGCTTCTAAAGAGTGGAAAGGATCCTTTTGAAATATCTAGTTTTCATCCTATTTCAGTGATGTTAGATTATTTGCAAATGTCCTATCATCAAGGTTTGCACAATATGTAATTTCACAGGTAGAACCTGTCTTATCAGGGTTCACTCTGGTATACAGCCTCAAATAAACCCAGTTGCCAGCAGTTTTGTCTTTGAACACTGAGAAAGCATTTGACTACTTAAGACACTTAATTCTGTTTGATTTTACATCAAATGTATAAGTATGGGGAAAACACCATCCTAGCCACACTTTGTCAATAAATTCATCATCCTAGTAATTCCCTTAAACCATTGGTAGAACCCATCTCAATCTCCCAAGTGATTATCAAAGGAACAAAACACCACATATATTTGTATGCAGATGACATTTTTCTTTATATGTCAGATATTTAAAACATTGCTACATGTTCTCTTCACTGTACTTGAACTTGCAATAACTAGACTTGTTCAGTCTGGTTATCACAGAAAGAAATGATGTAACTGGACTTCTTTAGGGACATAGATGACAGGGACATGTTAATGTAAAGAGGAAATAATTCAGCTATTTTACTGGGCATTTTAGATAACGGAGCTTCAAACATGGTTTAGTTACACCATACAGGAGTAAAACAAAGGACATGCACTGCCACTTCCTATAAAATTTAAAGACTATTTCTTTTCAGGGCCTAGTAGCACATTTAATATTGTTTCCATTTGTTTACTCCATGACGACATGGCATCAGGCAAAGAGGTGATCTGTCATTATAGGAACATTTTCATGGACTGACATCTATTGGGGAACTTAATCTGCCTTTCTTTGATCTTTCACCCATTGCTGATTGAGTATGTTTTATAGATTTAAAAGACTACCTGAAGCCTAGAGAGAACAAACACACATTGATAAGTGTGGTGTATACAGGATGAGTGTTGTCCTGTAAAAAAAAATTATAAATTCTGCCTGCTTGTAAAGTTGAAGGACAGCATCATTGTCCCCCAAAAAAAGAAATGTGTGTGCTAAAAAACGCAGTAGAAATCAGTGATAACATAGAATACAAGAAGGCAAATTGCAGAGGATTATGCAGTCTCATTTGGGCCACAGTGATAGATTATGCCCCAGCATTCAAAGACATTGTGTTTTGTTCAAGGGTGGAAGTGACTTTGCCAAGACATTGTGAGATAAGAAGCTAACTGTTATTAGTTTAATGGGAATGATAGTCTGCCCAAAGCAGTGTGCGCAAGTGGCATGGGAGCATTATTTTTCTTTGCTGCCCTTCTTGCATAGCACTGAGGCTGAGTAGCAGTGAGAGAGCAGCAGCCTGCCAGTTGTTTTGTGGGAAATCTAAACCACTGAAGACAAAGTGTTGCTCATATGACCACTAGCCTAACCTAACAGAGCTAGGACCAATTTGCTGTGATTGGTGTGAATCAACCCCTTCTTATCCCTCTGAAATTGAGGATATATTCTTGTAAATGTCACTTGGATAGAAAGTCTAGTGAAGTATTTATTCTTCATTATACAACGGGCAGTGTACTGTACACCAAACAATCTGATATTAGTTGATGATTCCACTGCAACACTAGCCTAAGAGTTAGTAACCAAGAAACTAGTTAGCCTTCGTGTGTGGGAACCATTATGTAAAAGCTACTGTATAATAACCGTGAGGAATATCTTTTGCAATGATAATGGTTAGATGCTGTGTAGTTAGCTGCTAATTGTGCATATTTCTTCATCTTTGTAACCTTAAAAAAGATTGTCCTCTGGTGTACTGCCACTGTCTCAAACAGATTTTCATAATCTTCATGACTGTCATTATCATGTCAGTTTGACACCTTTGCAACATTGTGGCTTTAAACTGCCTGTCATTAAAATAGCTTTCATCCAAGGATGGCATACCGCAAAAGCAAAATGACCACCTCTAAACCCTATGAAGCCCCTCAACAATATCCGTTACAGGATGACAGGATGTTATTAGCGTGTATGACTGTATTTGTGTAGGTGATGCATTTGCAAGGATAAAACCAGATGTCAGTAATGCCAAATCCAATTCCTTGCACATTTGGTTGCTGCATGCAAGCCCATATTACAATGCTTATTCAGGATCTTGACAATTCAAAGCCCATTGAGGGTAGTTTTCCCCTCCAACCTCGCCAGACACACTGCTTTCCATTTTCACTGCACCAGGCGTTTCACATAGCAGCACATTAATACAAGTCGGGGCAAATGAGTGACTGTGGGGGTGAAAGTGAGTGACAATGAGTGAGTCAATATACAGTATATTGTGTGTGTGTGTGGGGGGGGGAGTGAGTGAGAGAAAGAGAGAAAATGTGGGGCTATTTGTAAAGAACTATGCAAATTCTCTTCACCACAGCTGCTGGACCTGTTGGTATAAGACTTCAATAAGTTTATACGTTACTGTCCTGTACAATGCTGCAAATAGAAAACCCATCCATCCATCCATCTTAGATCACAATATAGCAACATACTAGACAGCCCTACAATGACAAAGCAAAAACTAAATATATTGACCTTTTATTGCATATGTGCACATTTAAAACTTACTTATATAAAAGAAAATATAAAATCAAAATGGCTCTTGTGTTCATGTTCACTTCATTATACATGTTGGAAAAGCATGTTGTGCTTAGTGTTGCTCTTTTGCAGAAAATAAAATATGAATGTAAAAAGCCAAGCTGCTGATACCAAATTTGTTCCAGTGTTGCAGCAAAACCAAATTAAAATACGAATTACATTACATGACATTAATCTTGCAAGTGTCAGTATGAAACTTTAGAAAGTAAGAAAGAAAACTGAAGATGCACACATTCGTTGTTGTCACAAAAAGACAATTGCGTAGCCACTTTAAATTGTGAATAAAATAATGTTTTCACAAAGCAACGTTGGTGATGTTCCTCTGAACGTGTGCTACTCTGCAAACAATGTTACAATTAATTAGTATTACTTTGCCCATCTGTATGCACACTGACAATTTGAAGTGGATTTGAAAAAAATACAAAGAATGTGTACCTGTGTTCATACAGTGGGAGTAGAGAAAGGCAGGAAGAGTCTGTCTGGTGTTTTTGCCAGGAAACCCACAAGGAAGTACAAGAGTGGTTCAGAGATGTAGTAAGCGCCTGTACCACTTAAGTATATTCAATTTAAAGGTCAGAGGGATAGCCATGTTGCAAGACAGTGGTAAAACAGAGGCTTTTAGAGAGCCACTGCTAAAAAGGCCACGAGGAGTAGAGCACAGAAAGATTGATTGGTCTTTCTTGTGCAAACTGCTGATGAACGTTTTTGATTTAGGTGTCAATCCAACCCACGAGCAAATGAAAAACGGATAAGAGCTTACGCATTTTAATATGATACATCCAATTTTTACACTGTCAGGTTTGTACGAAACATGTAGCATGACATAGCATATCTGTCAGCAGTGGGGACGTTTGTTGTCATGTTTACATATTAAATGCCTGTCAATTTCCAAGCAAATGATCACAAATGTAATACGTTTACAATATGAATCCTTGATTGATGTTTGTGTCATAGCCAGTTGCCTGATTGCGACTTCCATCCGCCAGGCATGAATATTTTTGAGCCTTGCAGACCTTGGAAACACTTCATAATATTGACATGAACCAGCAGGCCAAGTTAAGCATAACCCTCTCACACCTAAGAGCAGAGCGTCTGGGTTTTCCTCCTGTCCGAGTTGCTGCTGCAGGAAGTGAGGCTGTCCTTGTTGTTGACTGGAATAAATAAAGAGGGTGGCAAATAATTTGGCTCTACTGTATCTGAGGTTCTGTCTGTGCTGCTGTAAAAAGAGAACATGACTTCCCTGTGGCTGTGGACCTATCTGCCTCTGTCTGGTTCTGTCCATGGTGCTGAACAGGATGAAAAGCAGAGCTGTGTCCCAAATCGCGTACTTGCATACTCAAACTAGGTATTTTGAGTACATAAGTGCGTTCACACTGGTAAGTATGGCAAAATGCAGTGTACTGTAAGTACCCAGATGGTGTACACCAAACGGCCAGAAAGTTGAGTGTGGAACACTGCACACTTCTCATGGTCTCCATCTTGGCCACGTAGAGGAAGGGGAGGACCACCAACGTATGAAAATGGCGGCCGCGGTTGCGATTGTTACGGCTAAAAGTAAAAGCACATTCATTTTTCATTAATTTTTAATATAACTGAATTGAAGACAAGTGAGCAAACGTGCTGGCAGATATTTCGGCGTGCGGCAATTGCAGTAAATGTTGGCGATAATGCTCCGCAATCCGCCATTAAAAAGAAGAAGAAGAAGACGCGGTCAAAGGTTGCGATCGTCATTTCCGGTAAGCACACAACAGCAGTATTCGATTTGGGACGACACTACCCTGTCAAAATTAACGCACTACACAAGTCAGTACATAGTGTACACAGTATACTGCATGTGAGTGTACTAACGGAAGTACGCAATTTGGGACACAGCTCAGGTCTCTTATTGTGCTTCACAGCTTTGAATCAGAGTGACAGGCGCTCTCCATGGTCCTGGAATCACAGCATACACTATAAGCAGCCTGTAACATAGCTACAAAGTATAGAATCTGTACATGCTCACATTACACAGCCCCATGAGGTTTTTTTATTTGTGATATTGGGCTATATAAATACTATTGACTTTACTTGACTAACAGTCTGTGGTGATGCTTTTGGATGTAATCTCATGCTCAATTAAGAGCAGAGAGTAAGAAAATAACTTATGTTGCTGAAAAGTGCAGAATATAAAACAAAACACATTTTCAGTTTTGCTAGTTGTAACATCTATTTTGTAAAGGGGGGGGGCTATCTATAGAACAGATTTTGTGTTTTCAGCAGGAGGGAGCGTTGCGCAAATTGTTGATAGACCTTGTGAAGCTCCACCAATAGAGAGAAATTCACTCACTCACAAAAAAGAGTTGGAATGATTAGCTAGAAACCCTCCTTCATCAACACGTTCATATGTTATTTTTGCTGTTGAATTATGTCAGCCCACCTTCAGAGTGTCTTTTCCATCCTCAACCCTTTATGATATAGATACAATTGAAACTACTGTGCTATAAAGTTGAGTGTCCAGTGCAGCCATGTGTTGGAGGCACAGTGCCTGCTGTACTTTGAATACAATACTGCTTGCAATACTTTTTCTGGACTATATTTCTGCAGTTTCTCTAAGTTAATTTTAACCAAAATGTACTCGTAATTTATTGAAGCATTACACATTTTAATCAAAATATACAGTATGTATGTATATATATAATGACGATCTGTACAATCTAATGCAATTACATATTATTCTGGTAGCTGCAAATCATGGTAAGAGCGAGTCTGTCATTTGTTCTTCCAAAGGAACAAAAGATGAAAAACCACTGTGAATGAAAGACTATTTTGGATTTTCACTCTTCAATTTGTCATCAACTGTGGGGAGAAAAAAAAAAAAACATTCATTCCGAACAGCAGAATTTAATTTGGTAAAAAAGGGAAAATGAATTTGGGTGGAGTGGAAGCTCCTCTCCCTTGCAGACACATTTCAAGATTTTGGTTAAAAACATGTCCGTGTTTCTATACAGGAATCCTGCAATGGTGAGACTCTATTATAATAATGCAGTGACGTGTATTAATATGAGAAAAGGATTTATGCTCATTAAAAGGTGGAGCTTATCAATACAGTTAAACTGCAAGAATGACAGCCTTGCAGGTTAGTATGCAAAACCACTGAATAACAGGGGGACTGATTATAACAAGCAAATGGTTATTTTATCATCTCATCACAGAACCATTTATCTTTTAGAGGCAAGAGTGTCTGTGTGACAGACACCCCTCACACCTAGGATGACAAAAGATTAAGGACATGTATGCGTGCCAGTGTTGACGAACACAGCAGAACAAATGAATTATTGATGGGATGCTTTCAAAGCCCATGGCGTCACTAGGTATCCATTGTTACCTCTGTTGTTGTTTGCAGCTCTTAGCAGGCAGAGAGGATGGAGACGAGGCAGGCAGGGATGAAGCCATGAACTTGGCGCCTCTCTTCCCTCCCATGAAGTGCATCCTGCCAAAGCTAATTTTCGCTTTTTTTAATCTCGTTCTTTCTGGGTTTTGATCATCTAGCAACACTCCAGACACATTTGACCAGTGCTGCTAATATGAGGATAATAGTTGATCCAGTGGATGAATGTCTCGCATATGCTCAGATGAAAAATGTTGTCAAGCATTAAAACTTACTTGAATCATTTATTCTTTATTGTCATATCCATAGGGAAATATAATGTCAACTGACTTTTAGACTGAAGTAGCAGTTGAGTTACAGCTGAGTTTATATCTGCTCAGGTCTAGTGTACTGAACTGAAAAAGAAGAAGCCAGTGTACCCCCTTAAGAAATGGTTTCACAGACAGGCACTGGGAAACAGCTCTAAAATACAGAGAGAAAATACCCTGTACTCATGGTGAGGGTGCCTTGGCCATGCGTGAACTGATGTTGATGACATTCACATGTAGCTGTGATGCCTGAGTGGCTTAAGGTTCTCAGAGTCTGTGCAGAGAAGCTTGAGGATGCAAGAAGGACAGAGACACATTTTAACACTGCGAGACAAATACTTAAGTGGTCCTTTCTATGAGTGAAAACTGAAATATACATGTGATGAGTGTGTTCGGTGATGTAGGGTATAGGTTAGACACATGAGATGTTATTTGGGTTTTAATACCTGAGTTCTGTTACTCTTCTAACCTTTTCTGATATTTTGTACCTGAACTTAATCATGTGGTTTTATGCTATATTCCACTTACTAATACATTACATCGCATACAGTAATTAGAGGTAAATAATCCCAGGAGACCCAAAGCACTTAAGTCCCTTTCAGGTGTCTACAATGATAAACACATAGCAATACTTGCCTGCATAATGACAGCAGTATATGGCAAATACTTAAGGACCACAATTCTGATTAAGCATTGTAAAACAACTACAAATCAAAAGGAGCATATGCTTCTTATTGCTGATATGGATAATGGAATGGAATTTATTTTGTATTTCACATCGGACATTCACAAAACTGGTAATTAAAATACTGATTTGACCATATATCATGTTTAAGATATCCAAACAGACGTATTTTAACGTCCCAGAGACAAACACAATGTTAAATGTTAAAAAGAACCAAAAGAGCAGACAATAGCCACTTGGTAATTGCTGACAAACTAAATTCTTTGTTGAAGTTTCAATCTATGCAGTTGTAACCCTGGAACTAGCGTAAAGTGTTGTATCACTTGCAAAATCCATTAAATATGTGTGCTGTTATTAACAGGTAGAAGTGATGCTGAAAGTGGTTGGTCTGGCTGGACTCTAATTGGTGTTAATATAAAGGTTGTGTCCAAACTCACTCCCTGTTTACCGCATAGTGCACCATATTTACTGACAGACATTTTATGTCTGAATTCTCAGTATGAATTTATGCTCTACAAAGAGTCCTCAAAAATTCCCACAATTGAATGAAAAAGTAATGCCTGAATGCAACTTTTGCTCACAATCCCACAATGCAATACAATGCATATTATAGATGTGAAGATTACAGTTATGCGACAATACGCCTGTCAGTGATGATGGAAAATTATGACGATGGTGTCAGAAATCTCGATTTACTGCTGAATATAGAGTAAACTACATGTCTATTTGTTATCCAGGCAACAGTGAATGGGTGAACTAGGGAAAGGTTTCAGACAACCAAAGGCACCTGGTGATGCAAGGCTAGCTCTTCGTTAAGTTCTGTTGTCTATGTTTCTAGGCCTAGCATACCATGCAGACTTGTCTTTACAGTGTTTGGATCCGCTTTCGGTGGCTACATGGCTGTGGGGGGGCAATCCATCCAATTTGCTGCCCTCCCATAAACCTTAGCCAATCAATGTACACCATGGGCAGTGATTACAAATGAGTCCTGTCATTCAGCTACTAAACTTGACTTCAAATGCATTTAAAACTGACTTAATTCCTCATGAATTGATCCCGGAATATTTAAAAAGGTCTGGAGACGCTGAATTCCCCTCATTATCATATCTTTGGGAACAACAATCTGATCTTCTGTTACTTTTGCATCACATTAAAGACAGTGAAATGAGAACGGTGGATTGGACAAGGTAAGAGTTTGCTCCCATGAAATACTTCTTGCTTTTAAAACCCTCTGCAATCTCTGACTGATTATGTGAGACCCCTTTTAAAATCACAGGAGATAGACAAAGGATGTTTTAGACAACATACTCCATGGCCTCCCTCCTGCAAAAGGCTGTGTTGTGAATGTGTGTGTGTGTGTGTGTGTGTGTGTTTGTCTGCAGTATCTGAAGCCCACAGTGCCACCAGGCTCTCAAAAAAGGAACTGCTACTTTCTCTCTCCCCTCTGTCTCCACTCCGGTCCCAGAGACTTAAATGTGATTTTATTTGCCAACAGCTTGTCGGTGAAACATTTGCATGTTGCAAGGGTAATGTGAGCTATTTTGCTTCAATAAAATGTGTCCTTTGAAATGTGTCCGTGCGCCTAAACGTTTATGCGCCCTAACAGGGGAGGCTGAAATCTGGACGGACAAATCTGGACAGATAAGGCTGGTTAACAAAATGCGCAGAGTCTAAATAAATAAACAAACCAGCATATGAACAGGCTGCATGCGTACATTGATCAAACACATACAGGCAAACACAGCACACACCCACACAAACAAACACACACCAACACCCACACATAGTTTTACCACACACACACACACACACACACACCTAGTTTTACCACACACACACTTGAGTAGGACACCGGGCAGAGTGCGTTCCACCGATCATCTCTGTCCCTCCCTCCAGCAAGCGGATTGCCTGTGCCACTGACGACAGCCAGTCACACAGTGTTGCGAGTGTGAGGCTGTGGAGAGACTGCATCAAGGAGCGAGAGCTGTGCGCTTGCATCGGGAACGGTGCGTGGGAGTTGTTCTCTCTCTCTCTACCTGCCATTTGCATTCCTTCTTTAATCTCAACACTCATCCTCGGACGAGTTCGGGCGCACAGGGGAGTCCCATTACCGACGGAGGACCGCGCTGTGTGTGTGTGTGTGTGTGTGTGTGGGGGGGGTTGCTTGTTTTAAGTACAGCTGTCATCTTCGGTACTGCCGTTGTCGAGAAACTCATTGGACATCTGCAAGAAACGGCTGTCTGTTGTCTTTTCTACCCCCCCCCCCTCGTTTTTTTGAAAGCTGTCTTTCAAGGCGATGGACTTGAGATAGTGCGTCTCAATTTGAGTGTTGGTGGCTGGGAGTTGCCGTCGGGGAGGAATGCGAAAGGATGCTTGGAAGCAGTGAAGGCTACAGCAGGTGAGTATCCGCTTAAGAAAGCAAAAACGGGGGTTCTTTTTAAGGCAGATATGTGTTTGTTTGTTTGTTTGTTTTTACTGTTCTCGGTGTTCATTCTTATGTCGATGCAGTTTATTGTGGGCTGAGGCCAACATTTTAGAGAGGTGGGTATCTAGACTGCAGCTTAACCCTGGTCTCTCTGGGCTACTTTGAAGAAAACAGCCCTCAAATATGTGAATTCTAGTCTGCCAGTGGCGACATCCATTCCTACCACACGCTTTCCTAAAACTCCTCAGATCTCATTCCGATGTCAGATCGGCTAAAATATTCCAGCAAGTCCAGCGATGATTAGGGCACAATCGGTTGACAGGACAGAAAAGCAAACAGGGATTTGAGTGTGGTTAGGCGCGTCCTCTGCAGGTACAAATGCATCTAATCCACTCAGATTCGAAATTAATTTATAGATTTGTTATCCATGCACATTTCGACAGTGTAATCTCCTTTTCTGGGCATTTCTCTGCGTACGTGTGCTTGTCTGGGAGCACGAAGGCTTAAGCCATTAATCAAATGTAATTGTCCCGTGAATGTGTGTGTGAGAATGAGGTGTGTGTGTGTGTGTCTGTGGGGAGGGGGGTGAATTGCAAAATGTTATCTTAATCTAGCCTTTATTTGGCCACGTATAGACTCTGCTGAGATAACATTTCTCATTGTGTGGAAGTGCGAGCCAGTCGTGATCCTCCCCATATGCCATTTTATTCATCTGCAAAGATGGCTATCTGTTAAATGGGCAGGGTATGAAAGCAAAGCAGGCTTCTGCTGCAACGGAGTCGTGCATTTTATTGATCCTCAGAAACGACTTTGGAATTTGTGTTTTCACCAACACAGCAGTCATGGGATCTATATACTGCGACTACACAGGGCACAGGATGAAACTTGTGCGTTCACGGTGCCACACGCCGTCTGTTTGTTATTCAAGGCAGCATTTTGCAGAGAATATATGCCAGTGGCCCCTGAATTTTTTCTCCCTTTATTGTCCAGCACTGCCTCTTATAATGACACACCGAAACAGTTGCGGCTGAGTATCAGAAGACTGTGTGATGCTGTGCCTGCGGACATTCATAAAGTGCTGTAGCTCTATTGGTTATAAATAGCCGGAGGGAGCGGACAGCCAGATAGAACAGGAGCAGCCTCCCGTAGCTCGAGCAGCAGCAGCAGCAGCACAGCCTCTCGGGCTTTATCAGGGCTCACAATCCAAGATGATAGATAGCTGATACACTTTGAAATATCACAGAGATGCACGGGCAAGGGTGTGGCACAGGGGGCTTCATATGTACATTATAGCCTAGAGTTGTTTGTTTTCCCCAGAGTGTTGTGTTCTCCATGTTAAAAAATGCCTTTTGCAGTTTCCCTCTGCTCCCTCTAATTGTGTTTTGTCTTCAGAGTGACCTTATCACACCAAATGTTTTTTATTTATTTAATCCCTTACAGTGTCACTACATTCCTATAGGTTTGTTTATCTGCACTTACAGGTTTTAAATCCTATTTTTGTCAGGTTTTACTGTTGATCTCTTTGACAGTTGGGATGCTGCTGATTCAGTCATTGCAACAGCCAAGAGGCTGCTCTGAAGTGTGTTGTGTGATCGGCTTTGTCCAGACGCCCGGCTGCCTTCATTAAACAAATGTGCGGCCGCTGACCTTGGCTGTCTACGAGTTGTCTATGGGATTCACCTCTCTGCCCTGCAATAGGCTATAGGACACATGTAACAAAGACCCCCCCTCTCCCTCCTATGCTACAACATTATGCTGCTGTTGACATACTATATTGAATTACAACACATTGATCAATGTTTGCAATAAGCTAAACCTCTACATAGTGGCTGATATAATGCAGAGTATCAGATGTCGCAGGAAAATCATGCTCCTCATAACAGCATTATATTTCTATGAAGTATGGTTACAAGCATGTTTGTAATTTAATCACATGTAGAAGGAATGGAATATCAAACCAATAAGGTCAGAATAAGAGTGTGTGCAGCATTTTAATGATTCGTGGAAGAAATCAGTTTCACCATAGATTTGTCAGCAGACTGGGGCAGAGGAGCAGTCGAGACAGAGTGGGTGGCGATGGTGTGGACTGTGATGTTAGTGCATGATGACTGATCACAGGCTTGCCTTCTCACAACACACTAAATGACCAATAGTGTTGGTGAGCGGGCTAATGCTGGCTTATGACGTGTTAGCATGTCTCTTGGAGACGCTCATCCTGGGTGTAAAGCTGACACCTACTGCACTGACAAGGTGTTTATTAGCTCCCAGTTGTGAGGCCATGATGCCTACACAATGCTACGATGACACAGTGCTGAGAGTTTTCACCCGGGACGGCAATTATGTTGTTTTCATAAGACCTGGCTGCCATTCCACTTGATGCCACCGCCTTGATACATCGATGCCCGAGGCTCGGTGGCATGTTTGTAAAAAGGCCTGCGGTGGGATCATAGTAGCTGTTTGATGGGTGGGGGAGGGAGATTCTTGTTCACAAGTCACTGTTGTCCTTGGCGGATGTCTTTTGAACTAGATAAGAAGAGAGAGCAGCTGCAAGTGCCGTCTAAAAGTCATCAGCATTTTTTGGTCTTTCTTTCAAAGGTTCAGCATTGCGATCCCTTTGAGTATGAGATTATTCACCTATTGTGAAAGTGTCCCAGACAGGCACATTGCACAGCTCCTTAGCAGTATCAACAAATATTTATTTCACTTGTTTCCTTTTTGACCATTCTGCACAAACTGAGTGTAACTTATGAAGGATCATGTGATTGTTTCTTATAATGCAGCAGCTGGTTGTCATGCATAGGACACGTCTCTGCAAAAATATACTGTGCTGAATTATGTCCAACAAAATATGGTTTTGTTCTTTGTGTGACCTCTGTGATATGTTTTCTGTTAAATGAATCTCCCGGAGCTTGTCAGGTTTGTGGTAACAGCCGGTTTATTCCACATCTGCATTTGTGACAAAGGACAATGTTGTGGAATGGTCATCTCTTGTGGACAAAAAGCGCATGCTCTGTCTAGTGGCAAATCCTCCGTTGCTTTGAGGATTACCCATACATTTACATTTTTGAATATCTAAACTGTGTACAATTACAGAGACACAGTGATCGTATAGTGGATTTAAATTCATGTAGCCAACTGAAACAGAACAGAAATTTACACAGAGAAAGTATAGACAATATAAACAAATATATCTATACAGATCTCTCACACCAAACTGTTACCCTTTTTTACAGTATTTTTCATTTTATCCCAACGGTTATGTAACTTAGTTACATTACAAAATACAGCAAACAATTGAACCATGGAAAATACTTCATTTACATGTTTATAATGTCAACACTCTCTATAGAACAACATACTGTAACATACCTGCATTTGTGACAAAGGACAATGGTGTGGAATGGTCATCTCTTGTGGACAAAAAGCGCATGCTCTGTCTAGAAAGACGGCATCATGTTAATGTTAGCTAGCTATACTGGTGAGGTTTTTACCGGCAATAAAACACATAAAAAAAAACCGAATGGTTAACCTAATAAAACATGGCGAATGTGATCCAAGACAAATAATATGCAACCAAGTAAAGCCAGCTCAACTTTTACATGTTTTTCAAGTTAGTTAACATTATTTTGTCCACGGATATTCACAACACGTTACCTAGTGGCAAATCCTCCGTTGCTTTGAGGATTACCCATAATCCCTTGCTACTGCTACTCAATGCAGGCACAATTTACAACAGTAGATGGCATAGTTGTCCCATTTAGCAGGATTTAATCTGAACCTTTTTAACTATGTTACATTCGCAACAGTGTCCATAGTAGAAGTGTTGCTCTTTTACTGTTCTCACAGTGGCTTAACGGTTTGCAGGCCTCTGGGTGACCAAAAAAAAAAAAAAACTCATGCTCTCGGCTCCAAACAAATCATGCTGCTTTCACAAAACTCTGTTGAATATCTATGAATGTATCCTGGGTTCCATCAGTAAATGCTTCATTGTATAAACACATGCAACCTATGGTGCTGATCTCCACTTTACCTTCATTAGAGTGATAGTGGCTTCCACAGTGTCATTTCTGAAATGACTGAATTTGTCGAATTGTGATTGCATTTGCCTTAATCTTGTGCTGATGGACGCATTAACATAATTATTGTATACACTAATCCAGAATTGACACAAAATTGGTAACCTTGTATTTATCACATCAATGATACTGGCCACAGCAAATAGATGGTTCCCTATGGTCAAAGTCATGTGATGTAATAAACTGCTACAGAAAATATCCACAGCCTACCGTCACTTGGCTTTTATTTTTAATGGCTGTATGGCAGGTCTTGCACAGCTCATTGTAATCAAAAACAGCAATGTAAAGATGAAAAAAAAAAGAATAAGAAGAATATCTGAAAGGACCAATTATGATTAACTATATTAGTATTAGAATTAATGCTTTAAGTGAAATTTCATTGCACAGTAGAGCCTTGTTAGAGGCATGTCTAAATGCCACGCATTCACATTAGCCTTTAGGGTCCATTCACCTTTAAAGGATTCATGTTAAAAAAGCTCATACAAGTGCAGCTAATTCTGATCTGCTTCACAGTGTTGTGAAAAATGTCTAGAGAATTTCTGCAAAGGTGCCTTGAGAGAGCGATTTCACCTTTTATGCTTGTGTGAAAAATCAAGGTGTCCACAAAGAAAAGCTGGATTACCAGATGTTTTCAAAAGGCAACAGCCAGCAAAAATGGATTCTTGGCTAGAGTGTACTTCCACAAGCCTTGACCCTATTCAGTCTACATGTAAATACAGCATCCATATAGATTTTATTCTAATAATGCTTGACCATTGCCAGCATTTTGATGATCCCTTGAATTTGCCTACCTCCAACCTTCAATAAAATTATATTCTAAACCATTTACATTAAATAGATGCAAACTCCTATTCATTGCCAGGGTTGAAATAGCATCCTGCCATGAACCACCTCGAGTCCCTTGGAGGATGCATCATTAAAAAAGGCATTGATGGTGGACAACGTTTGGGTCAAAGGTTGGGGAGGTGTTATTGTGCTTACTAAGGCTCCTCACCAACCCTCTGGAGAGGACATTTGTATTCACTGCATAGGGACTAATCAGTGCCTGCTGGCACCCCTGTTGCCAGGCAGACTTAAACTTAGACACCCACCTTTTAGATGATTGTGTGAATGACATGTATGGCACTCTACTAAGCTGTTAGTGGGCTGTAAATTACATTGGCTGAGGCAGTCGATGGCCTCAGACTGGCAGCTTAAAATATGAGGCTTGAGCTAAAACACCCGAATAGAAGTAGCTGAAATAAGTGGCAAAAACACTCTTTAATTTTACTTGTTTACCTCTACATATGGTACATACTGTAATTGATTTAGGGAGTATGCAGTAATGTTGGTTGTACTTCAAGTGTATAAGCTGGAAACAAAAATGGCATGAAAACTGAAGCACCAAATGTGATGTTTTTGGGTGTGAATTCCATATCCATTGTTATTTGCAATGCCTTCCCTTCCTTTCCATCTGTAGACAATGAATATTATTGTCCCATTTGATATCCGCACATGCATTTATAACTAGAGTCTGAATAAATTGTTTTGCAGCGGTGATGATTAGTATTGTGCAGCAAAATTACAATATGTCGCATCTGTTCTATTGAAAGCATCTATTCAAACAGTGCTATTCAGTGGCGACTGGGAACCCAATAGTGGGACAACAGCAGCTCCACTTATACAGCCACACTTGGAGCATATGATATTTTCCATAAGTGGGAACAAGATTTGTGTTTGTGCTTCACGTCCCTGGTGTAATAGCTGTTAAAATACCCCGTTGAGATCCAGTGTTCACTGAGTTCCGTGTTTAGGTACAGCACTATAGCACTCTCGACTCTCTCTCCTTTGTCCAGTGGGCTGACCGAGGATCCACTTAGAAGTGAAGTTGTCATTTACACCCGATTTGCTACAGGTCTCCCGGATTTCAAAATGCTCAGGGTTTAGCTAACCAATATACATACGAGCAGTTCCTTGGCCTCCTTTACTTTGAGCTAATTCATTCTAAATAAGGTCTGAACATGTCTCAGAGCTTGTTTCTTCACGGCACTCATAAAGTGCCATTAACAGCCAGTAATCCCATTAGAATTTATTAAGAACATGGACACCCCTGTTCAAATGCTGCCACAGTACAGAAAGGGTGCCCTCTGTGATACTTGGATTAAAGAGTTCTCTGATAATTCAAATATTTTAATGTGCTTCAAGGCCATTATCCCCTCCTTTCGTCAGATAAGTTTAGTTGCTTTTCATCCATTGACAGTCTGTTCCCATTCATCATATGATTCAAGACAACAGGGGCCTTGCTTTGAGGTATAAAGGGGCAGAGGCTTTTAGTTTTCTAAAAGCTCACTTTCTCCATCTCTTTGGTGCTCTCCTTCAATCTCGCTCTGTCTGTTTAACTTCCCTAAAAGCTCTCTCTGTCTGTCTCTCTTTCGCCCTCCCTCACTCTGGCTTTCTATCACCCACTCACTGTCAACACCGAGAGAGAGAGAGAGAGAGAAAGGAATGACAGAACATTGTAACAAAGAACTGCTAATACTGTCGATGGAGGAGAGCGAAAGTGCAGGGAGGAAACAAGAGGTCAGATTTCAGGTTATCGACCAGACTGGGTGGCATGAGGAGATGTTAGTTTGCTAGACATGAAGAAGCAGCAATAATCCCACCAACACTTGAACACTGAAACGCTGAAAAAGAACTATCTCAGTTCTTGTAGAAATACTAGAACTCGTGCTGTATCACTGAACGTGTTTATACCACATAAATAATCATATAATCAGGATGATCTGCTTTTGAATTCAAGTACCACATTCTGTTTATATTCTGGGATAAGTCTATATCTTGGAAATGAAATACCCGATGATGCCAGCTGGGATATGCCTATTGTCTGATATATTCTGGCATGTCAACACCATATCCTGTCTATTTTTGAATGTGGAATACAATGAAGAAGCTCTTGCCATTTGGTCACGTGCATTCCTGTTAAATCTAAAAGATGCTCACAATAAACACCGCAAACAGAAATCCAGAATTCATCAGGGCTGCAGCTAATAATTATTTTAATTACAAATTTTTTCCCCCAAAACATCATCATTTACTCTACAACATTTTCAAAAATAATTACAAATCCCCATCACAAGTTTTCACAGCCAAAGTAATGTGTGAAAACTGCTTATTTAGTCTGACCAGCAGCCAAAAACCCAAAGTGCTCAATTTATAATGTTATGAAAACAAGCAACTCTTCAGACTTGTGAATCCATATCCAGTAAATATATATTTTATACAAGAAAATGGCTGGTTAATCATTGATCAAACTGGAATACATTTTTAAGTAAACATTTAAATATTTCAGCAACACCTTAAATCATTTAACATGATTGAACATGAAAATATTTTTTTTTTTAATTGAAGGAGTTTGCTGAAGTACATGACTGTATGGGCCGAATGGTTTGTTTTTCATGTATTATTATTATTATTAAGATGTTAACAATACAGCTCCTGAGAATATGTCTTTACTGTAGTTAACATGCTGCTTTGCAGGCAGGATAATTTGACATGTTGAGATGTTTAGCATATCCGTAATTGTCTTGTGCCCATTTTATTTCAACATCCTTTAACTGGGAGATATTCAGCAGGGAGGCATAATACTGGATCTAAAAGATACACAGAGATGAGTGATAAGGTGAGGATCACATACATTATTAAAAGTATTTTGAGGGCATTTTTGCCTTTCTGACAGAGAGGTGACAGGATATTACAGGAGAGAGAGAGGAGGGATGACATGTAGGCTAACAAAGGTTCCCAGCCAGACTCAAACCAGGGACGTTGGGATTACATAGCCACCATCTTAAACCCCTAGGCCACTAGGATTCCCAAATTACGTCACTTTTACAGCTGGTATCATGAAGTGCTATGGTTGTGACATTGTAGATTTGATTTGGAATATGTGGTTAGTTTGCAGAACAGCATAACACACAGCCTCCTGGGTGGGGTCGATTAGGCAGAGAGGCAAGATGGAGATTCTCATTTAGTCAATGTGTTTCAGCTTTCATTCAGGAAAACAAATGCAGGGAGCTTCATTCAATGACAGGAGAAGCAGAATTACTGGTAGAAGGCTTTGAGATTTATGTATGCCACACCACATTGCGGTCTACTTGGATTATGTTTTTCATCCGGTATAAAAGGAGAGCATAGCTCTGACTTTACGAGTTTGACAAGTTGAAGCTGATCGATTGCTTATGTATTACCTCTGGACGGACATATTGTAACTTCGGCTACTGCCAGTCACATTCTCTAAATCTGAAGGGGATGAGTGAGGGCAGTTTAACCTGTGAAATGGTGGTGGTGGTGGTACCGTGTGGGAGGATGGGGAGGGTGAGACTGATGAAAGAGCCAGCCGGCGATCAAAGGCGAGAAAATGAAATGGCATTTGACCTTGTTGGACGCTGGCGAGTGACGTGCTGCCACAGAAGTGCAAAGTAGTTTGGTAACCTGTGGGAATCGGGAGGGGAGAGAGATCAAGTCTGCAGAGCGCTGATGTGGGGCTAGGGGATGGTCCAGGCAATTTAACCCTTCCATCTCATAACTGATTTAGCAACAGACTCTGTTCAAAGGTGTAAAGGTGAACAAAAGTTATTACAATGACCAAATTAGTCAATTTCAGGTGAATATATATATATATATAGATATATATTGTGTGCCATGTAGTATGCTATAACTTTCACTATGCATTAAAATGTTGCTTATGATGTGAAGTAATGGGCTCTGTAAATTGGTTTTATGCCCTAAGAAACCTCAGGAGTAATCTCTCTCCATAACACAATCTACCCCCACCCTGGTCCTATACCTTTGGTAGATATGCAAATGTCAAATAAATAATTCACCTCTTTTGCATTTTCTTGTGCTTGCTCCTGCCATGTTGGCAATAATAAGTAAAACAACGATAAGGAAAATATGTAGTATCTCTTCCATTTCCCATGGCTGGTCCATCAGCCTCACATGCCAGGCTTTAGGACAGAAGTGTTTTCATCATGTGCATTGTGCAATCACTGAATGTTAAAGACAGCATTTTTTAAGGCTCATGTACAAAAAAAAAAGTAAAGCAAGTAGATCTAAAATCTTATTGTGTCCAACCAACAGTCTAAAACCCAAAGATATTCAGTTTACAGTGAAATAAAACAGAAATACTCACATCAGCGAAGCTGCATCCGGAAAATGTTTGGTAGTTTTGCTTGATTAATTACTGAAACAGTTAATTGATTATCAAAATTGTTGCTGATTAGTTTTCTGATTAATTGACTAATTGTTTCAGTTCTAAAAGCAACATTTGAATGTTATTGAACTTTGCGCTTCTACAGTACAACAGTTTTATTGCCCTGAAGCACAAACAGTTTTGTGTCATGAGGTAGCTCTCAGGTAGAATGGTGTCTGTTTGTTAATCCATCATTCCTGTTACTTTATCCCTATGCCAACTCTATAAATAACAATGTGTTTAATCATCCAGACAGCACAAATAAAGTTTGGAAATTTGGAAAAAAAAGTCTAGCACAGTTAGCGGTGTTTCAGCACTGTTGGCTTATGTCTCCTCTGTAAATGTCATACAAGTTACATCACAGCAAGGCTAACATGACAAGACTACAAAGATGAAATTCTAAAATGTGTGTCCACAAGCATATCATCTGCTTGTCAGCATGCTTCTACAAAGGCACTGCTCTTTTGCGGAGAAACAAAGGGAAAAGACAGTCATTCTCATTAATTAATGCATGAGTGGCAGAATGGATCTCACTTCCTAGCTCTGCACATTGAGGTTGGATGGGCTTTGATATGAGTTGCACTTAGAATCTAATGAGATTTTTCTAAGAGATAGTAATCCACACATAGTCTATTTAAGCTTACCAAAATGTACCATTTTAAATCTGTTTTAGCAGAACTACTGTAAGGATCCAAAGCTGAAAGGAATAAAGTTCACATGCATTTTTCTGTAACTTCTTTTAAAGGGGTGCACAAGTGTTGACAAGGGATTTGCAGTGTCTTTGCCAACCCTAAAGCCATCTGGTATTACTATACAGGGTCACCTCGTCATTGATCCATGTGTAGCATGTGAAATACCTAGATTGTCTTTCTAAAAGGGATATTCTACTCCCTCTAGTACCTCTAGGATTAGCAGAGCTAGTGAGATGTGATTCTCTTCTTTTCACTATCTTTATGACCTCCTCTCATACTACAGGGAACCAAAGATAGGGAACGGGAGGATACAAGGACAGCTTAGACAAGTAATTTTGCCTTTAATTGCTCAAACCTCCCATGAGTGCTATTGCTTAAGTACTCCAAAAACTGTTGTTGTTTTCCTCCACATACTCTTTGATTATATGAAGGTCAGCATTTTTCTCTAAGCTTCTTATGAGAGAATTTGGAGCAGGTGGATTGCTCAGAGAGATGAGACAATGCTCCCTTGCTAGAGTGAGAATGAATTGCCCCTTTTTTCCATCCACTGCAGTTACTTTGCAAACTATCTCCCAAGTCCGTCTTGGCCATCTTATATACAGTGGTCTTTGTTTTTTTATTCTGCTTAGTCCTCATTTTCCAGTCTATATCAATAGCGTCATTATGTGGGGTTTTATCTGGCTAATTAAGGCTTCATCTTTCTGGGCAATCTCTCAGAGGACATGGATTAAGCTCCCCTATCTCTGCACTGGAGCCACGGTGGGGTCGGCCAGGCCTACTCCGCTCTCTGTAGATTGTGGAGGGGAAGAATGCATTGTCATAAGGTTGTTTTGGTGAAATGATCCTTAGAAAAGGATAAAATATATAAAATATAAATCTTGGATCCTGAAAGTGGGAATCAAAGGATTTATTGATGAGCTGTGGTATAGGTTTTTGGAAAAATCTATAGTATGGTACACTCACTTTGGGCAAACATCTTAGTCCTGCACCCTCAAAGTGCTCAGGATTGTTTTTGATTGATTCATGCCTTCTGTGCAAGCCTTGCAGAAGCTTATATATCAGCCACAGTGTGTAACAAATCCCACTATAACCTAAATACTGTAAATTATTCTCACTGCTGGTATGTGTCAATTGTCCGGCCTATTTTATCAGCAGAAAGCCATTGGAATCGATAACCTAGCAGACCGTAGCATTTGGACAGTTCATTTCCAATCAGTTTGCACGCCTCAACGGGCGCCATTTCATTTGCATATACAATCAGGTGATTCATATTAGATGGAGTAGGGATCCTGAGTCACTGTTTGCTAGTGCAAGAACAGCACTGTATGAATTTCAAATGCCTTATTGTTCTGGGTCCACTCTCATTGTACCGTATTTTCTCAAAGAAAAGCCGATAGTCAAATAAAAGCAGGGTCTCAAATAATGGCAGGGGGCATGGTCGCCAGGGAACAAATAAAAGCCAGGCCCAAATACAGGGGGAAATTAATTTTATAAATTCAACAGTATAACCATGTTATTTCCAACTCTTTGTTGTTCTGGGTTACTCATCTTAAGTGTTGTTGCCCTATTTCGGTTACTGAGGGTGAATGTGTGTTAATGTCCCAGCATACAAGAGCCACAAGATCGCAATAGCTACATTTGAAGTACCATTTGAAGGGAATAGTGCAAGTCACTAAATTTTCCACAACACAGTAGAGGGCGAACTTGACAAGCATGGCACCACACACCTCCAAAGCGGTAACCTTGGTGCCTTCTTGCTCCATTGTGTTTTTGAATTCCTCCCTCAGCTGTTCTCCTTGCTTTCTGATTTCGTTGGCATGGGTTTCTGCTTTCTCAATTTTCAGAAGAAGCTCTCTTTCCAATTTTCTTATCTGGTGGAGAATAGCCCCTTTGCCGGTCTCTGCAAGCTCGTTTTCAGTAGTGTCCATGCTACATTTTGTTGCGCTAACATCCTGTGTTTTGCTATGTGTGTCAGGCATATTAGGATCACTGTGTTGCAGTCTCGTTCCCAGATTTATTTCAGATACGCCCACTCAAACAGAAATTCTGAATAAATGGCTGAAGAGCGGTTACATTTAAGGAAACACTTTAGAGCTGAAAGTCAACAGATGAAAGTCTGGGTCAACACTCATTAAAACAACAGCCAGTATACCCTTGCCATATAAATGGAGGGTGAACAGGAAGTCCTCAGTGATCCACTGCAGACCTGTCACTTATTGTTTGGGACGTTATATCTACTTGACTTTTCTCACATTGCAGTGGAGAGAAGAAAAAAAGCAACACATTTTCGTTTGTCATGGTGCAGAAACACAATCTACTGCAGCGCTTTGGCTGGCTCATGTGCAGGTCTTATAATGCACCTCTGGTTTTTGATAAAGCACTCATGAGACAATGTTTTTGTCTGAGCCCAAGCCATTGAAGGAGATAAATCCTAAATGGGTAAACTGAAGTGACTTTGCTTAAGCAGTTTTATACAAGAGTCTGTACTTGAAGAGCCATAACTCAAGAGCTGTGTGAGGAAAAAAATGTATTTTACTTTAATGTATAGTTTCAAGATTAAATTGTGTCTTGAATCTTGTGTTTTGTCACCTTGCTGTAGGTGTGGTTACAATGGCACCCGTTTTAAATCCATGAAATATTGTCCTCTCTGTCTCTGAATTAGGTTCACCTTCATGGATGTCCTTCCTTCAAGTATTTGAAAGAACTATGCCGTTTCAAAAATGAGAAAAATGACCCAAGGTTGAGGCTAGGAAGTTGTTCTGTTGCTTTTGTTTTCTTCTTCAATTGGTGATGAAAACATGATAGTGGCGAGATGTGAAATGGTACATATAGAGTAGGGAGGAAGGCCTTGGGATTCACATGGTGTGACTGTTGCTTTAATACATTGAATGGCACTGAATTCTTGCTTGAACTGGAATGGCTGTTGCAGTTCAGGACTGCATTATTAGACGTCCTTGCAAGTGTTCTCTCTCTATTAATCATAAAAGAAGATTTTAAAAAATCTTGACATTACCAGCGTCATTATAAAGATTACTAGCTGAATTAAAATGCGATAGTGATGTTGTCCAATATTCATTTTTTCTTTTTTCATAAACACATACACATATTCTTTTATGAAGATCTCTTATATTTGGCTATTGAGTCATTATGAGCAAGATATGTACCGAGTGCAACATTTTAAAGTTGACAATCTTGCTACTGATCAGCTGTCATTTACAGCAAAACTGATATATCTGTATTAAGCTTAAATCAGCTGATAATATCAGCCATGCCCTTATATCAGTCAGGCTCTACAAGAGACTAAAGGTTTCAGTAGTTGCTGAAATTATTAAAAAAATAAGGCTTATCGTCAGCCCATGCATTCAAAGAATTTCGGATGCAAGCAGTTTATAGTAAATGAAGGATGTAAACGGAAATAAGCAACTCATTATACACCAAAGTCCCTTAAAGTAATAAAATAGATCAATAAATGGTTAACTTAAAGTAGAGTAAAGCCAGACGGATACTGGAATTTTAAAGCTGATTCTGATAATGATACATGAGAGTTTAAAACTACGATAACGATATGTCAGCCGATATTTATTCTTTTACATAAGCAAATATTTTTGATAAGGATCCCCTAAAGAATTGTGACTGACTGACATTTTACAGTTGCTGCAATTTCTTACCTATCAGCCAACATTTATGCTGATACCAATATATCTGCAAGTAGCAAATAATGGCCTGGACAATTTTCAGTTGGGCTCTAATACAGAGTGTTGGTTCTGAAAATGGCATTTCAAACCTATAGGCGTTTCTTGCCCTCTACCCGATGTACAGTGAGCTTCGATAGGCATTCGATCTTAATCTTTTTTCTCCAACAATGCAAAGTCCTTTTCAGCCTGACAAGCATTTCTTGGTAATTTCTTCCAGTACATAGATACTGACGTACAACAATGGATGTTGAAAACAATCCCTGCATTGTTGGAGCTCCCCTTTGCCAGTGTTTTGTATGTAATCTATGCTTTTCTCCACTACAGTAGGCAACAGCAGTATCCTCCAGTGTCTGATCCCAGTGCATTACTGTTGCAGTTTCTGCATCGGGCTCACCTCTCTATCAGCTAATTACAGCTCATTTCCCTTTAAAGGCACTGTGAGCTGCAGGGCCAGCCAAGCAACGGGGACATTTTCTTCGCCACACTGGGAGGAAAGCTTTTAGATGCCAGTCACAATTAAAGTCAATATGGCCCTGAGCTGCTTCACACTGTGCCCATCACACTTCCTAGAAGCCAATAAGATATAGCTTAAATTATTCATTATGAAATGAAGGCATGTTTCTGTGTTGACTCCCTTAATTGAGGAACCAGTGTTGCTTGCGGTGTAGACGCAGCTATTAAAGCTACATCCTACAGACGTATATGGACGAGTTGATATAGTGGTTGTTCCATAAGCCAGCCTAAGAGCTCGCCCAAATACAAACATCAACCGCCCCCCACCCCCACCCCCCACCCCCACTATCAGGGCAACTGCCAAATCCACTCACTTCATCTAAGGGAACAATTTATTCATTTATTCACTCACAAATTAAGTGAGAAGAGTAATATTTAAGTGCCCCCCCCAAAAAAAACCGTTCATACTGTACTAACCCTGTAATATATGTAATTTTCATCTTTGATTGTCAACATCACATAACTTTCTGTTGCTTTTTAAAAAGGTATTGTAGTCAGATGGTGTAACTGTTAGTGTTATTTGTCACACAGCATTAACATTGTTAGAACTTGAATGTAAATCTAATTTGACTTTGATTAGGAAATTATTTTTGTGTTATTCCTCTAAACATAACTATTGGCAGGCTTCTTTTATATATATATATATATATATATATAATCTTTTTTTTTCTTTCTTCGATGTTGTGAAAGGAGTGTGGGTTCTCATTAGTGAGAGCTGTGTCCTTCCAAAATCCTGGATCCTCTTGATAAACGTGTGACATTCTGGAGGCTGTTCCTCTTTGAAAACACATCTCCTTAAGAACCAAAAATGAATGGCGATTCTCTGAACAGAGCTGGGGAGATGAGGCTAATGAGCTTAATAATGATGGAACATCACATAAAGACACGCACTCCCTCTCTCACACATAACACCCAACCACATCTGTAAAAAAACTAGCCCAAATTAGAGCCTGGGTGAACTTGGGTGCAATGAAACATGACTTTCAGAGTTTTAACAACTACAAACATTAGACTACTGATCTCTGCACGCAGTGTCACCCATTTGGAAATTATGGCATTTTATTAGCAATTTGTTTGTTTTATTTAAAAACTCACACTGCCAGTGAACATATCCTCTTTAAGGAAAATCACACTTAATTTAAGATTTCTGTCACATTTGTTTAATTAATATTTGCAAGCATGAAAATGATGAAAAAGAAATACAACAAAACCATTTAACCTGTGACCATAACAATAACAATACACTCAATAAGGTCAGAGCAAACGTTCATTTATTCTCCCTCCACCCTTGAATTAATTTTCGGGTGATATTCAGTAGGGTTCTTATGTAGAATTTTAACGTCTTCACTTTTCAAAAAATGATTCTTCCCCAATAGCACTACGTGAGGACTGTTTGGATTTCCATAAGTACTGCCATTCTTAAATTAAATCTGACACAACGTCTCAGCGAACGCTTATGTGCAATAGAAGAGGAAAGGGCTTGATTTAGCTGCATAATATTAATTCATCACTCATGAATGATTAATTCTGAGCAAAATTATGGATTATTTAAATATGTCTGAGTGATTTGACAGGGACTTTGTTTTGAATTCTCCTTTAGTCTGGGGTTGTGAACTTAAATTGCTGAATTTCTGTCTACTGAAGTAGAGTTAATTTTCAGGTGGCTACTGGAGTTGCCTTTTAATGGAAATTGGATTTTAAATTGTGCAAAAAACAAAACAAAAAAACAAGTAGATTCGTCATGTAGGTGAAGAAAAAATGGATGATTACATAACTAAATGTTTTCATGGCTGCTCATCAAAGCAGCAATGGGGGAACCTGTTTATTTGCCTAAGCTCCTTTGCTTTTCGAACAATAGCCTGGGAATTCATTACAATAATGATGGTGAGACGTCAGTGTTTCTTCCTAATCAGAAGCTTGCAGATACATTATGTTAGAGAAGGAAAAGGTTTCTTCATTTTGGATGAAAAAGTATTGAATAACACTATTTTCGTTCTTAAAAGACAAACTACAAATTATCTTAATTGCTATGTGGGCCCTTTATACTATGTAATGCAAACAATCACACCTTTCTTTTCTTTTAGTGAAGAATGAGAAGTTAATTCTGTCTCGGGGACTATTGTGTGTACTGAAGATGTAAAGCAGAGCTCAAGTACCATGAACAATTAATTCGAAATGACCTTTAATAAGCTCATGTCTGTTACAAAGTTGATTTGAGTAACTGAATGCAGCAAAGTATGTGTTTTTGTTGTAAATGTCTGCATACTTCAAATGCTCAAGCACACAGTTAAGCACAATTGAGTATTTTTTTCAATTAACCGATTAATTAATTTATCTATTAAATGTCACTAAATAGTGAAAAATGCCCACCACAAGTTCTGAGAGCCCAAGGTGTCATCTTGAAATTGCTCGTTTTGTCTGACCAACAGTTGAAAACCCAAAGATATTTCATTTTAATGATAGAAAATTGTGAAAATCTCATTTAAGAATCCAGAACACACTAATATTTAACATTTATGCTTGATAAATCACTTTAATGATTAATCATTTATCAAACTTGTTGTTAGTGTTCTGTGATCGATTAATAAAATATTAATTGTAGCAGTAGATGTGAGAGTCTTTAAGCATCTCTGGCCTTGTGGCCTTTTACCCTTTTATAGCCATTTTTATAGTAGTCACTGAAACAAAGCTTGTGATCTGGAAATAAAACAGTATGACTAAAACTTCTGAGTAAAGAAAAAAACACATTCTCTTTGGCACATTGCTTGAAACAGACTTTCTTAAAGCACCCCATGGGGCCTTGTTAGTGCTGGCCTTTCAATCTTCCAAACTAAACAAACTAGAACAAGCCAGGTTCAGCCCACATGCTAAAGCACCCATCCAAGATCAGTATCCAGTATAAAATATAATGCCCTGTGACCTTCATCTGTTATTGTTTCTGTTACATTTATTGCCAAGGCTGCAGTGACTTTTTTAAAAAGTTTTGCCAGTATAGCAGCAAGTGGTGCTCCAGAGCACTGAAGGTTGGCATCTCCTGCGGTGTTCGGAGAAGAGTCCACGTGTAACCGTGTGCCCCTGTGACATAATTGCCTCAAGCCTTGAAAGCTCTGTCAGCAAGTTAGCACCCCAAAAGATCAGGCCTCAGAGTGGGGGGCACCATATTATGGGAGAAAGCTATACACATACAAACAGAAATTTTACAACAGCATCTGGGTGTGTGTGCAGCCATCTCACCTGTGAAGCATTTTCTCTCAGCCTTAGGGGAAAAAAGGAAACTGCTATTCCAGCAGCTCTCTCTGGGGGACCTCAATCTTTCACAATCTAGCTGTTCTGCTTAGTTACTCTCTGCTCCCAAACACTCGAAATGTACTGCAGCTACTATAATAAATACATAGATACACAAATCAGTAGTGCATAATTCCGGTATGGGCTTAAATGAGCAACCTGAAGTCTTTGGGCTTTTTTCTTATACTCTATTAGACTATATATTAAAATTACTATATATAGTTTATTATTGAAATTTGATTCCATGTCTAATGTCTAAAGGCTCAGGGACCCTTACAAAATGGATGGATAACAGCGCTTTTTGGACCGACAGTAGCACCCCTGGGTCAGAAAACTTACCATTAACGCAAGAAAAGTTCCACCACCTTTACCCTTTTTAACCAGCCCAGTATTTATGCAGATACAAGGAAAATGTATAAATATTTCTCATAGATAGATGGCTCAGTTGCCAGTTTATTATGGACATATAGCTAAAACTAATGGAGTACAGTACAATAGCCCTGCAATACATTCTACCTTTTCAAAGGTTATGTTATGATTTTGCTGTTTTAGAGAGTTAATTCATCTTTGGTCATTTTGGAGACCATAGTGGTGCTGTTGTACTGTATTCATTATTATTATATCCTTTATTTAATCAATATTTCTTTTGCAAGAGAGACCTGAGTACAGCAGAGAGTCAGAAAAACAAACAACCAAATCCAGAGAAGTGTTCCTACTGTTTTGTACACACTGTTTTGACTAAATATTAGAAACACCTTCGTTCACAACATTTATTTTTACTTTCCATGTGTGCATGCTGGCAGTAAATAACTGTTAATGCTTTCCTAGTTACTCTAACTATGATCTTTTCTTAAAAAGTGTATTTCAAGCTGTGTGATGGAATTTGCCATCAGTGAGCAGAGCACCTGCACAGAAACAGCAAGTGACCCCTTTTGGAGGTGAAGTTCAGGAGGGACATGTCGACAGGTTTCATGGCAGAGTTTCGTCAGGACAGCAGCTGGCCACTGTTGGAATTCTGCACCTTGTTGCACCAACCAGCTTCTTCGTCTAGATTAGGGCTTTGCTGTCCATCTGTCGGGCGTCGGCTTACATTTAAGCCCTGCCATTTCACAGGCCCAGCTCCAGCCAGCAATCCCACCAGGCAGCTTAGCTTCTCAATGACACAAGGGTAACCTTTCTCTCGAAATTCAGCTAGGCCACATTATAGCAGTGTGAAAGAGATCTTACTTGGGGAGCTAAAGGTCAGACACTCCTGGTTAAGATGGATTTAGCCAAAGTGTGGCTGTCAATATACATGTTTTATGTTATAACTCGAAGCTGCTACTTACTGCAAAGAATGGAACCAATAAGCACCTTAAGTTTAATTTATAATCTTAGCAGCTGGGTCTGATGGGTTTTTTTTCTCAGCATACACAATTAAACAATTTAGTTTTCAAATGATAAAAATTGATAGTAATATGGTGTTTGAAATAGTGGTTGAAAATGAAAAAGACATACTACCCCATATGAATTTGTTACATCTACTTAAGAAAGAGGTTGGGGTAGTGGAATCGGCTTACAGCAAATTGTTCTAGGATAGACTATCAAAGTTATGCAAATAGTGCAGTAAATAAAAGTCCGCAGCTGGGTCCGTCCATTCAGGATTAGCCTGGTAGCTGACTAAGCAGTTTGCAGAGGAATGGGTTTTAAAAGCTTTTAACACTTTGTGCTGCAGATAACGTCAGCATCATCTCAGGGATTTCCCAGAAGCTTACAGGTATTTAACGATGGTATATAACAAGGCTCAGGAGTGACAGGTAAACTAAAGCTTTGGGGCGATGGTTAAGTCTTAACAATAACCCTCCCCACTTATGTTTGATTGTGCTTATTGTGAAGAACTTAATGATGACAGACAGCCTCATTCAGACACATGGAGCAAGATTTAGTGGAGTGATAGCACATTGTATGTGAAAGCTACATGTGGACGGAAAGCAATTAAAACAAGCGGGTGTATAAAACCTGTTGAACATGGAGCCATAGGGTTTAAATACAAAAAGAGTCAAAAAGATCGTCATCCTTCTTAAAGAAAAACTACCCTAGAATAAGAATTATATATGGAAATTGCTTGATCTTTTTAGGGTTGTACTCTTTATCCTGTGTATACAAAGAAACTGTTTTCAGATATGTTCAGGACCAAAGAAACTGCAGAAAAAGAACAATTTAATTATTAGATTGGATTCCAATTATATATATATATATAATATATATTTTTTTTTTTTTATTGGGTCCCAGACTCAAAACGTGAAAATGTTCTGAGAAAACCAAGGTAAAGAAGATTTAAAGGAAACCCTCATGTGGCAAATGTGTCTTAATTTGAGACATGACAGCTCAAAATTAATTAAAACTTTGTAATGAACTTAACTTAATGTCAGCAGCTTGGACAAGAGGTAGTGTAACTGTGTGCCCAATTAACCCCCACTGATACACACTGAGTTATTTTGTGCAAAGGGACAGTAAAAATCGTACTTATTGTCCATTTAATTATGATTGTACGTCCACTGATGGGATGGCTACTCTTATGCCACTCTGTTTTAATAGGAGCACAGGGCACCATCCACTTCCTGAAATGAGGCAACATCTTCAGGATCCCAGTGGATTCTGTCATAAAGGCATTAATCTCACCATTCATTGATCTGGTTATTATTGGTCTTGGACCAGTGGGTTCTCATTTATTGAGTACCATTGTCTTACTTCTCCTCGACCACATTCATTCCTGTGAGAAGCACGCCTCCTCTCACTTCACCTCAATTAATGTAATTCTCAGGGAGCTCACTGGAGTGCTGATTGGAATTTAGAACTGCATTCAGACGACATGCCTGTGAGGGAGTGATAACACCAGATCATTAACAAAACAGAGCTTCAAATGTTTACCCGTGGATGGCTTTCTTCATCTTAATGTGTCCCCGTCATTACTTGTTTCCCTGCATATTTGCTGTTAGGACCATGTGCAATAAATGTCGAAGATGCTCTGCCATGAAAAAAAAACCATTGACACAGATTTGAAAGGAATGACTGTAAAAGCTTCGGTAACATTGTCTCTTTCTAATGGATCTTGAAAAATAATCAGAAGTATTATGATTGAGTAATCAAGTGCAGTATTATTTTGTAGGGAATTTGACCCTGTGCAGAGGAGTGCGAGAACTCATTAATAAGCCTGACTGGGGTCCATAACCTGCTGAAGTTGCAGTCATGGAGCTTTACCAACAAGGGATTATGATTTGATCATTTTCCTGATTGGGTTTCAGTGTCAGTTGTAATAGAGTTGGACATAATAGCATCTCATTGACTGATATCCAGTATGCGATAGCCACATGATAGAGGGTGACAGGTGGAATTGAGCTTGTGATAAAGCCACTCCTTCTTCTTAGGCGTCTTAGCAAGTCATACAAAGCCCCACACCACTCCATCTCACAGCGCTCAGCACTGACTTGATCAATGTGGGTTGAGGAGGAAGAATGATTAAGTATAGCTGGAGGCAGCAAGGAGCACAGCTGGCTCTGGGGCAGGTCTCTGATCTCGGACATGCCATCATCTCTGCCTGTTTTCAAATCACATGGTTTCACTTGATTACAGATGGTATCATCAAATCCCCAATCTGAACTTTAACCTCAGAGGAATAAAATGAAACTGAGGGAAGTAAATCTAACCCATAAACCCCCTTTTGTGATGAGTCTGATGTCCAGTTATCTATTGGTTCAGTGGGAGAAAGTTGTTAGTTGTGACCACAATGGTAGTAACATTTCACCCCATAATTAACTGTCAACCATAATATCACAGATTTCTTTTCCCTTTTCACTACTATCTCAGTCTGTCACATGTTATAGGGTCCATGAAATCTGCTGAAGCAAAAAGTGTGCATTATCCTTCTTCACATACCTCCTGTGAATCAGGAAAAAGCACCATGTGACCAGTTAGCAATCGACTGTGAAGACAAATTTAGAGCAAGAGATGAAACTGCATATCACTGGCAAAATTCTATGTATTGTGACAACAGCCATCACACATAGAAGTCCCCCGGAGACATGCCTTGATGAGTGCAAATTAGATGTGAAGAATTTTGTTTCCATGATTTTTTTTTCTTGCACATTTCATCATGTCAGTGACTTACAATCCAACTCCATGTGCTTGATTGTTGGAAATGACGTCCTTTAAGCCTACCTAGGTCATCATTCTTTTACTACTCGACTCCTCATTCAACTAATATTTCAGAATCACTGTTTGTAAATCATAGCATAAATGATGCTCCCATGTTCAATTCACTCTATAATGTAAATTATACCATCATGGTTCAACTGGAAATTCTGAAAAGATAAAATCAATTGTTAATTGCATTGGTAGTTGGAAGGGGTGGATGCACAAGAACCCGTGGCATTAAAATTAAATATGGTTTGTTTTTTCCTCTTAAACCTAGTATTTATCTCTCTGTGTCCAATTCCCTGGTGGTGTATGGTCTATATTTTATCGTAAAAGATTGCATGAGCCGAGTGTCAGCCACAGCACATACATCACACTTGCCATCATCCGTCTTTGATTGTGTCCTCCTGTTACTGCTGCTCCACTCCCCTACTGTTTTTTTAAAGTCAAACAGCAAATTCAGGCTGAAAGTAGGAAAAAAGGAGTAGGGGTGAAAAAATAATTTATACGATTTGTACCAGAACAAACCACAGATGTGCTCAGCATATGTGTCTGTGACGCAGCATGAATTTGATTACCGTCTGAAAAAATGCTGTTAATTCCACTTGAAGCTGCATCCCTTCACTTCATATCAGGGCGATAGCATTGACTGATTGATTTCTTCAAGGTGTGCAATGGAAATGGTGTTGAGCATTCCACAGCAGACACAATGAGGGTGTGCAAGATGTATGTAGATTACTAGAAGCTATTTGGCCTTTGATTTTCTACATCACTACTTCTTCTTCTATATCACAAATAGGTCTGATATAATGCCGTGCAGTCACAGCAGGTACTTGCATTTGAAATACCATTTGAAGCTCTGTGCAGAAAAATGAACGATGCAGAATTCAAAACTGTCAGCACTCTCAATTATGCAAGCACATACCTTATTCCTCGTAAACACCCACTTCTGTTCATCTCGAGTCTGTGGCATGAATATTGCAGCAGGATTCATACTCTCTGTTCTGTTAGTAATTGTGTCACATGAGAATGGCATCCTTTTAGCATTTATCACTGTTGAAATAACCAACCGGCAGACAATAGACACAAGGGTCAAAGAAAAGTGTTTTAATACAAGTTCATACTGCTATCCTCCACTTCCACCACATATAATGTGAAATTGCAGAATTTAGCACAGAACTGCATATTTGAATATCAGCCCATAGCTCATGCCATACAACCTCATTTGAATTTTCTCCTATTGTCCATGTTTGAGCTGATGTATTTTAATGTTCTACAGTCTGCATTGAATTTCCCTCTTGTCTAAAAAAAAAAAAAAAAAAGCTAACAGAAATTTTTGTGTGAATTTCATTTTCTAACTAAATGTTTTGTCCCTGTGCCTCCCCAGGTAACCGATAAGATGGCGGCCGGGGAAGCGACTGGGCACAGCTACCTGGTGGCTTGCTGGCAGCCCATTCTGATCCTGATGCTGGGCACCGTGCTGTCTGGTTCCACCACAGGCTGTCCATCCCGCTGTGAGTGCAATGTTCAAGAGCGCTCTGTGATGTGTCACCGCAAGAAGCTCATGACAGTTCCTGAGGGCATTCCTGCAGAAACAAGACTGCTGGACCTCAGCAAGAACCGCATTAGAACCATCAACCCAGACGAGTTTACCAACTTTCCCAACCTCGATCACCTGGAGCTCAGTGAAAACACGATCTCCACTATTGAACCTGGAGCATTCAACAACCTTTACGGTTTGCGGACATTGGGGCTGCGTAGCAACAAGCTTAAGCTGATCCAGCTCGGTGTCTTCACAGGTCTGAGCAATCTCACACAGCTGGACATAAGTGAGAACAAGATTGTCATCCTGTTGGACTACATGTTCCAGGATTTGTACAACCTCCGGTCTTTAGAAGTGGGTGATAACGACCTGGTTTTCATCTCCCACCGGGCTTTTCATGGCCTAAGTAGCCTTGAGCACCTGAGTCTTGAGAAGTGTAACTTGTCCTCTGTGCCAACAGAGGCTTTTACCCATCTTCACAGTTTGATCACTCTCAGGCTGCGCCACCTCAATATCAATGTCATACGGGATTACTCCTTCAAACGGCTCTATCGGCTGAAAGTGTTGGAAATAGCCAATTGGCCATATTTGGATACCATGACCCCAAATTGCTTGTATGGATTAAATCTCACCTCCCTGACCATTGCAAATGCCAACCTGACCACAATTCCTTATGTAGCCCTGCGGCACTTGGTTTATTTGCGCTTTCTTAATCTTTCATATAACCCTATTCATACCATAGAGGGGAATAAGCTCCATGATCTTCTGCGTCTGCAGGAATTTCACCTGGTAGGAGGCAGACTGGCAATGATTGAGCCCTACTCTTTCCGTGGTCTAAACTACCTGAAGATTCTAAATGTGTCTGGAAACTCTCTTAGCACTTTAGAGGAGTCTGCTTTCCATTCCGTTGGCAACCTGGAAACCCTTGCCTTGTACGATAATCCCCTGGCCTGTGACTGCCGACTGTTATGGGTTTTCCGACGACGCTGGAGACTGAACTTCAACAGGCAGCAGCCTACCTGTGCCTCCCCTGAGTTTGTCCAAGGCAAAGAATTCAAAGACTTTCCGGATGTTCTGCAGCCTAACTACTTCACGTGTCGCAAGTCTAGGATTAGGGATCGCAAACCCCAGCAGAAATTTGTTGACGAGGGAGCCATTGTTCATTTTGCTTGCCAGGCAGATGGAGATCCTGCTCCAGTGATAATGTGGCTATCCCCGCAGAAAAAGTTCATCACCACTAAGACAATTGGAAGGCTCTCCGTGTTGCCAGACGGTAATCTTGAGGTGCGCTATGCCCAGATTCAAGACAATGGTACATATGTGTGTATAGCTAGCAACGCTGGCGGAAATGACACCTCTCTTGCTCACCTGCACATTCATAGCTACTCGCCTGACTGGCCACACCAGCCCAACAAGACTTTTGCGTTCATCTCAAACCAGCCCACAGAAACTGGTGCTAACGGTACAAGAGCCAATGTCCCTTTCCCCTTTGATATAAAGACGTTGATCATTGCAACCACAATGGGCTTCATCTCTTTTCTCGGTGTCGTCTTGTTTTGCCTGGTACTGCTCTTCCTTTGGAGCAGAGGTAAAGGCAACACTAAGCACAACATTGAGATTGAGTATGTGCCACGGAAATCGGACGCTGGCATGAGCAGCAGCACAGTGGATGCTCCTCGCAAGTTTAACATGAAAATGATTTAACGGAGCTGTGGAATTTATTAATTTTGAACTCGAAAATAAGACAAATGGAAAAGAAGACATTTTCTTTCCTCTCTTACAAACCTGTGGATCCTGGTCTGTTAACATAGATTAATATGTTTTTTCCTGACTGAAGCACTAGAGAGGAGGGCAGTTCCTGACTTTCACAAGTGAGAGGGAATGAAAGCACACCCAGTGCTATGGGGCATTGTTGGTTTCTACAAGGCCTGTGGGGGCATTAATTGAAAGTCAGATTTGTCATAAGCAGTTCATATTTCTGTGGATTTATACTGGAAAAAAATATATCAGAAAAGAAAAACACTTCAAACAGCCACAATGCGAGGGCAGATAATATTTTGGCCATTGCTGTTTTTTGTCCGTATTTTTTATTTAGTGTTTTTTTTTATTTCAAAGGTTAGATGTCAAGTTATGAATGAGATGTGTATGGGTTGATGAGCACATTTATACAACGTTGATGCATTTCAAGTACAATATCATTCCAATATATCAATGTTACAATAGTGAATGCTATGTGCTACATATGGTCTTTTTTCTTTCCTACAGTGATGATTGTTTTGTAATCCATCAAATGTATATCTGTCACAATACCTGATAAAAAAAAATTGTTGAATGAGTATGCCCCAGCAATTAGCAGAAATACATAACATAGTATGGCACAACTGTATTATGGGAAAAACATACGATTTGTGATTTACGATACAAAACTTAAGTTGAATGTCACAGCAGCTAATTCATAGCCACCCTCTTGATCAAGTAAGTACAATGAATGATACTGTAAAACAGTTTACATTGGTCATTATGTGACCTGAGAAACTAAATGATATACAACAATATGTGCTCTGAAAATATGTAGATTCATACAGACAAATATAACGATATTTAGTGTTGAAAATCCAGTTGTAAAATGTGCTCCTAATATAGGATTTTAGTATTGGGGAAATGCTCTGATAAAGCCTTTTGTGCCCAGTATCTGATATCAGTATCACTAATCCCTAATTTTCAGATGTAACCCAGACAGTGCACACACACAGATTGATGGCATGATACAGAAGAAAATCTGTGATGTTGTTGATATGTTGCTCTGTACCAACAATAGGTGCATTCTACTATCCTACAGTTTTGCCATCAAACAGAATGGTTGGTATTGGTATCTTGATACTAAAAGCGCTTATCCCTGACTTTTTAAATTGCATTTCAAAAACTATTATGTAATGGTTTTATTTTGTGCTCAACATGATTGTGAGGAATAAAAGTTGTGGTGCTCACGTTTTTGAATACAATGTGCTCCTCAAGCTGTAGAATATTTCTTTCATTGTTGGTTATTTTTCTTGATTGTTTTATGAAATCAATGATTTATTAATGCCGATGCTCCCCCCCATTAAAGCCATGGAAATATTACCGTCCAGGATCATTTACAGATTTGCTATTCCCCAGAAATGTGCAATGTTTGTCCGGGGAAAAAGAACTGCGCATATTATGCTCCCAGTTGGTCCTGCATATAAAATCTGAGGTTACAGCCTTAGCTTTTCAAGTACACACTGTGGACAGCTGGGCTTTGCAAACGTGTGTGAGCATAAAAGCTAAGATATTTATGATGGATGACATTACAGACAACGACACAGTAATGGGCTGGAAGTATGGACAGAATATGCAGATGGTTGGAGTGACACAGATGGTTTCACCCATGGAGCAATCTGAAGCAGCTTTGGTGTAATCCGTTTTGCATAAAGGAAAAAAAAAATCACTGGATATGGCTCATGGTTCTCCCTCTTGCTGATTATGAATGCTCTCTTCGTTCAAAGTGTGGCTACTGTACCTAGCCTTTTTTTGGTCCCGTGTGATCCCGGGATTCTGTTTTTTGTTTCTGTTATTACTTTTTTTAATTTTGACCCTGGACTATATTGACCATGTAGTCCAAGCCAACTTTTTACAAAAAAAAAAAAAGATACTAAAAAAGAAATCTATGGAAAATACATTCAAATTGTTCTGTGCAATAAAGGTAATATGCAGATTTTTTTTTTAATTAACAAAATTTTGTTGATGTTGAATTGTTGAGAATATGGTATGTTGTATTAAACAATCTATGGACTTTTTTAAACACATGATGGTCCTATCTTGATTTTAAAGGTGTGGTTAGTAAGGACTTGACTTTCTAATAGCAAATAATGACAGCTGTGTATATGTGGGGTTTAGATAACGTTGGTTTGTACCAATGACACAATAATTACTTTCTTGATTCCTGGCTGTGAAATCTCTTTCACTCGTCACTATTGTAAAATTTTGACTTCTTTAATTATTTCACTTACAGGCCCCTGTAAGCTGGCAGAGTCCTGTTGATCTTGTTACAATTTTTTCTTCATCCATACAGACTTATGAAAGTGAAATATAGTGCAATACCCCTTTAATGCTTTGCTACCAAAGCACAAGCTAAAGTCTAGCTGAACATTTGGGAGTATTTTTTGTGTATCAGTGAACAAATGAGCAATTTAATGTTTGATTTCTATGATTGAATACCTCATTAAATGATGACGCCAACTACAAGGTAATTTAACATCACGTTTCAGCACTAATTACTTGTTTACAGGGGCATTAGCAGTTCACTTGTCCACTTGCCTGGCCTCTAAACATTAATTAACCACCATTAGTAAAGGATCACAGACATTAAGAAATGTATAGGGAAATTAATTTACAGTGCACATCTATGTGCTTCTTAAAGAGACAATATTGGTAATGTAATTAGTTAATGAACTTCAAAATGAAACAAAAATAGTAGCTGTTAAACATGGAATAACAGTTTTATTCTGGGATGTCTCTTAGCGAAACATGAGCAAATTAGGTTACCCTTTTGAAGGTTATGGGAAATGACCAGGGATACGACTAGGACAGCCTAGTTTCATAAAACATGGTGTTGTTCTGCATTAAGTTCGGATCTATGTCCCCTTCCTTTTTATTCCACATCCTTGCTTCCTTGGTTAGGACTCCATGGGGACTTTTGACGTTCTTTCTTTCCTCAAGCTGTATCAAAGCATGCTCATTTATCTTCTGACTTGAAAATAGACAGCCAGAATAGCAGAGGAGAGAAGCTATTCTTGAGGCCTCAGAGCCCTGGGGAGTAATGGAGACATCCATTGTTTTCATTCCTCAGATATTAGTTCTGTGCTTAAAATTCTAGGTCAGGAACAGGCTGATGGATTCTGACACCGTGCGACAAGTCACCTCTCCTCAACTGAGCATGAAAATACAGACGCACCTCTGGGTGTTCCTTGTGCTCATCCAAATCCAAGTGCTTAATGACATCTGGGAAACACTACATGTAAGCAAACAAAAGTGCGAATTTGCTGTTGGCGGCGCCTCTGTCACACAATAGAAGCTTCAGATATATAAAAATAAAAGCAAGTCATTTGAGATTTATGCGTACTGTAGATGTGGAATCTAAACTCATGGCAGCGAGGCTGTTTCTCATATCCATATCATATCCATATCAAAGGGTCCAATTTAAGCCCTTGAAGCTCCACATTGTAGCTACTGTGTGTTAATTCACCTATTTTAGTCACTGTCAGTCAAACTCTTCATATTTCAGCATTCCTGGCGAATTTGTTAATTCACAAACTAATCCCAATAGTTAACTAATGGAATAGGCATAAGAGGACTGAAAATCAAGAGTACTTTTATTTAAAATGTCATATCTAATTGAAATGGCTTGCATCTTTATCACTTTAATTAGGCAACTGCACTACATATCTGTATGTCTTTGACAAGCAGCATATTAACCTTAGACTATATGCATACAGTAGCAACCCCTTATTGTCAATTATAACTAACTATATGATTCATTCATAAATAGTAAAGAAATTATTGACAGTATAGCTGTAACACATTATTACAGTTGAAATCATATAATATAGTGTGTTATAAACAATTATATTTGCTTATAAATGTTAAATAGTGGGGCTTAAAATAAAGTATTATCATAAGAGCTTATTTAATAACTGCTCAGTGTCCCACTAAAGATAAATATTCACAGAACATATTCATTGAAAAGCTCTCAGATCCTAATGGTGCTTATAAAAAGGATCACACCAGTGCCAATACAAGTCATAATCAATCTGACACCTGCTTGGAAAGTAGGTGGCAGTAATGCGAAGTACACACAATGAGTAGTTAATGGGCTAAAACATACAGAACTACCAGTATGGTCCATTAATTTGTATTTTTTTCAATGGTAGGTGCACTGGAAAGAGTAACCAGCATGTTTAACATGTCACAAACATGACAGGACTAGCATCAATTGACAATACACTGTAATTTCTCTGCTACAGGTGCTTCAAGAGTGTGACGATGATCTAGGCCATTTCCAATTAGAAACCCATACACACAATTTAAGTCTTATATAATAGGTGAAAATTATATACCAGCTTTACTGTATGCTATTTTAAGCACTGAGATGCCTGCTATGCTAATGTAAAAAAACAGTATGAAGATATGACGGGATGAATTCACTTAAGAGGGATAGAACTTATCATGCTCAACTTAAGAGTGGTGTGGTTGTTTAGAGTTTATTGCTGCACTATTGTAAAACTTCATCTGCTGCAAATAGTCATTTTCACGCATCATTAAGGCAAAATGGGATATAGCAGCAAACAACAATTTTCAAAAAGCACATGATGTTACGTCTGACATCCCCTGAAAGCGGCAATTTCCCAGAAAGTCACACGTGACAGCTTTATTCTTTTTTCTTTTAAATTTATCATTTTAATTTTTATGTGGATGGCCGATATTACTTCCTGAATGGCACAGTATGCACCTCTGGACAGTGGCATATTAAAAATGACTCTGTTTGAATTCTGTTCTTTACATTTAGATGTATTTTTTTCCAGAAAATTGTCCATAATGATCATCTTACTTTGCAAGGTGCCATATATTTAAACATTTTAGTTGATAAAATATTGTTTGGCTCTTTCCATACCAATTACATCATTGGCTTTTTCGGTCATCTCAAGCTAAGTACTTTATGTACTGTACATGGGGAAAAAAAGAGGGGAAGTTATTACTTAATAAACAGGGTGCACAGGCTTGTGTGCAAAAAATGTTTTATAAATTATTTATATATATATATATATATATATATATATATATATATATATATATATATATATATATATATATATATATATATATGTTTTAAAACAAACATCACATTCAGTATTTCAGCCTTAATGTGTACAGCTCTTCTAAGGAGACTGGACACACAAAACAAAGAAGGAGTGTCTCGTCTTGTTTCAGTGAAAGTCAAAATCAAAGCAGCAACATCCTTTGTTCAGAAGTGAGTAGCAATGTGTCAGTTTCTGGAGGCTGTTGGCTGTATTTCTCTCTTCAGGATTGTTGGGAAACTGGACATGACAGTTTATTTTGTTACCGACTTCCACTGACTGAGTGATAAAGTTAAGAGGACACCATACAAGCCAAACCGTGGCCTGCTTTAAAGCACTGTTAGCTGGGACACTACTATTACACTACTGGGACTGATAAAAGGCCCAAATCCCATATTAACGTGTCCTGCACATCCTCAAGTACATTTATTGGCTGGTTGCCAGGTAAAAATGACCTGTTTACTACAGGACCCTCACTGGCACAGCAGATACTGGGATTCTACAGTAAACACAAAAATAGATATGATGTTTTAATATACATATGCAAATTAATCAATGTAAAAATTGCACACTACTGTAGTGGATTACTAAATATGCATCATTTCACTTTCCAGATAAAGAAATTATGTTTTCAACTCCCAATACATTTTCTCAATATAGCCACAGTAATTACCATATGATCTATCAAAATATGGTTTCCTTGTGGTGAGTTGTCTATTTATATTTGTGACAATGTTCAGATTATTCATATTTATTTAATATGCTTTAAGTTGAATAGTGGGTGAGACTTTGATCCTTCTGGGTTCAGGGGTTTATGTCTGGTGTGGTTCCCATTGGGGGACTTAGCTGTTGCTTTGATGTTGAGCAGACAGTTCTGCATAGTCAATAAACACTTCCCCGAGCTGTGCTGCTAAAAAAAAAACCCCACCTGACTCCCCTCTGTTACTCACTTTTGACTGCTTTGCTATTGTTTTACTGTCTTGGCTGGTTCGTGGCTATCGAGCATGCACCAGGATGGCATCCAAAAAGGCGATCTGTTGAGGCCCATTTTTGCCTGGGCCATATGCCACAGCCCACGTCTCTGTAGGCAACTCAATCTACCCTCCTTATTTATTTAACAACCCCATGAAAGAGTCATGAGTTCCCAATTCGAAAAATGTGACAGCCAAAATACTGCATCTGTCTGCCATTAAAACCATCTTTTTGGCAGCCTGCTAAAATGGACTCACTGCTGGCAAATGTCTATATTGAACCTATAATTTGTGGTCACTTTAAGGGACAGCAGAATGTTCACAGCAGATGTATCACCAAGGTGATCTGGGCAATTATTATCAAGGTAAATAGGTGAGGAGGTAAGGGGCCAATTCATCCTATAATTCTGTTCCATTTCCAATTCCCCTGCGTAAGGCCTGAATATACCACTGTGAAATAATTGAGAGCTCAGTTGTTGTTTCACCTTGAAGTGGCCAACCAGTCTGCAAATAATTTGGCTTCTGCCTACTTGCCTCAAGGACATCGGGGCTGCTGAAATTTGATGGGGCAGCTGAGGCAGGTGCCACTGCGAGATAGACGATGTGATCTGATGAAAACAGCACAGCCAGGCTGCTGCTCCCATTTGTCAGCATTGTTCCAAGATATCTGCAGGTGAGTACGGGTTTCATTTTCCATTATATTCTCCATCTGCCTTCTGATATTGTGTTTTTGTCTAGGTAGTTTTCCAGAGGTCCTTCCATCATGTTATCTCAGTGATGTTAAAGGGTCATCATATTGTATAGAGAATAACACAACAGAAGATAGGATTTGTAGAAGCAAAATCAGAAATGTTCAGACATCTGGCATTATTTATCATAGTTTTACTATATATAACATCCTGACAAATATGATAATATGATCTGATTAGTTGGTGTTGATGTGATTGTGATTTATGTTTAATCCGAGTTTGGATTCAACATTCTTGAATCATGAAAAATGAATTAATGTGTGATGCTTTTACTCAAAGTAGCCATTGTTGTTTCTATTAAAGGGCCATCCCAGCAATTAAGTATTCTACTCCATAAAGTTGGGGGACCTGCAAGAGACAAATTAAAACAAGAATGGTCAGAATCGATGCAGCAAAGGCAGAGATATCCTGACTTTTAGCTCCAAAAAAACTATCCTACACTTCCCATAATGCAGCTTAATATAATTTTTGCTACACCCTCTCTGCCTGGTAAAAACATGTAAAGATTTCTGTAAAAACAACAACAGCAGCAACAAAAATGTAGTCCTCAAACGCAAGCTCAGATACCTGGGTGATGTGCCCCTTTAAATTTATATGTTATTTGAGAATCGCAATGGCAAAGACAACAAATGCTCAAAGGACAGTATCCTTCCAGTATGAATTGGGTTAGTTTGGCCATTAAGTCCATATTTTAATAAACCCAATATGTGTTATATATTTAAGACAAGCCAATACTGTATGAGGGTCTAAGAGTAGAGGGTGCCGTATGCTATATAGATTGTAAAGTAAAATAAAATGGACTTGATGGAAATGTGTACCAGATTTCTTAGTTAACCTTCTTAACTTAAGGCAATACCCCAAAGCCATTTAATTCCCAGGTCTCAACACCATTAGATTAGTCTCTTTGGGAGCTAATTGATCAATTGAAGATATTGACTGACTTGGATGTTCTGTAAGTAACGTTCCCAGGTGTATTATATAGTCCCAGAGTAGACAGGAAGAGCAATTAGCAAGGCCGTCCTGGTGATGTTTGATTGTCTTGGCCTTTGCTTACTGCTCAAAACCCCAAACTTGGGCACAGAGCTCTCACTCGAGTGTCTCCCTCCTAACTTGAGACAATTCTTCATTTTTGCTTTTATTAGAAAGAAAAAATATGTAATTGAGTGAATTTTGGGCACAGGTCATGTACGAGAACATCACATTTCAAAGACTTTTTACTGTAACTGTCAACTAGAGAGTAAAGCTCTTACAATTATCATTTAAGAAACTTCAACATATATGAATGTTCATGCAAAAAACTAAAAATTAGTCAATACACTATATAACTATATGTTGTAGACCTCAGTATGGTAGTCTAAAAAACACCCTGAACTGTTGATGGAAGTGCTTGAATCACTGATGGCTCGTATTCCAGAAATAAATAATTCTCAAAACACAGCTGTGCCTAATCAAAGGCATGTTTTCCAAATCAAGCACATTCAAACATTCATTAAAATAATGATGGGCTATGTTACAAATTCATCAGTCATCATTATGATTAAATGTGCTCTGTATATTAGAGGTGCATATAACTGTTGTTCACATAGAAGTGAAAGGACTCTGTCTTGACTGATGTTAATTACAAGCTGTTCTCAAAAAGAACAGACGTATTTAAAAATCACTTATATTTGACAACACCATAATTATTGTATGGAGTGCGATTTATCACATACAGGAATTTCCAGTGCCAGTTACTAATTTTCTATAGAGGTAATAACTGTATGACAGGATAACTTTAGCAGATCAATTGATATCCTAAAGTTCCAATGGAGACAGACTTAACAACACAAAAGGGACTGTGATCAATCCAGTTGTTCTCTGGGACCCAAATCCCTTGGAGTAAAATAGTGTAGATGTCAGAAACCAGTTGAATGCCTCAGCAATGACTTTCTCTTTGCAAAGCCCCGGGGATGAGCAATACAACAATGGCAAGACACCACATAGCTGTAGAGATATTACAAATCTAAGCTGTTTTGGCTTTTTCAACAGTCTCACTGCAGGAGCTCGCAGAAGAATTTTCTCTCATTCAGTGGGACAGAATTGCCCGGCTTTGCTCAGCTTTCAATTATTTAAAAAGGAGTCACAAGGAGAAAGATGAGGGTGAGAAAATCCCGTTTCTCTCACATTACACCGCAGAGGAGAGCCCTCGAGATGCCTCACTTGTCTTATAAAATAATACAGTGTGCTCTGAAATACTTTTATTTTCTTTTTTTTCCTCCTGACTTTCAGTCATTGCTTGACTGTGGAATTACTTTTTTATTGTATCAAAACCACATCAATACCACCGCTCATGTAGTTCACTCAAGGTGTATTCATTATCAAAAGACAGACAGTCTGCTGAGCTTTAGTATTTTACAAATGAACCAAAGGACATCAGATGATTTTCAGTTATTACTTTAGCATGAGCTTTAAAAGGAAGAATTACTATCCAGTAGTTATTAGTATGAGATGGCCAACAAATCCATATTTTACCCACAGATATAAATGATTCAAAACATGCTGTGTGGAGTATTAAAAAAAACATATAATTTACTACAATATTGGGACAGCCAGGAGAAAGGTTGGCTCAACTAATTAGGGCAAAATAAGTAAACTTGAAATCTCCAGGCGGTTAAATAACTTATTTATATGGGTTAGAGTGCTTTGTCATTTTTAGCAGAAATAGGATACAAAACAAGCTAAAAAAACATCCATCTTGAATATTTTTGTCATTGTGCAGAATTTTAAAAACTGACAATATTTTGTGTGTGTTTGTGTTAACCTGACTGTGTTAGAAAATTATACAAAATAAAAACAAACATCAATTAGCAACTGACCTTCATAGCAAGAAACTATGTTACAAGTGCACAAATAAGATACTTTCTATAAAGCCCTTATCAGTGATGTATTACTGGGACATGTATAGTACATTAACATATGATAATACTGAGCAAACACTGACCATTAGTAGTACAGAACATGTATTGCTGATTTTCTTTCTTCTCTGTTTTAGTGGTTTATCAAACACTACCCAACTAACCAATAGCCAAATAAGTTTGTACCCAAGAAGTACGTTTACATACCAGACGGTACAACCTGAGCTGAGGTTTCTAAGGAAACACAAAAGCAGCTTTGGCAGGTTGGTTCTGCATGTTGCACAAACACAATACAAGTCTCTCACCGGTGTGTTGACTTCTGCTCTTTGACTCAATTCAATTCAAAGAATGAATGTCCTCTTTTTCTATTTCACATAATTGATTTTTTCAGAGCTTGCATCTTAAAAAAGGACAACAATAGGTGTATAACAAGTTAAACACACATGTTCTTGGTGGTTCCCATGTTGGTTCATGTGGTATGTGCATGTACTTTCTACACTTGACCGAACAAAGATGCACATGCTCGTTTAGTCTCTGTTTTTCCAGAGAGGAGTTGCTTGAGCAGGTTTTGTTCTTATTCAGCAACAGCCTGACTAATTTAGTTAGAGTACATTCACATCTGTGAGCTGCCTACACCCAGTCATCTGCTGTTGGCCCCAATCTCACTCTCGAAAACTCTGTCTCACAAAACTTTCTCTAACGTTCAGGTCACTGTTGTCCCTGCCACTTTATATTTGACGTGAAGTTGGAGGAACCACCTGGTGTTGTCACTTAAAATTACAGATTGCTTGCAGCAAAAAGCCCAATCATTTGATTATAAAAGCTGCTGATAGGTATACAGCACACTCTTTAAACTTGGGACTTTGAGGTGGACTGCCATTTATGACAGAATTCAGCTTTCGCAATTTATGTTTTGAAACTGAGTAGTAACACTTAAAATCTATTTAGGGCTGTGCAATATAGGAAAATGATCATATAGTGTTTTCCTTTCCAATGCATGATGCCAAACTACATTACATTGCTCAAAGGCATCTAAACTACCGCTCAGGGGCCTGTGGGCCTTCTTCAGGCTCAGTTGTTTGTGTGAATCTGCTCAGTGGTAAAGTGTGGATGAGTAAGTGTGTCTGTGAAGGACGTGTGCATCTACAGCAAAACATTGTGTTAAACTTAAAAGTTCTGGAAAAAACTGTGGCTAATTGATGGTGACCACTACAGCAAAGATGAAACTTTTGACCCCATTAAGGATGTGAGAAGCTTTAACCAGAAGTCTGAGCTGCACAACTTTGCCCTGGATGCAACAGATCTGAATTTATACCTGCTGGTTACCTCAGGATCAGCAATCTGGAACAATGGTACAAGCCAGTGAAGAAGAATCTGCTCACTAATCTCGTATTCCTTGTTCTGACAGGATCTGTGACACATCCGACTGCAGAGACCAAGTGCTCCTGGGGTGAATTTACCTGAGAACTTGTTTCTTGACACATTAAAGAGAGACTCAAGAGACTCAAAGCTCTATGATCTCTGAAGCCAAGAAAGCAGTATAAACTGAGAGCTTGCTACTCTTGAATGAACAGTGAAAAACAGGTGTGTTGTTAAACTACGGCTTGGCACTTCTGAAACAGGAGCAGATTGAGGTATAGTAAAAAAACACACAAAAAAAAGGTATTTATTTATGTGTAAATGGTGCACAGATGCGCAGGCACAGATAATTCATGACAGCTGCAGAGTTGTACACCTGATAAAGGAAAATAAAGCACAAGAAAAAAAAAGTGCTGCAGAGAGGATACAGGTTAAAAAGAAAGAAAAAACACTTCAGCAGCATGCAGCCAAGTAGTCTATAAAAAAGGATATATTTCATGCAGGTGGGCAGTGTTAAAGCAATGCTTTTAAATGGCTGAGTTAACTTCCATGGTCATGTCTCATTTCAAATAAAGGCTTTTCCCAATTGTCACTCTTATCACTAGGTGGCCTGCTTAGGCTTCTCACTGTATCAAATAAATGAGAGCAGGTATTAAATAGTACAGTTTGTATTTGGCAAGATTTTCTTGATGTTACAGACAGTGTGCCTTCAGTGGGAATTGACTGGGAGTCCCCTAGTTATTTCTTCATATCCACAAAACCAACAATATCAGTGCTATGTTGCCCAGCTATTTGGCCCAGTAAATAGCACTGATATTAGCCTCCTGGAGATGAGTGATAATGAGTCATTATATGTGGCACTAGTGAGGTCAGTTCAGACCAAGGATTCGCAACGAGACGAGTTGAAACTTGCAAGTACTTGCAATGTGCCCAGCCAGTTTACACCAATGCAACAAGGCGAGACGGTGTATCATTTCCATAGCAACGACTCTCTGTACTTCCCTTCTAACTGCCGGCTTTTCAGGTGTTTTTTGTAGCTGGATTAAAATATGAATGAGGATAGTGATAGTGAGTTACTTGCTACATTTGCATTCCTAGTATTGATGAAACAACGAAAACATAACAAAACGAGAGGGTCGAGATGACCAGCTGACTTTGCAACAAGCTAATTGGCTGTTGAAACAGGTGACGTGCCTTACGTTCTAAAACCAGCCACTGGCGACTTGACAAGCTGAGTTGCAGGCGATGCCATCAGCCGGCTTGAGTTTAGCTGAGACAGGCCAGTTCACACGGCTGCAACTTTTCCCTGCAACATTCTAAAACGGGTTTGTGTCGTCGCAAATCTTTGGTCTGAACTGGGCTTAAGGCTTCTCTTAATTAACTTCAATTATGCTGGTGTTTTTGAGTAGTAGGTGTCCACTCTCCTTGCTTTGCTCTTGGTCATGTACAAAATAAACTTGACAACCCTTGTTTTGTGCCAGTGTCCTCTTCAGCTTTGCCAAGTTATTTTCTTGTTTCCATGGATACTGTACATAGCCATTGCCACAAATGGTTGGGCTACACCACAGAGATACAGACAGGTTTTTCTTGTTGTTGTTGTTGTGGTTGTTAATGAGCTCTGTAAGGGAGAACCTCTTACTGCAGTCACTGCTAGATTCAGATACAGTGTATGGTTTCACAGATAAAAATAACTGGATCACCATGACCTGTATCTCGTGACAGGTGTCTGAATGTAACCACTGGTGTCTGATAGTGAAAATGTAGAGTAGAGAGTAGAGTGGAGATATAGCATGGCTACAGTAGGTTTTGTCTTGCGTCTGTCCGATCCTGAGCACCTTATTGTCAAATTCAGCAATAAACCTAGTAATTGAATTAAACTCTGCTTAATGGGACTAACAAAAAACAGCGCCAATTGCTATAAATGATACACTCAAATGACAACTGTTGGTTATTTTCTTCCAGACATACTTATTATCCTGCTAATACTCTTGGCAGGTTAGCAGGCTAATGTAAGGGCAAAATTTCTGTCTTTCTGTTTACTAGATATGTTTTAGTGTGATAACTTGTTTTCTAGTCAATCAATCTTAATTCTATATACTTAGATAATTTCTGTTTTAGGTCATCTCTGTTTAAGGTATCTTGGTTGGTTATAGCGGGAGGACAAATTGTTTGTAATCAGGGGAAAAGACAGCTGCAGTCTGGGGAACAGTCTGCCCTGGGTTTCCAGCTTTGGGCAGGAAAATCTTAGCTGGAGACAGACTATCTTTGTTAGAGGTGATTCCGTACTCTGATATGTCTGTCTGTGTATTGTAAGGTTATAAGTATGTGACAGCATCTTTCCTTCTTGGTCAGACGCTTCATATGCATTTTGGTGTATGATCTCTGTCCTTTCAGCTGAAATAGGATTGACTCTGTGTGCTCGCCTGTTCTCCCTTTCATTTACTTTTTTATCTATATTTACCATTTCATCTGATTGTTTCATTCTTTTCTTAATTAAATATACAAAAGACAACGGCTTGTTGGATCTTCATTTTATTTGCTCAGTAAATACACAATTTCCACCACAGCTAATAAGATTAGTTTACAGCTATCGTGAACTTGGCCAGTAAGGTAAACTGGCTTACTTACAGTAAATAATTAGCTTAATTACATTCTTTCAGTTAGCAGTGTGAGAAGGTTTTACTGTATTAGTTTCCTCCCCTCCTACTACTGAGCTTCAGTGTAATGTTACTTAGCCAGAAAACACGTGTGTAGGAGATTTCTGGCTCCACCCACTTAGGTTTAACTCAGCCAATGAGATCATGTCTGTCTGGAGAGCAGCTCTGACTCTGAGTAATGTTTGCATAATTTAAAACTCCAATCTGCATGAAATTTAATAAGTTCATCTTGCTGGCATCATCCTTTCCCACATTTGACCTCACACACAGAGCACACATGGTACCTTACCATGTATCATGTGACACAGGCCAATGACAGCCAACAACAGATGGCAACCCAGAAGAGAGTCTTTTAACTATTTGTTTTTTTAAGTATGAAGACAAAACAAAAAAAACCCCCTAAACAACTAAAAATATATCAACAGAAAGCATAAGTAACCATGGTAACAAAGTTAACAGCAACAGGAATCTCCAAAAGAAGTTAAATATATTCCCAATTGTCTGTCCATCTGAAAAGTTGCATGTGTTTGGTGCTTTGCAAAGATGAAATGTCATGTTTTTGATGATTTAGATACAAAATAGAAAGGAAAAAAACTACTTCTGTTCATTCTTACTCTAGTTGTTTTGTTTTTTTGGCCTGGTCAGCTGTGTAAAGAGTGCTATTGAGATAATGTTCCTCTAACATAAAATAATTTAATGCAAGCCATCACAAGTATATTTTAGACTAGATCCTTGTACAAAAAATAAAACTAACATTAACATATAGATTTGTCTGTATGGTGTGTCATATTTAGTACCACACACTGGCCCTACACACCTGCACATCGGATATAGATTTATTTTAACATATCTGAAAACGTGTCCATCCTTCATGGTGTGTGCATTAATTATAAAGGCTGATTACAATTAATTATTTCTGTCTAAATGGATGATTTTCTTTGCAGTCTAACCAAAACAAAAGACTACAGCAAACTTCATTCTCTGCATTTCCCTAAATGACACAAGACATTTACTTGCCTTAAGCACCACCTCCTACCCAGGCCCAACAGTATAATGAATTTATGAGGAATGGACCTTGTTTCTTACTAGATATGCACAGCCTTACTTTGCCATTAAAGATAATTAAACTTGCTCAAAGAAATGAGTCGCAGGGAGCTACCGGGAAGGGTCTGATTGCTTAGACCCCATGTTATATAAGTTTAATTCGAAACTAATCTGTGCAAGGTAAATGCATTTTCTCTGAACTTGAGGCCAAATAAAAAATGTTGCATTCTACCATCAATTATGCTTGCTACAATAAGATTGTGGTAAAAGTAAAATTAATGGGGGGAAAAATGGGGGAATGCAGCGTAGTGTTTAAATTACTAACCATGTGGGAAACAATGGTACAAAAACAATACGTTCCTGGGACTGAATTGGTATCTATGGCCTAACATCATAAAGCTATATACACTTATACTGGAAGCACTCTTGCAACACAATACTATGTCTACTGGGGGCCTCCATTCAGGCGGGGTGCAGCATTGAGAGAAAATCCTAAATTAGTGAATCTCCACATGTGAATTTAAAGGAATAGTTCAACATTTTTAGAAAATATGCCTTTGCTTTCTCTCAAAGACTTAAGGTAGAAGATTGATACCACTCATATTAAGTAGTTAAGTTATCCTTTATTGATCCCCATAGGAAAATTCTTTAACTGCATTTAACCCATCCTAAGTGTTAGGAGCAGTGGGCAGCCACTGTGCAGTGCCCAGGGACCAACTCCAGTATAGTATAGACATGGAGCAGTGAGGCGAGTAGGTTAGCTTAGCATAAACACTGGAAATGGGGAAACAGCAAGCCTGGCTCTCTCCAAAGTTCAAAAATACACCAACACCTCTGAAGCTGACTAATGAATACACTGTATCACATTTATTTAATCCATACAAAGAAATGTAAAAATATTTGTGATTTTATGAGGAATTACAGAAAAGGACTTCTGGGTGGATGGATAAAGTATTGCTTATCAAGAAATTAGCTCATAAGCTAAGATAATTCTCTCATAGCTCCATTTCTGTACTTAATGCACAGAGAGTGGCATCGATCTTCTCATGTAACTCTCGAAAAGAAAGCAAATAAGTGTATTTCCCAAAATGTCGTACTATTGTGTTGTTTTGAATTTGTTTTCTTATATCACATGACAAGTTTTTCTATTCACAGGTTAGAACTTGAACATGAACATTCTGCATTCATTGTGTTGTAGCCTGCAGTTACATGTGGAAATATGTGTTTTATGCAAAATAAATACGTAAATAAAAATATGCAAGGAAATGCAAAACACATGAGGAATTCATGTGTTGATTTTGACTTTTTTTGTAAGTTGTACAAGGCATCTGATATATTAAACATTTGAAATGAAAACTAAATATGAAAAAGATCAAAAGACATTTATCATGGTGTAGTGTTGCTTCCACAACAAGTCCAATCTTGACCAGATAATCACAATTACCAGTCTTACAGATTTGTAAACATAATATTGCACAAATCAAACTGAAGATTGGTAAACACAGGTTCCTCATCTCTGCTGGGCAATTTGGCTGGTATACTTTCTCTTGCAGTTTTTTGTATGAAGCTACACACACACACACACACATCTGCAGCACCTATTTATAATTCATGCAGAGAGACCACACAAGATTAACCTTGATATGTCCTAGAACAATGCATCACTGTATTGCACACATTTGTAATACTGCAGATTTTGAAACCACCTGTTTGATTTGGATTTTAGCTCAAATTTTACACAGAGGAGTCTGTGTAGGAGGTTGTTTACATAAGAGATGTGTACTGTGAGGATGGATGAGCCTTCCTGCGTGTATTGTGGGTTGGTGGGAGTGAATGGGTGGGCTCAGTACAGAAAATGGGAAATGGGACAAAAGGATGAACTGTGTTTACTCTTTCAGCCAGAGATAGAGATCTCCATCACATCCAGACATTACTGTTTGAGGAATTATCTACTTATAAACCCCCCACCATTAAAGTGTAATTACACCCTCAGATTCCACTAAAACTCTCTCTCCCAGCATATTTAAAAAATGCAGCGAGTGAGGGGACAACAACTGTAGGAGGCGTGGCCTCGTGGCTACGTAATGTGTGGGTCAGGAGACATGGGGGAGACTGACTGACACTGATTAGAGTCTTTTTTTATATAAAAGAGACACACTGTTGAGATAGGTTCTGTTCCAAGGCTGAATTTTTGGCTATTAGCGTAGTTACAAATGTCAATGGGAACCCAGTTTCACTTCAGCTCTCAGCTTTCATTATTTCATAATGTCTCATTTATTTAATATTGAACAATGATGAGCTCCATAAATATACTTATTCGTTCAAAAGAGTTTAAATGGATAAATAAATCAAATAAAACCTACCATCATGCCAGCTTCATTCAGTGGATCAGCCAGCAGGGGAGAACATGTTCTAATATTAGATTAGCTCAAGTTAGTACTTGTGATCTTCAATCCTCAGTACACTAACCGGTGACAAACTGTGAATCTCACAGCACTGTGATTCCATATTATCTCTTCTACGCTGACTCCCTTTTTACATTTTCACAATATGTTAAATTTGCAATATAACTGTTTCTTTATTACTTTAACTCACTTTGAGCCCTACAAAGAAGCAGCTGCTTTGTTTGGACTTCTTCAAACAGCCATTTCATCTGGTAGTTACACAAGACTGTCTCCTCTGTTCAGTAAACACCACTGAACACACCTCTGGACATCCTGCAATTTGCATTTGAAGAGGAGTTCACAGTTGCTGGCCTATAGAAATACTGTAATGTCTAGAAAGCATTAAGTGGAATGAATGAGCCCAGCCAGCTGTGCTAACCTCCTTAACATCACCTAACAGGGAAACTGAAGGACCAACTTGGTTCTTCTTCCTCTTGCTCAGGGCCCTTCCTATGGTTGGTAAAACGGCTCTACGGAAGACCATTTACAGCCTCTTCAATGGGAAGTGTTGCCCCACAAGCTCGTTACACAAGCTACTGACACACATTCATCTGTTCGAATGCCCCTGTTGTAAAGATTCATTCAGTTTACAACATCTGGTATTTTTCTTCCACGAAAGCTCCTCTTCAGAAAGCAAATATCAGTCGTTATCGAAAGTTCTCTATTTGTTCAGACTGTTGTGCTTCAGTGGTGTGCCAGCCAGCAAACAGCAAACTTATTCTGCTATCAGTCCATAGCATGTTGAGATACAGATTCATACAGCACTGATGATGATGATGATGATGATGAAGAATAAAAAAAAATGCATAGTTTTAAAGCGTCAACTATGGATTATATTGATTATCAATAATCTATTTATATTTTTGGTTTGTTTAATCAGTTAATCGTTTGGTCTATAAAATGTCAAAAAAAAAGTAAGTAAAAAAATGCCGAAGTGACATCTGAAACAAGTAGGGCCAATACCATAGCAAGGACCTATCATCCTTGTTGCCTTAATTTATACTGATGGAAAACAGAGAAAAGCAGAAAGTCAAGTGATTAATCGTTTCAGCATTAAGACCCTTTCAGACACAATGCGACAATGGCTTGCGCCGCACCACGACGTCTTTTCGTCACGTCGAGCAAACGCATGCTGTGATGAATACCCGCGTGGCCAATAGAAATGAGGCAGCCAGCCAGGCATGGAAGGCAAAATGGAAGTAAAGCTAATATTGTGTGTATATGAATTCCCTGAATTGTACAACACAAGTTTATGCTTGTACCTTGGGAGGAAAGCCCTATCTTGAAAATACGTTTCCAGCAAAGTAGGTGGCAACAACAAAATGACGTAGTCCTGCTAGAAGTTTTGAAAACACCTATTTTGCTCTGTCTTCCAACTTCCCCAAACACCTCATCAGATGTGCACTGAACCCAGCGGCGTGTGCAGCTCAAATCGCGTTGTGTCTGAAAGGGCCTTTACACAGCATTTCTTTTTTCATTTCTTTCGATGAGGCCTCTCTGAAGAACACAATGACCTTCAGTGATTTAAATAATAGGTTATTTTGGTCAGAAGGTGACATTCAAAGCAAATTTAGCTGCATTCATAACAATTTTGCATTGACAAAATATGTTTTGAAGGAATGTAATGCTGTCCATGAAGGACACGGCACAATCTTTTGTAGTCTGTTCTGCCAACATTTACCTGAATTGTGCATTCTTCTGCTCAGCTTTCTACAGTATACAATCATATGACCATCTGCATTCATTCGCTGCTATGATTAGCTGAAAACATCACATTAGTGTAACCAATCTAAAATGAGTTTGAAGAAACACTTAATGAAGCTAGGCTTTCATCAGTAGGTCTCAGTAGCCTCCTTTGAGAAATACAACATGTGAACATGTGCAACCCTACAATAGCACTGCAACGTGAGCATATGGCTTTCGCCATCTGAACAATTAATCAGTTTTAGACGAAAGTGAACACACAGGGTGCATGATAAATAAGAGGGTGTTGCTGATATTTCCATGCAGAGCAACCATGTTTACGTGTGTACAACAATCACACAGTTAACATGCCACAATGGTGATCTCACCCCATGGTACTCTGCTCAGTCTGCATACTGAGCTCCTTTCTCATGTTAAAAAAAAAAAAAATAAAGATAACAGTTTGAGCACTGATTGTGATTGTCAGTACATATACTATGTAACTTTTTGTAAAAATATTCACTGTAATATTTTTTCAAAATATGATAGTTGATGAATAAAATAATAAGTTATGCATATTTATGCTACACTGACAGTGCTGAAACGATTAGTAGTTACGTTTATCTACAGAAACAATTTTGATAAACAATTAATCATATAAGTCCTCAAGCAAAAACTCACAGGTTCAAGCTTCTCTAATGTTAAGATTTTCTGCTTTTCTTTGTTTTATATGATTGTAAATTGACCATCTCATTGGTTTTGGACTGGTAATCAGAAATCAGCAAGAAATTTGTAGACATAGCCATGGGCTCTACTTGATGGCTGTTCTTCATGATATTTGATAGATTTAACAATTAATCAAAAGATAATTGACATTAATTGATAATGAAAATCATAACTATGCCAGTAAATAGCCTTAGTCTCTTCTACACTGTAGCCTTTCCATTCTTGATACTGTAGTTGTTTACCAGAGTGCATAATTAAATGATTGTGGGCATCTGAGTAATCCATTATACAACCATCCATTTTCTTCCGCTTATCCGGGGCCGGGTCGCGGTGGCAGCAGGTTAAGCAGGGTTGTCCAGACGTCCCTCTCCTCAGCAACGCTTTCCAGGTCCTCCTGGGGGACCCCAAGGCGTTCCCAGGCCAGATGAGATATATAATCCCTCCAGCGTGTTCTGGGTCTGCCCCGGGGCCTCCTACCAGTTGGACGTGCCCGGAAAACCTCCAAAGGGAGGCGTCCAGGAGGCATCCTAATCAGATGCCCGAACCACCTCAACTGGCTCCTTTCGATGCAAAGGAGCAGCGGCTCTACTCCGAGCTCCCTCCGGATGTCCAAGCTCCTTTCCCCATCTCTAAGGGTGAGCCCAGCCACCCTGCGGAGGAAACTCATTTCGGCCGCTTGTATCCGCGATCTCATTCTTTCGGTCACTACCCAAAGCTCATGACCATAGGTGAGGGTTGGAACGTAGATCGACTGGTAAATCGAAAGCTTTGCCTTCCGGCTCAGCTCCCTCTTCACCACCACGGTCCGGTACAATGCCTGCATTACTGCTGATGCTGCACCGATCCGCCTGTCCATCACATGCTCCATCTTACCATCACTCGTGAACAAGACCTGGAGATACTTGAACTCCCCCGTCTGGGGCAGTAACTCACCTCCAACCCAAAGGGGGCAGTCCACCGTTTTCCGGCTGAGAACCATGGCCTCGGACTTGGAGGTGCTGACTCTCATCCCAGCCGCTTCACACTCGGCTGCAAACCGCCCCAGTGCATGCTGAAGGTCACAGCCCGATGAAGCCAACAGAACCACATCGTCCGCAAAGAGCAGAGATGCTATTCTGAGACCACCAAACCGGACACTCTCCTCCCCCCGGCTGCGCCTTGAAATCCTGTCCATGAATATCACAAACAGAATTGGTGACAAGGGGCAGCCCTGGCGGAGTCCAACACCCACTTGGAACGTGTTTGACTTTGTGCCGAGAATGCGGACACAGCACTCACTTCGGTTATATAGGGACCGGATGGCTTGTAGCAGCGACCCCGGTACCCCATACTCCCGCAGTACCCCCCACAGGACCCCCCGGGGGACACGGTCGAAAGCCTTCTCCAAGTCGACAAAACACATGTAGACTGGATGGGCAAACTCCCATGAACCCCCCAGCAGCCCTGCAAGAGTAAAGAGCTGGTCCACTGTGCCACGGCCAGGACGGAATCCGCATTGCTCCTCCTGGATCCGAGGTTCGACAATCGGTCGTAGTCTCCTTTCCAGCACCCTGGAATAAACTTTACCGGGGAGGCTGAGCAGTGTGATACCACGGTAATTGGAGCACACCCTCCGGTCCCCCTTTTTGAAGATGGGAACCACCACCCCAGTCTGCCACTCCACAGGCACTGTCCCCGACCTCCATGCGACACTGAAGAGGCGTGTCAGCCAAGACAGCCCAACAATGTCCAGAGCCTTCAGCATCTCAGGGCGAATCTCATCCACCCCTGGCGCCTTGCCACCAAGAAGCTCTTTGACTACCTTGGAGACTTGTGCCAGGGATATGGGTGAGTCTTCCCCCGAGTCTTCAAACTCTGCCTCCTCCACTGAGGACATGTTGGTCGGGTTGAGGAGATCCTCAAAGTGCTCTTTCCACCGCTCGACAACATCCCCAGTCTGGGTTAGCAGCTCTCCTCCCCTGCCGAACACGGCCTGGGCCAAGCCCCGCTTTCCCTTCCTGAGTCGTCTAACGGTTTGCCAGAACTTCCTTGAGGCCAACCGAAAGTCCTTCTCCATAGCCTCCCCAAACTCCTCCCACACCCGGGTTTTTGCTTTGGTGACCACCGAGGCCGCCGTCCTTCTGGCCTCCCGGTACCTGTCCGCTGCTTCAGGAGACCTCTGGGCTAGCCAAGCCCGAAAAGCCTCCTTCTTCAGCTTAACGGCTTCCTTCACCGCCGGTGTCCACCAGCGGGTTCTAAGGTTGCCGCCTCGACAGGCACCGACGACCTTCTGACCACAGCTCCTAGCGGCCGCCTCAGCAATGGAGGCTTTGAACATGGCCCACTCTGTTTCCATGTCCCCAACCTCCCCCGGGATGCGCGAGAAGTTCTTCTGGAGGTGGGAGTTGAAGATCTCGCAGACAGGGCCCTCCGCCAGACGTTCCCAGTTCACCCTCACTACACGTTTAGGTTTGCCAGGTCTGTCCGGCAGCCGTCCCTGCCATCTTATCCAACTCACCACCAAGTGGTGATCAGTTGACAGCTCTGCCCCTCTCTTCACCCGAGTGTCCAAGACATACGGCCGCAGATCTGATGATACGACCACAAAGTCGATCATCGACCTGCGGCCTAAGGTGTTCTGGTACCAAGTACACTTATGAACCACCCTATGCTCAAACATGGTGTTTGTTATGGCCAGTCCATGGCTAGCACAGAAGTCCAACAACAAAGCACCACTCGGGTTCAGATCGGGGAGGCCATTCCTCCCAATCACCCCCCTCCAGGTTTCACCATCATTGCCCACATGGGCGTTGAAGTCTCCCAGCAGAACTATGGAGTCTCCAGGTGGTATCCCTTCCAGGACGCCACCCAGGAACTCCAAGAAGGCCGGGTACTCTGAACTGCTGTTTGGTGCATAAGCACAAACAACAGTCAGAGCCTTCCTCTCAGCAACTTTCAGTCGCATCGAGGCGACCCTCTCGTTCCCCGGGGAAAACTCCAACACAGCGGCGCTCAGCCGGGGACTCGTGAGTATCCCCACACCCGCCCGGCGCCTTTCATCCTGGGCAACTCCGGAAAAGAAGAGAGTCCAGCCCCTCTCCTGGAGTTTGGTTCCAGATCCTGAGCTATGCGTAGAGGTGAGCCCAACTATATCTAGCTGGTACCGCTCCACCTCCTGCACCAGCCCAGCTGACGTTCCACGTCCCTAAAACCAGTTTGCGACGCCGAAGGTTGGCACGCCCAGGTCTCTGCCCTTGCCTGCCGCCCGGCTTACACTGCACCCGACCCCGATGCCTATCCCTGCAGGTGGTGGGCCCACAGGGTGGCGGCTCCATGTCGGTTTTTCGGGCTGTGCCCGACCAGGCCCCATGGGTCAAGGCCCGGCCACCAGATGCTCGCCATCGTGCTCCCCTCCCGGGTCTGGCTCCAGGGGGGGGCCCCCGGTATCCCTCCTCCGGACGAGGTGCTCCAGCTCTGCATGGTCCGACTCACCAGGGGTTTGTGAATCGCTCTTAGTCTGTCCCCTCCCCTGGGACCAATTTGCCTTGGGAGACCCTACCAGGGGCCAGTGCCCCGGACAACACAGCTCCCAGGGTCACAGGGGCACACAAACCCCTCCACCACGTTAAGGTGGCGATTCATGGAGGGGTCCATTATACAACCATTGCTTTAAACTGAAAATTAATGCATTTCTTAACACATATTGATAAAGTCTGGGTGGCTAAATATGTTGTGCTGTGCTGTGTGCTGTTCAATAAAAATATAAAAATAACATTGAGCATGACCTCTCGTTTATCTTCCTGTAAAAAGAAACATTTACTAAATCTTTGGCATTCTTTCTCAATTGCTGTTGCTGGCACTATAGGTCAAAGCTGTGACGTGTTTGTCAAAAGACAAGCTGTGCGTCTTTTCAGCGTATGTTGTAATTATTGGCAAAAGTATTTTACAGTTCTTGGGTTTCTTGGGAGCTGCTGGTCTTTTCTCACCAAGGAATATGAAACACTGTGAACACTGTGTTGTCATGAATCTGCCTGAGGCAATGCTTTTAAATGTGGCTGGAAAGGTGTGGGTTTCTCGCCTTCCTGGGTGATCTGAGACACCTTATTTATCTTTAATTTCTGTGAAATGGTGGCTGAGGTGAAATTGGATGTGGCAAAAAGTATTCCCTCTGGAAACGTACAGCAGAACATGGATTAGTTTAACATTTACATAGAACATTGTTGATGCTCTATTATTAATTTCCAGTATGGCAATTAAGTATATAAAAAGACAGCATGGAGCATGGCCTGCCCTTAAAAAGTTGTGCAAACATTGCTGCTTCCAGTTGCTGCTGACTGGGGCTCAAAAATGTCAGATAAAAAGAAGCAAAAAGAGAGTGCTGGTTTGCAGTGCAGGCTGCTGCTTACAAAGCCAGAGTGTTAACTAATGAAAATGTGATACGTGATTTGAATGTGTTGGTATGCTAGACAAGATGATAAAGAGCAACAATACAAATGCCAATCTCCGCTAAGAAACTAGCTTCTTGTGTTCTCCAAGAAACTTCCATGGTTAATATTTTGCACAAACAAGGGAAAAATCCCACAAAATCCAACAAATATTAGTGCTCAACAAACCCTTTGTTCTAAGTTGCAAACACATGTATCTGACAACCCACCCCCCACCCCCCCACCCCCATGGGATCTTTGGAAGTGTCAGCAGTTGTGGTCATATCAGTGGTCTCACAAAGGCCTCCTCCTTACGCTAGAGGCCTCTGAATCAAACACAGCAAGAGCTGTAAAGGAATACATTCAGGAGAAAACATGCTAAAATAATAATGAGTTGAACACTTACTAACAAAAAGTTAGCTCTCTATTTTGTACTTTGCATTTGCACACAGTACATACTTTTAGAAAATATTTATTTCAGACCAACAGACTTGGCTGGCATTCAGACTGAAAATAAGGCTTTTCATATGGGAAAACGCTGCACATCGGTTTATAATACTGTGAGACATAATTTTACTGCTATGGAAAGTTACCACCGTATTTTTATCTTTCATTGCAACGATAACAAGGTAAACAGTAGAAATACAACATTCAAGTTACAATGGAATCTAGCAGCAATGGGTGCTTGCACATATTTGATTGGCCAATGAAGCACATTGTTGACTGACGTTGCATTGTGTTCCGGCAACTTATTTGCTGGAACAACCATGCATTTTTGTTTTTTGTTTTTTTGCCAAAGCCCTCTGCTTTGGCACCCCTAAAAGTTCGATCCAGTCTTGTTTGATAGTGCTCTATCAATAATCACCTGTACTATTGATTGATGAACCTCTGCCAGCGCCTTTATTGTATAAAGACTGTGTTAACTAACTGACCTTGCAACAGACGATTGTCTCATTCAGAGTAACCTGGATTGAAGATGAATGGATGGATACATGTTCTTGGTGAACCCCTAAACATGTGCTGAAGTAGCCTGACAATCAGACTGAATTACAAACTCACTTTATTAGTGAGTTTGACGTCAGGTGCATTTTAGCTTAGCATTTTAGTTATTTTGTTTTGTTTTCCTAAACAAAAGTTACATATCCATCCCACTGACATCATTTTCAGTCAACACAGGAGTTAGGAGTAGCATTTGTACGTAGCAGTTAACGTTTTTCCACGGTGATTGAAAAACTGTGCCCATTTATGCTTGATGCCATTTTGGCCAGCTTTCTGTTGCTGTTTTATAGCTAGATACCTAGATAGCTATGTAGAAAGCTTGAAAAGCTCTGATTGGCCAGAGGAAACAACAGTCAATGAGCACAACACAAAACGTATTGGAATCGCTGAACAAATCTGAGGTGTGGGTGGTGATATAAAAGTCTGAAAGCAAGCTGAAACAAATGCTTTTTGACCTGGTAACTGACATCAATCTGTTCTACGACATTATTTCATTTTCATAATTCTTCCATGTTTTAGCTGTTGTGCTTAATACGGTGTGCAGAATGCATCTTGAACAGGTTTCTACAAAGGTGTTAGCTCCTCGTCTCAGCGGAAATATGAAATATAAAACAGTCAAAAAGCATTAATAAGTAAAGCATTTGCAAACTAAACAAGCTTTGAAGAGAAATGACCTGCAAATGTTGTGGTTCAGTGCCTTACTTTTGCCTCCTGCGATACTGCGGTTTGACAGAGTGAGAGGACAGTAGGACACAGGAGGGTAGCAGGGGAAATAGCAGAAATATCTGGTCAGGTATAACAGAGCAGTTGCTGGCCCTGGAGGCTCACTCACTGTCCTCCTTCAATGCTTCAATTCCCCAGACTGATATGCTGTGAATCTGTCCTCAGCCTTCAGTGTGTATCTCTCTAAACCCTGTGTGTCTTGTGAGTCACTCAGTGATGAAAAGAAACATGGCCTTCCACTCAATTTGGAAAATACGTAAACTGAAATGTGCAACTGAGAGCATGTTATCTGAAATATATGGTGACGCTAGTGTTGGTAGTGATACAAGTGGAATCAGAGCCAGTGACTGGAGGGGAGCTAGCATTACACAAACTCTCCATCATCGTCAAAATGACTTTGAGCAAGGTACCAGATGTCAAGCTGTTCCAAGGTCACTGCACTAAGCAGAGTGTATTTACAAGCAAATGGAGCGTGAAGTACTATTCTAGTCTAATGTAGCACTGTTAGCATCAGACAGTGAAGACGACACATGGCCAAAAGCTGGCGAGGCCAATATGAAGTGCAGCAAACATTATTCAGTATCTAACCAAAGACAGTGGGTCTTCGCAGTACTGTTTACAAATATTATCATACATCGCTAACAAGCTAAAGGAAGAGAATTTACTGAGAGAACTGTCTGTGTCACCCTGTAGCAGGGTAGGAGGACTCAGAGCACCAGCTCATGCCAGGCTGAGGATTACTACCTCGACTCCATACACACACTAATTCACAGCTCACAAGCTCTCTATTAGATTAAAAAGCACTTTCTGTGCCATCAGGAGCCAGACTGCAAGGTTTGTTGTGCATTCTTTTTTTATTTTTTTGTTGAGCAGATCCTCTTCAGATCCCAATTTGTGGCTCATGTTGTCCCTGTTTTGCTGTATGTTCTGTTCAGTGTTTTGAGAAATGATTCTGAGCCAACAGTGCTTCAAAGATTGACAGGAGGTACTAAAACATGTGAACTGAATCAAAAGCAGGTAAGCCTAGACAGATGGATTATTTTGTGTACTAAAGAGTTGGAGCTGATCCTGGATTTCTATTTTCTATATGTGGATTGTATGTAGATTCAGTTTTGTGTGTTAAAAGACTTAGTTTAAACATTTTGAGAAATGCACTTATTTATTTTCTTTCTGACAGAGATCAAAATATTGATATCAATCTCATGTCTGTGCATGAAGTATGGAGCCGGAGTCAGGATATGTGTCTTTTTTGTTTAACCTTATATGTAAAAACAACATTTTGTGGTTTTAGGGGGAGTTATGTGATGGAACTTCTTCTTGGCGAACAACAGCAGTGCACAGTGACTGCCTGGTTTGATATCATGCGTGCACAGACACCAACACCAAAACTTGTACTCACTAGTTTATGGATATACATATAGCCATAGAAACTGCTCAGAAGTGCTTGGTGCATGAATAAACAGCTGTTTGTCAGCAAATAGCTGAAATGCATAAATCCATCACCAGTCTAACCACATCCTGAACCCAGCTCCGTAGTTAACACACAGACATGTGATTGATATCAATCTTCTCGTCTCACTCTCAAAAAAGGCAAATAAGAGTATTTCACAAAATGTCTAAAATCTATTTCTTAAAAGTTGTATAACATCACAAATACTGCACTATGTCTATTTTCATATTTCTACATGTACAACATGACAACCCTACGGCAATAACTCAAATAATTCTGTACTTTTCGTAATTCATTTAAAGACAGTTTTACCTTCTGGCCCTTTTTAAAATCAAATTTATTTGGGCACAATTTGTGATTTTCTTATACAAAATGAGTGTAATATTTTATGTCCTGATGCATAGCCATAGCTTGTATGAGGACAAAAAAAGGACTAAAAACTCTTGAACTGGTATGTGTGTTGACACATTTTCAAAATCTGGCCCCAAGTATCAAGTTACTGACATTTCACAAGAGATTCAGAGTTGCTATAGCTGAGTGTTTGCTCTTAGGACGTTGGGGCATAACATTTGCACTTTATTATCTGGTTATGTAAGAGACTAGATGGCTGTCAAAGTTTGTACTTGTTATTATCAAATTTTTCTGTTTTAGATCAGCCACACAGCAGTTCTTACAAACTAAGTACTTGCTTTCATTATAGTACCATCTCTTAACCCGTTAGCATTAAATTAAATAGAGAGCATGCCTTTTCGTTTGTCACATCTGTAAACAACATTATTGCATTATGAGAACGATAAATACAGACACACTGTAGTAAACAACAAGTTATTAGACAAGTGAAACCCAATTTGAGGCTTTAATCACCTTGTTGTTGGTTTGTTTGCTGAGCAGATCTGTCAGTGTATTATGAAAAAGCACGGCAGCAAATGCTCAAACTGGTTGATCAACACAGTTTGGTCTTAGACATGATTTGAGCTCTAAACCCGTACAGTCGAAACCCAAACTGCGTAATTTGCTTTCCTGCCATCATCAAAGGATTCCACTTGTGATACTGGGCAGCTGATGAGGAGTTTTGGTTTTCTCTTCCAGAAATGTTGCTGCCAGCTATCTGACTCAATGTGTTTTCAAGCTGTCATGTTTGGGGCCTTTTAGTTGTATTTGTTTTCCCTCATGTAGAAGCACTAGGCCATACAAACAACAGTGACTTGATGAATGTATTTGTTCTGCTTTTGTTGTTGAATTTAATCCCTGCACCATTAACAACTGTATATACATAAACTGTGATACATCCAGTTTGAGGCTTTTGAGACTTCCACAAGAGAATTCCCATCAGTGTTTCTCCCTAGTTTAGCAACATCTAAATTATTCATTTGAGGAATACAGTATATTGTGAAATGTATTTGACCAATTTTAGATATTAATTCTATTGACACCATTTACAAGCTCTAAACAGCCTTGTTAAACAGTTGTGTTTTTAGCTAACTTGTTGTCCCAGACATTTCTTTCACAAAAATGTCCCAGCGAAATGGAACATGTGGTAGGGGTATAACTGCGATTATAATTATGCTTGGGGATTTGATTTGAACACTAAAAAGTGCGCATGACTTAGCTAGCATGGACACAGAGGGCAACCAGCATGCCAGGATCCACTTTACTTGTGAACCTAACGCCAACAACAGTTAGGGCAGCTGTAAAATGGGTCTGAACTGGCAGCACTATTGATTTGCCCACAGGTGCGGGATGTGACAGCGGTTCCTAGCGTTCTGTATACTGTTCGCCTCTACCTACACCTACGTCATCCACATTTTTTGATCAGAGGTGGGAGCTTAGGGAGGAAATGAATAAACTAGAATTGTTTTCATGTTTTACAGAAAGATATTAAACAAGAATTTTGATGTACAGATAATCAATAAGTGCCTGTTTCCACACAGCGTTTTTTTTCTGAGCGCCAGTGTCTTTTTTCCAATTGTTCCCAATGAGGAGAGCGTATGCGGCCACCTAGAGAAAAAGCCCTGCACCAAGCGTCTTTTTTCAAAGCGCTGCACCTTCTTCGTGCGTACGCTGTGAGCGCTTTTGGTTGAAAAATAAAGGTTACCTGGTGTAACCCCAGTTCTATGAGTACGTGCAAGGCCCTCTAACGGGCTTCGCTATTGGTTCATCCCCTCAAGGCTCCGCCTCGGCACCTGAGTCAAAGTTCATGCACTCACCATCCAATCAGGAGGTAGTCCCCTTCCCTACAAAACCCCAGTACGCGCATTGCTCGTTTCCCTTGAAAACTCAGCAACCGCCACCAGGGCCAGCTGGGTTGGTAGTTAGAGGGCCTCGCACGTACTCAGAACTGGGGTTACACCAGGTAACCTTTATTTCTATGTCGTACGTGCTCCGCCCTCTAACGGGCTTCGCTATTGGTTAAAAACGAGGCGAAGGCCGTAGGGATGAGATGTACTCCCAGCTGGGCCGAACCCACTAAGAGCCACTATCCCTGTACACAGTAGTTCCCCGGTCGAGTGCCACCCACCGGGGAGACTTGTGCCAGGCTGCGATGACAGCCGCTGATCAGGCATGTCACGCTGAACCTCCATCTAGAGCTGGTCCGCCATTGACATCAGTGAGGCACACAAGGCTTGCTGGCCATATCCAAGCGCAAAATTCCTACTAGACGCGACACCGGATGGTGACAATTTTTCGCTGAACTAGACAACAGGTTGCCGAGTTGAAAAAGGGAAACGAGCAATGCGCGTACTGGGGTTTTGTAGGGAAGGGGACTACCTCCTGATTGGATAGTGAGTGCATGAACTTTGACTCAGGTGCCGAGGCGGAGCCTCGAGGGGATGAACCAATAGCGAAGCCCGTTAGAGGGCGGAGCACGTACGACATAGAATCTCTGCACTTCTCAGAAAGGCACTGGTGTCGTCACTGCCGCTTTTTTTCAGGCAACCAATCATATATTAGATGGGGCTCGTCACCCTGGTAACCAAGAAAATGAACGAGAAACTTGTTTTGGCCAAGTCTATCTGTCCTGAGCTTTATGGTATGTCAGACAGAGACAGAAAAGCCCATTTGTTGGAGCATTGGCCGGACACTGAATGTTGTCCTGAGTGTTTTTAGCTGCAGAGTCACCCCCTTAACGTAGCGTTAAGGTATGGTTGTCATAGAAACAAAACCCACGTGCAGCGATTTTTTCTCTCACCACATGAAAAAAAAAACACAATGTGGACACAGGCCGTAAATAATCAAAAAAGAGATGGCTGAACAATAAATGCAACTGCACATGATTGGAAGATGTATATTTTATTTCATCAAATCTTTGAATGCACAGCAAGACAGATATATTCAAGTGTTTGAAATGTTGCAATCAACGTGTCATTGTCTACTAATTTGTTTGGATTTTGACTCAATAATTACAACGTGGTTTTCAAGGGAACAACGTGATGTTAAAAGAAAAATTAGACTTTAATTAAACAGAAACAATTACCAAAAGCAGAACAAAAGACTGCATTGCTTTAACTTTAAAGTTAAGATTTACCATTATTATCGTGACTTTCCCCAGCAACTTGGTCTTGGTCTAGGGAGAATGAAATCAATTCGCTCCTGATGAGGGCAGAGGAGGTTGGCACCCTTGGCTCAGCAGACTAAGAAAAAGTGGAGACGCTCATCAACACAGGCTTCCCTGACAAACACAGAGAAAGCTCAAATGGCTCAGTCCTTAGGAGAAGTGCGGCATCAACACAACAATGCTAATTTGGACTGAATACCCACTTTAGATTTGGATGTGGCTTTAGATGACAGACTGGCAGCGTTTATCTAGGGCCCGGATTCTCAGTCAGAGCCTCCTGTCCTCCCCTGTGATTTTCTCTTCCCCTTCTCCCGGTTAATAATGCTGCACATTATTTCCCATGCAGATAGCCACAGAGCGTGAAATCAATTTAAGAGCAGAGGAGTGTGAGAACAAACTCAACTGGAGAGAAATGTCTGAATTTCAATATTTTCTCATTTAATAAAGCATTCATGTGCTCTGTGATTTAATAAACACTGCACAGGGAGGGGAGGGGAGGGCTCAAGGTAGAGGAAGGGGCGAGTCGTCCTTCCTGACACTTTTGTTGAGGTTAAGGCAGGGAATAAGGAAAGATTGGGAATTCACTGTACCTGCTTTTGTTTTATGCATATTTTTTCATATATCAACACAATTTAGACACACGTATCTCCTACCATTGCTAATTTCTCTTCATTTTACTTTGTTAGAAAAGAATCAAGAATGCAGGAGAAGAGTTTTGACCGTAGAAAGACATGCAGTGACTGACTATTGATTCTTTTACAGGCAAGTTGGGCAAAGGTCCAGACAAGTTATTGGTATGTTATTGAATACAGCCGGAGTTGCCTGTGGCAAGCAGTGACAGAATGAGTAGGAGAGATGAGATGCAGGATGGTGGAGGTGGGTCAGACCGTCAAGTTACTGAGCTGTGCCCACAATAGGTACTGTACACCAACCATAAATAAACCACCTTGACAAGACAGCGTCATTTGTCAAAGTTAGGTTCTTGTGAAGCGAAACCAGATAGTCGAGCCGACAGTCATTTACAGGAAAACGTCTTTGCTTAGGTGCTGAAATAAATCTCATATATTTGTATTGCCTGCATCATTTTTTTATTACATGAAAATGTGCAGCCCACAAAGCAGAGACTGAAGTTAAGGACCTAGATAGGACTTTGGAGTCCAGGATTATTAGTAAAGCTTCCCTGCAATGTGTGTTGTTAGACGAGATTATCTCTCAATTTAATCCTTGGTTATGTATTCTTCATTTGTTTACATCTATAAATAGTATTATAAATATGAATAGTAGCATTAAAATGTTGCGTATGGTATCACAAAGATAGAGAAAAGTACTATATTATGTAAGTACACTTAACAGTACTATAAAGGCTATGCTCATGTATGGTTTTATTGATGCCATCATGTTATTTAACCCTAACTTTTAAACTTTTAAGTCTAGAGGAAAGTTCTATCCAGTAAAAAGTATGCATAACAGTCAACCATAATGCCTTGTAATAGTGAATCCAGGTGAACTTAACCAAACAAAGAAAACTACAGCATGATATTATATGTCCATGAGCATTTGTTCTGAGCCTGAAATCAACTTTTTAAATTCAGTAGAACGGCAGACAAATAAGTGATCATCTTAGTTCAATTTCACCATCTGGGAAATGGATTATTTTGCTAGAACTGCTGAACTGTTTACCAAGACTCGGTGGACCAAAATTACATTTTCTTTTCTCTTTGACTGGATTACCCTGCAGCACAGTGCACTGTCAATACTTTACATGGAATGAACAGGTAGAGTGCGATCAATCCTCTTTGTTCTTTTCCTCGTCGTGATTGGATTTTGAGCTCAGTCCTTGGTAGCTCCCTGCAGGATTTGGACTGTACTGAAATCCTTCCCAGCTCACTCTGTGAATGAAGCTTTATGGTGCAAATGCTGAACTTTCTGTAGCCTGAGTAACAGCCCTTGCAAGTCTGGTTATACTATAGTGCTGGCAATATAATGCCTTGAAGGGTTTCTCTGTTTGCAGGGTAGTTAGCCGGCAATAGGCAGGAGCAGGTTACAACTTTATTGCAGCAGAGCTGCAACATTTCAGAGGCTTTAGTATCAGTGCTTTTAATTATTATTTCATGACTGTGACATTATGGAGGGTGACAAATTTCACCATCTGGGAAATGGATTATTTTGCTACAATAATCCACACACACACACACACTCAACACACTTGTGTAATTTGAGGCTATGATCTTGAGCCATTTGGATTGTAATATTGTAAAAAGGAATACTTCATTATTATTAATTATCCATATTATACAAATGTTCTACTCTAATGTGATGTTTGCAATGCCAGGTGCTGTCAGGTCAGGCCCACAATGATTGTGTTCCTGTTAGTTCTGGCAAAACAAAATGCTACACAGTACAGTATTATGTAATTTTCTAAGTGCTACACATATTCATTTTGTGGCAAATTTCAAGTGGTTTTAGCAAACAGAACAAAAGTATTACTATCACACAGAAGCTGAGTATGCATAGTATCATGACATCACTGTCAGAAGAGAAAATAAACAAGGGATTGTATTTACAGTAATGTTTATATTAGCCATTATTATTGCCACCCTGATGATGGGAGTTCTGGGTTGAATAATGACCTTTCTGACACCAATGAATGAACATCTGGTTGAGATCAGCTACTGTATGTTCTGTTTTACTATCTAAGTCGACCCCCTAAATCTAATCATCCCACTCAGTTATACCTAAAAATAAACTAAAAGGGAATTCCCTCACTGAAGCAGTTCTCTAAAATGTCTGTATAAAGAGATTTGCAAGACAAAAAATACGTGGTTCCTTTTCTCTGAAAAAAAAAAAAAAAAAACTTAAATTAAAATACATGATGTCACATTATGCCAAATGATGGTTACAAACCTCTTGCTTAACAAAATTGTCTTGCTTTCACTGACTATATCCTCCATACTAATAATATATATTTTTAAAGAAGGTAATGCAATTGACCATTATTAAAGGCTGCTCCAACTGGACTTGCTGGCAGATCCTACAAGGATCCTCTTTTCAATAATGTATTCACACTAATGATGTTGGATCCTGATAGTCAACATTTAATGTTAAACTCAGCATCATTATATTTAACCATTCTGCAGTTTTTGTGTAATTGCAGCTCATTAAGACAGAATTGCGATACACACGATAAAACAAATGCATGAGTGATTACATTGTTCTAGAAATATTATATGTAATTACAAGTTTAACAGACTATTTTTATGTAGAAGTGCAGTGGAAGAAACTTTATGATGTTGGAGGTGGATGACACAGTGGGTCTGACATTTAATATTTAAACTTAATATAAGTTTAGGAGGAAGGAGTATCTCTCTAAAACCAACCCAAGAAATGACATGCATCCCTCTTATCTGAAGCTCAAACCCTTTGGGTACAGTAACTAGCTAAGAGTGGTTGTCAGGATGAAGGCACGCCCTCTGAATCAGACTTGCAACCACTGGTTAAATGAGTTTCCACTTATTTTTTCACTTAAAAATGGGAACTCCAGAGGAACAGGGCTGCCTTTGTTTCCGAGCAGCAGTGGTCCAGAGTGGGAGTGGAGGGGTGTGATTCTGCCTGGAGTGCGGAGCAGTTGTTTTAAAAGTTAGAGTGTTCCTTCTCACTCAAAGAGACTGCTGCATCCCACAAGCAAGCTGTGTTCAGATGCAACTTGTCTGGCTTTATTTGGCCATATCTGACAGCTGGACTGTTTTTGCAGTCCATCTTTTGGCCACAAATAGCCAATAGCCTTGTTCCCTGACAGCACGGACGTTTGATGTAATAACACACATCCAGTCTGTGAGTGGTGTTTGTCTCTGTATGTGTGAATGTGACAGCTCAGACAGACAGATTTCAAACTCTGCTCCAGTTGTTATTTTCCGTCACTCCAGGCCATCTGTTTCACTCTCACTCTGTTTTCACATTAAGGAAGTGGAGTGTTAAAACTCTGGATAACAGAGTTCTTTCCTTAAGTTAGAACATCTTTAACATGAGCAGACACATCTTTCCACTGCCAACAGTGAATCTGTGTTTGCCTTTACCTTGCATCTTTTTTTATTGATTTTGTATCCATTCATACCCATATCCCATGCAACTTCAAGCAGAATTCACCATGTTTGTTGTAACAAATAGGAGTAGGTCTTCTCTCAATTTGAGCATAGTTCAGTCAGACAACTCACGTTTGAAATGTTTATTACAGCAGAACATAGTTAGAGATTGGTGCCTAGGCTCCGACCTCATCACTCCCCGCAGATACAGTATGTTTACATAGAGATATTGGGGAGTGATGAGAAAATATCTTACACCCCCCAGCCGGAGCCTGCAGGTGGATGCTGGGGTGGTGGTGGCATTGATAGGCAGAGGGAGAGATGGGAAATTTTGCAGTTTAAATAGGCCGCCAAATTGGGAGGGTGTGTTTGGTAGATGGTTGTGGAGAGTGTGTATAGCAATGCATCTCGAGTTGACTGCCTGAACTAGCTTGCAGGCATTGCTCCATAAGTGAGGAGTAGGGGTGTAATGCAAAGCTACTATCTGCATCTCTTCATGTCATGAAATACCAGAAGTAGCTTGAGATTGTCTGGTTTGCTTCATTTTCTGCATTATATTGCTTTCATTTATTTATACTCCTCATACATATACCTACAGTATAGTTTAGCTGGAAACAAAATATACAAAATAACAATATTTTAACGATGTATCTGAATTAATCAAATAATTAAGCATGATTTGTAATAGAACCCCTTCTTCAAAAAACAACAAAAAAAGATATTCTGTTTCTGAAATTCTAACCCATCATACCTGTGTTATCCTGCCTATAATTTAAGCTCAATATGTTATCATAATCAATCAAAAAATTTAAGTCCACTGTATGCACACTTATCAATCTTGACGGCAAGTCAATGGTTTTGCAGAATCGGTACAGTAGTAATTTAATTGCTTCCACCATCACTGTATTCATCTCCGTCTCATCAAACCAGGCAGTTCACCCACGTAAACATCTACTACCTTGGAACCACACATCATAACGTTGCAGATCACCACATGTACTTAAATGTGCCTCCTCCTCTCATTAACAGTTTTACTGGTCACAATTATGTGCATGTGAATGTGTATTCTTCTTCCAATAGTGGAGCTCGCTGCTGGTGTGTGTGTGTGTGTGTGTGTGTGTGTGTGTGTGTGTGTGTGTTACAGGGTTTAAAGGATCTCTTTCATTGCACCTTTGAAAATGTGGGCAGATGGCATGTGAAAATGTCGCTCGCTGATAGCAGATCACAGATTCAGTGTCCACATGCATGCAGTGCAATGAAATATCCATCTTGACAAGTCATTTTGTCTATAGACCACTAACATGATACAGGTACACTGTTTAAATGTAAATTACATTGGTAAAAGGTAGCATTTTATTCAATTACCATATTGTTTTTATATTGATTAGAAATGAATTTTAAGATCACTTTTATACTCAGTGATTTCTTTGTGTCTGTGTGGAAACTCATGTAACACGTCATATTACATCAAAGCATTATTAATGCAGTGCAGTTTCTCTTTTTGTCATTTTTATTTCATACAGCACATTAAGCACAAAGTCAACTATATTTAATTGGCTTCTCATGGGCCAAATGGTAAATTAGAAAGATAACAGAATAAATTCTCAATGAGCAGGTGACTAAAACTGAAAAAATAAAAAAAATAAAAAAATAACAGCTGAACACATGATGGGAAAAACAGCCCAAGAAAATAAAACAAATTTGCTCTTAGACTAACAGCATTTTGCTCTTTTCTAATCCCTTGTAAAGATTCCATTAAATACTAAATTGGCTGGGTAAACAAAAGATTATCACTTCCCACTCTTTTCATGAAACAGACACCAAAGTTCAAAATAACAGAACAAACATGTTCTCATGTACTTAATTTTGTTAATATTGTTTTCATGCCACAGTCCTTTACTGGTTAAATGAATGTTTTCAGGCATTGAGACATCATACAGACAGTAAAAAAGGGGGTATAGTGCAGTATTATGAAATTGTTCTTATTATTTTGGACACCTACCCTAAGTGTTTTTTTCAAGCTTCCAAGAATGCTTGAAATCTATTTTGGCCCCTCATCCTTTCAGGTCCAACAATCTCAACATGAATATGTGAGATAGTCCTACACTCTGTTGCCAGAAGCCTCTCTCATAAGGTTGAGCATTGATTGGTTTAGCTTGCAGATATCTAATAGCCTCACCAAACCCTACACCATTGACCTTTACTCCAGAATGAACCCTACAGCTGCGGTAGAAAGTGATATTGAATGTTTAATGGTACGTGTAGTCATTATTCAAGAGATATATACAGAGTTATGCTGCACATTACTCAATGCAAGATGTTTAATAACACAACCTGCCATAAGAAAAAACCTTCCCGAAGCTAAACACTATTTTACTTCCAAAAGGCAATTTTTCTACAAAAACATGATCACTTGAATATGTAGAACTAACCTTCACCATTACTGTTTGGATTCATTGAACAACTGACATGTGTCAACATGATTGACCTGGGAACTCTGACATGCTGTGTATTCACCTTCGATTGGTTCAACATGAATAAGTCAGCTCGAGTCTCCCCCATCTTATCATCAGCGGTTAAGTGATGGAATAGAGGTCAGCCTGTGCAGCAAGCAGGACGTGAGATGTTTCTATGCCAAAGGATAATAAGCACAGGCAATTGAGTCCCAGTGTTGTCAGGGAGTCACTATCTGCCTTCCGCTGGATAACAAGAGGGGATCAGACCACCGCTTTTCCAGGGCAGCGAGGGAGCTGAGTTTAATGTCACTCTCCAAAAGCTATTTCCAAGAGCTCACCTAACATCTCTTTTTCAAGGTCAGGAGACAAGAGGATATGACTGGGATGTGTTCATGGGCTGATTGCCAACACCAATCCAATTTCCTAAATTCAGTCAGGGTATGATGCATAGTCCTGAAATTGTAATTTAAAATGACACAAAATCTAATTCCACCTGCTTCTCTCAATCTCTGGCCTGTCTATTCTAGTAGTCCTCAAACTTGCATTTTCCTATGGAAATGATAATGTAATAACAGCTATTTTAATTTAGCATGATTTTTCAAAACAAACTCACAAAATCAATACAATCATACAATCAAAGGGCTTATTGTAATTAAAATTCACCCAATCACCTCTGAGTTTTCCTAACTTTGTTTTTGAGAAACCTAGACAAAGTTAGTAAATGCTTTACAATTAAGCCCGATTGATTTGCTTATTGACATTAGCTCATCATACATATATTGGTATCGGTGGGTGTGTCGGCTCAAAAGTAACAAGGGATTGCAGTACAGAAATTACAAAGATACATTTGAGTGTTTCACTGCGGAGCACAGACTCCTCAGTGAATAACTTCAAAGTCCGAATTCTTTAGTTATCAAATTTAAGGGCTTTTTATCAAAATTGTGAGTTAATATCAGATAAAATTATTGTTATCAGATTGTTTGGAACAGGCCATTAAAAATGCAGTTTCGTTTAAAACTAAGAAAAATAATTGTGAATTTTGACAGTGCTCAAAAAAAACCCAAAATGAATGGTTAGGTCTAAAACAGTTCAAAAGCTACACAGATAAAAGGGAATAAGAAAATCATAGGCAGGTACTTCCACAGCAACAGCGCACTGACAGCAAAAGCCTGATCACTTTTAGTCTTTAACCTAAACACAGGAAGAGTAGAGAGTGAGGATCTTCACTGGATGCAAACCCAAAAGGAATCAAAAGTTCAGGAAGAGAACTAAAACATGCGAAGCCTTCAAAATAAACCGAAAATTGAATTCTACAATGAACAGGCACTGAAGAGAAGCTAAATCAAGAAGAAATAAGGTGCTGTCTGTTATTGCGTTTTGAACATACTGGAGTAACACCTCTATTTCTTTTCTTTCTTTCTTCTACTTTTCTTGGACATTCTTAACAAAAGCAGCCCTCTAAAAGCCAGTTATTTAATCCTCTTGTTAAAGCATTTAAAAATAGATAACCCTGTGCAGTGATCACAAATCCTGCATTATCATCACAGCCATTCCATCCCTTTATTGTTAGACTGAAGCAATGGATCAAAATCTGAGAAGTGCCTCGTTCTGAGTAGGTGCTTTGTACTCAGCTGCAGGAGGGGAACAAAGAGAAAAATGTTTGACGAATACATTTCATATGAGCAAATTCTTTTCTAGCTAGCCAGTGTCAGATGAAAAGAAATGAACATGCAAGAAACATTTTGCAAACAAATAATGTGAACAAAAATGTTGAAAAAATGTCAAAATAGACGTGGGAAAGCAGTATCCCTATTTTTTGTTTGTGGCCAGCTAATGCTAGCAGGCATTTGCTCAGTATCACAGCGACTTGTGTGTCATTACTCCTCAGAGTCACAAATGAGCTCTAAGCGTGGCGCTGCCAGCAGCTAGAAGCAGGGACATGGAAATGAATATTGATATCTCTCTGTCAAGAGCACAGGTAGACTGTCAATAACATAGTTACACCAATTTATATTTCTTTCTTATTTTCTCTTGATAATGCATCTCAAAGAGGTGTAGATGGAAAAAACAGCACATATATACAGCTTAAAAGAATGCAAGTGAATTAATCATCATTGCAGCTCCATCCACCATGACCTTCTCCATGCACACACACACACACACACGAAACACATAATGTGTTTTATTCTGCAGGCATTATGTTTTGCAGAATGGAAGGCTCTACATCTGTCACCTTTGCTCTGTGCTCAAAACACCCTATGTAACACATCTGTTTAACATGCCAATGGGGGCTGCTACTCAAAAGCATTATATTTCAAGTCCATGCCTTGCTACCATACTGCGACCACCCACCACTCTTCTCTTCTTCAGCAGATAAAAATGGATACATCTCCACAGGGCTCCTGCAGGTAAACCTACTGCCTTGGGTGAAGTTGTAGTCCCACAGGCCACACTGATGCCTATGTATTACAGTCATTTTATGCTCAGCATTACTAAACAGTGGGCATGTAAATCATGTACAGACCAGACCAGTAACATGTTTTTTCAGGAATAGAAGGACAACATGAGGGGTCAACATCTCACCTGTTATACAGTTGTAGTTGTATAAGCTATTTTCTGTTTTGTTTTTGTTGTTTGTTTTTCTAAATTGCACTTGTAATTCTACACAATTCCACATACATCAACATGATTCACTTATGTGAAGTACTTGGTACTATATATTCTTCAGTTCATTGAAATTCTGCTCGGGGCTCTAAAAGATCTATGGCTACCACTAAATTATGTGCATGATGTGAACATATTCAGAGGCCGCCGAGTTCTAGAAAACTGATACATACTGTGAGCACAGTTCATGGTTACACCGCATGATCAGGACACAATTAGATTTATAGGAAGTATGAACTATTTATTGTTGAAATTTCTCAATGAATTGCAAAGGTTCTTTGACAGTCAAAATACAAAATGTTTGACAAAATGCAGGCTGTATTTCCTCTATAAAGATCCCTCTAAAAGGAAGTGTATTGTTGTAGTGCTGCAACTTCAGATGGGTTGTTCAGCACCATGGACAGCAACACTGTAATTTGTATCACTGGAGGTAACACACCTGTGTTTAATCACTCATCAGCTCTCCACAGTTCACTGTAGATTTGGAAGGAAGAGGGTAGTTAAAATGAGCTTGCAGTAGACCTTTCTCACAGTGGATATTATTGTCTTGTAAAACACAGGTGTAACTAATTACATTAATTATGGCTGCACTCCATTTACGTGTTTCAGTGCCAGAGCTCTGGTATTGTGCACGCTGACTCACTGCATGGCTTACTGGCAAACCTAAATAAAAAAGAGCCACCGTCAATGCTATTAGTTAATATTATTAGTTACACCTGTGCTTTTCTTGCTGTGACAAGAGATAAGGTACATTTACACCAGCAAAACAGTTACAATATTAGTTGTCACCAGTTTCAGACTTGTGAATACCATTTACAAGATCCAGTCGTAAGAATAGCTGGAAAACTTTTTTTTTTTGTTGTTGTTTTGTTTTTTGGTGTTTTTTGTTTGTTTTTGAAAGATCTGATATATCAGACTTTTAGCAGAATACAGAAGTGCCTGAAAAAGCGACCAAACATGGAAGCTTCATATCAGCCAAGGTCCATCATTTGAAGGTAATTAGATGTAAATTAGCATCTAATTACCTTTAAATGATGAACCTTGGATATAGTAATATAATGCCCATGCACAGAAGTTTTTAACCATGTTCAAGGCTGTCTTCACAATACCAAGCCAATTTTATAGTAATTCCCCTGTGTGTGTCTCTGTGTTGGGCAACCATGTGTGTGTGCACACTTGCATATTGCATTCTTATCTGCACGGTAATACACAGGGCTGTAAGCAGCACACTTATTTTTGTACCTGGCTCTCCACACATAACACACCTGGGCAATCTTTCTCTTGGGACAGCTAGCAATAAGGCAGTCAACTATGCCTAAAGCGAATTAAACCACTCCATTAATTCACAACCCCAAAAGTGATTCAATTCTGTTTTCATGTAACACCGGCGAGACATGAATCTTCCAGGGCTATTCACATGAAAACATGTGCCAAAACAACAAAGGAGATTGAGAATTTTGAGGCAAAATCTCTTAAATGCTCATTTAACATAACAGACAGATATAATGTTACTTCAAACAATAGGTCAAGTGGTATTTTCATGAGAAAAATCTATTATTGTAAGTGCACTAGAAATGTATTTATTTCGGCATCACGCATCAACTCCAGTATCTCACTTCTGCCATTTTCCCCCAAAATGGTATGTGCACCCACTCTCAGCTCCAATTACTGGAGAAAATCCCCTCTGCCAAAGAGAGCTGGAGTGCTGTGTTGGAGATCCGCATTGCATAGCCAGTGTACATCGGTCATTAGCTTCCCACTGGGTGCAGCAGCACGCATGGTCTCCCAAGCAGCCAGACAACTCCACATCCTCCATCCCTCAGTAAGCACCTCTCCCCACACCATGCACATTCCCAGCAGAACTCATGGATTAAATCCAGCATAATAAATCACCTCCTATAGGAACATGCCTGAGCCTTGATGGTTTCTCATCTAAACTTTTTAACACCAAATCAACAGCATGTTAACATAATTTCTTTTGTTTACTATTAGCCATCACTGCTGTTCTACCAGTAATGAATGAAACTTAGCACCTCTTAAAATCTTTGATTCCATTTTCTGTGTCTGCAATTTGATGGAAGTTTGAATAGATTTTCCCCTGCCAGTTGGCTCCCCGGTGTTATCTGAAATTCCAGGAAGAAGATTGCATCAGCATATTCAATAAAACCAGGGAATGTGGGAAATAAGGCCCGCATATGTTTTAAACTTTCTTGTGAAGTGAAGTTAGATTAAATATAATCTTTGCTTTGTCAAGAGTGAGGCCATGGGGTGTGTCTCCCCTTTTTGCCAGCTAAATAGACCTAACAAAGCTTTTTCTTTAGATTTCAGGAAACCATGTTAGATGAAGGAGCAGCAGGAGTGTTGCTCTTCACTGTGACATCTTACAGTGTGATTCTGTTCTCACTCTGGTTGAGACTTGCCAGGGGAATTCATTAATATTCATTCTCATTTGATATTCATGGAGAGAATCAACACTGTGTTTGTCTGAAATTCAAGAGGGAACACTGAACATAGGAAACAACAATGCAAAATTAGGGCAACACAATGTGTGCAATAAACACTATTCATAGAAAATGTATTTATTTTGGCATCTCTGAGGCTTTGTTTAATAGTAAATTTAAAAGTATACTTCATACGTGCCCAGCTTGTGGTAAATGAGACAGGGGCAGAAAACTATTTGAATTTACTTTTGTGGAAAAAGTGTTCACCTGACATTGAGATTTGACATTTATCTACCAGATATGACTGGCCCACTCAAAAGCCGTCATGCCACCAAATGATTTTTCTTTTGCTTTAGTTAGTGTCAACATATTTCTGATGCATGATTGCAGAGAAACAGGAAGGCGAAGGCAATACAATTTTTTGTGTATCCTTAATTGCCTATTTGAAGAAGTAATTTTCCTCATTTGAATGCCAGTGCTGAATACCCATTCCAGAGTAGTGAATGTCACAATTTGAATGGTCATGAATTCAAGTTGAGGGGAGTGTACTGGAAAATTAAAACATTTTGCTCAAAATAAAATTTGTGTCTGAAGAAAGCTGAATCTAATCTCTTGACCTGAGAATAATGCTTTTCATTGTGCTTGTTTTGAAAATATAATACCCCAGCTCTTGATGGATACAAAGAAATTGATTATTAGTTAGTATTGGTTGTATTCAGTAATGTCAGCTTAGAATTTTCTACCGAAAGAGAAACACTTGAGACTGCTTCTAAAAGCTTTGATTTAAAGTTATGACACATTTACAAAGACAGACCATAATTTTTTCCCTCCTGATTAAAGGCCTTTTTATTTTTTTTTCAAGGGATCTTACTTTAATGTTTTATAAAACTAAGAAAACTGAATTTAGAGTTTGCTGTATCAACCTGGGGGTTGGGAAGATAAATCTGGGGGGTCGTAAGATGATCAAAAGGACAGGAATGCAGAAATTTTATATTATATATATATATATATATATATATATATATATATAGTATTGTATTGTATGTATGTATTTTATAATGTTTGCTTTTTTTCCCTGTATATAACTGCAAAATTTTACCTTCAGGTCATAAACATATTTTTAAAAACAGAAATAAAGAGTGGCTAACATCAAAAGAAATGATCACACTTATATGAAATATAATGTCAAGGAAAACGAGCAGGGGTGCCAAATCAAGCAGCTAAAGCCACACAAACCGTCATCTTGTAACTTTTGATAACGAGATGAGATGTATCAGGATCTATCTGATTCAGCTCAGCAGGTGATTGACTGATTGACTGATTGTAACAGTAATTAATCAGAGCAGCACGCCGTAATGTGGAGAAAAAGGAGATCCTTCTGAGTCTTGGCTCATTCAGACAAACAGTCCAATCAGTCACAATCAGGCTAAATTTACCACCATTGCTAGCCAATTTCCTAGGCGAAACTGGGAAAACAGCAGGAAAAATTACTCTTTGGTTGACCTGGTCATAATGTGAAAAAGATGGTGATGGGTTACAGGGGGCTATCTGAAAGGTGATTTATTATCTTGACACCAAATGTTTGATGTTCAAACCTTTCACCTCCCACCTCAGCCCCAGCCTGAACTAGGATACATCTGAACAAAATTTTAAAAAGTGATTAATCGGGCACTGTGAAAATGTGCTTCCATGCTTTAAAGAACTGTACGCAGTTCGTGATCATCCTGTGAAAATACAAAGATCCAGTTGGGAAGTTTGTTTAATTTTGTCAACCAGGAACTTGAAAGTATAGTGATGTTACCCACTATTATTTAAAAAGTATTATCATTTGTTTTAGTTTCTGCTCTTGTTCATTTTGTCAGAGTAGAATCCATTTGTTTTAAATGGAGGAAACTCATATTTGCCTACCCTGTAAAGCTTCAGCTGCAGGCTGTTGGATTTTATAGCCTTTCTCCTCCCCTGTGAGGAGATCACAACACTATGAGAGAACAAAAAGATATTGCCTGCAGTGTGCACTTCCAAGTTCAGTATACCA